>OY730186.1:30117912-30612912 GCA_963422495.1 Polyommatus iphigenia
TTACATAACATTTCATAACTTTGTACTTTTTCAAACATTACACAACAATAAAGATTTTCTGTAAAACGTAACGAGACGTGAATATACTGGTTGAGTTAAACTGAGCAATTTCGTGAGCTGCGAATCACATATTTCGGTCGTGCAATTTACGATGCATTCACACAAAATGCATTAGATAAGTATGGGCAAAGTTGTGTATGAGTCTGAATTGTATGAAATTACTTAGTCGGTAGTCTAGGTACTTAAATGCATACGAAGTTCCTTGATCCACGGTTGCGTAAATATTTAAAAATACTTACCTATCAATCTTTATAATATCTACCATGTCTTAGGTAGCCATGTCCATCCCAAAATAATGTGGGAATTTTATTTTTGAGAATGTAAAAATAATAATTAGGTACTTTTTAATTAGATATTATGTTGCTCACAACCCCATTATGCAGAAAATCGTTCATCGTGCGGGAACCGTAGATTTTAAGGTAATTAAAACTATCCTACGCTCCCGAGTTGTATAACGTCTCCATACCAAATTTCATTTATTAATTCAGCAGTTTAAGCATGAGATAACAGACAGATACACTTTCACATTTATATTATTAGTAAGGTTGTTTATTGCAGATTTCCCTCGAGTGAGCCCCCAGATAGTTGGCCACGAGCACCCGTACAAGGCGCAGGAACCCCTCGACGTCAACTGTACCTCCGCGGAGTCCTTCCCGGCGCCCGAACTCCAGTGGCATATTAACGGGAAAAAGGTAACCTCACAAATTATCCCTATATACAAGATTTCCAAGGGCTGTCGCGCTAAGAAGTTTTTGTATGGAACAGCAGATTTTCTTTTATTTTAGTAAGTTAACTGCTATAAAAGTTTCTTATTTTTCGAGTGTTTATAATAATTCTTCCTATATTGGTTCTCTACTGGTTAGGTTAAGACAAGAGTCTAGTCTAGGCATCCTTCTTTTGAAGATATTAGTTCATCGCACTGTAACCGTACATTTTGCTGAAATGAAAACTGACCCGAATCAGTTGAGTAGTTTAAACGTGGACAGGTTGTTCTCTTCAGCTTCACAAACAGACCGACAGACTGACGTAATGTAATAAAATATTTATTTTAATCATAATCAGAGAAATCGACTTGACTTAATACAACCAAATAACTTGAAATAACTCATAGGTCCGCCATTATTCACTAAGGTCCAAATACTGCACCATAGCATATTACCTATTTTCTAACTCTTGCTTCAAACACCAAAATACATTTTTCAGGTGACAGACCCATCGTGGCTAGTGGCGTACGAACCAACAGCATCATCTCAGGGTCTGATGACGTCCACCCTCGGGCTACGAGCCCCAGCTCGATCGCACATGAGAATTCGCTGTACAGCAACTTTCGAAACACACAAACGAGAGAGAATAGTCTCAATAGGTAACGTAACCTTCATACAAGGTGCAATTAAACTTTCCTGCCAAATTTTGATATATTGATCCTTGTTAAAAATAAAAATACATATTTTTTCTTTTATAATCACTCATTACTAAAATGTTGAGAAATAGCTTCCGAAAGTTATACTAAAAAACACTACAATTAATGGACACGACGCTTAGCCCGCGCGTGACGTGCCCCCGCGCGCGCGCTCCCCCCGCGTCACCCCCGCTCTTTCCCCCGCGCCGCGAGTGACCGTTCTGCAACGATTTTAAATGGGATAAAATATGTCATTAAAAAAAATAACACCCATTTTTTTTTTTGTTAAATGGGCTCTCCTAATGATACCTAAGCCCTGGAAAAAATTTGGCAGGAAGGTTTAATTGCACCCTGTATAGTTGTGTAAACCATTGAAGCATAAGGTCTTTTCACTTTTAGCATCGAAGCATAATATTAAGTATATCATTATTAACAAGATTCATTAATCTTTGATTTACTTATAGTACGGGAGCCCTAGAACAATTTTTTTTGTGATTACTAACAAGCTAATTTTTTGTGAGTAGCTACATTTTGTTATGACGAACAACATTTTTATTTTCGAAAAATCTCGAAAGTGGTAGCTAACAGAGATAGAAAGGATTTCATACTTTGACTAGATGGTCCTAAAATATGGATTGTTTTATTTGTAGGACAAGGTTACTCTTAAATTATATAACTATTAACCTACCAATATACAAAAATCAGCTGGTTAGGGTTCTGTTTTAGGGTTCTGTAATCAACAAAACTTGGTTGACTACTGTACTCTAAAACGGAACCCTAACCAGCTGATTTTTTGTATATTGGTAGGTTAATACTTAATAGTAATATACAGGGTGTCAAAAGACCGCTTCCGATAACTTCGTGGGGTTATTATAGGGCATGAGATATATCCATTGGTACAAGTAATTTTCTTTAAATCGCCAGTTTTTAAAATAGTCAAAATTTTCAACACGCAATGTATAATGCTGATGTAAATGGGCGATAATATCGCGCGCCAGTGGAGCCCCGCCGGCCCCGGGCTGCGCCAGCCCCCCCGCGCCAAGTCCCGCGCGCGCGGCCCTGCGCTAGACAAAACAGCTGATCGTGGTGTGCCCTAGGCCCTAGCCCGTAGGTAGTGAATAAACCACCAATATTGTAATGATTATTAAATTACAATTGTTTTCACGATTTAATAAAATGTTAGAATTTATTAATTACCGTTTCTTAGGTTTATTACTCAAAAATACTCAGTTTTTACTTCCGGCCAAAAAGGAAAAGTAATCATAATTCACATCCGAATCAGGTTGTAAAAATACAATACACAGTTACTATGGAAAAAAATACTTGATAACATGTTCACTGACCTGTGATCAGCTGTCTGCTTTTATGAAATGCATTTCGAGCTGTGCTCCATCTAACTCAATGTAGATTGCAGAGTTTTTCAACACGAAACAAAAGTAAACAGGAGACATTCCAATTCTTATAAAAACACTTTTTACTGCACTGTTTAAACCGCACTATCGTCTATCGACGACGATGTTCACCCTCGTTCCATAAAGGTTTACGAGTATTAAAAGTTCATTCACATTTCATCGCACATTCTTCGGACGTATCACGTGAAAAAATAGTTAAGAATGTCAAAAAACAAGCAATAAGACCAGAACATCCGTAAAATTACAAAACTTAAACAAAAACTTCACAGTACACCAGCGCGGCGCGTGTTTACAGCAGACTAAATAAAATTAAAGAAAAAACTTTGTTAAATAATAGGGATGTATCCCTCTGCATATTTTGAGTTATCGATAATTTTTTATCGATAAATTGTTATTAATTGTTTTACATACGAGTAAGTATTGATTACAGTCAAACTAAAAAAAACAAATACCTACTCAATGTTAAGAATAGCGACAATAATAATTAAAAGTTATTTAAAATTAAATAGGCATTATTAAAGTATTTTCATTGCATGCGTAAACGCGTATACGCGCATACGTATAACGCATAACGCGTACGATAGTATAACAATCACTTTATCACGGTAATGTAGGTATCGAAATTATCGAATGCAACTTGACTATGTATCCCGATAAAATTTTCTGAATTTATAACCTCTTAATAGAGTTCATTTTAAAAATGAGATTACATTTACTAAATAATAGTTATAATTTTTATTATTTAATGGTAATTTAAATATCGACTGAAATAAATAGTTTTGAATTTTAAATAGGGTACAACACTTAGATTGTCCTTGAAATGGATTAGCGACACGTGCGTTGTGCTAGGCAGAGCGGCGGCGCTTTGTCGGGTCCGCATACCGAAAGTCGATACATGTTTTTAAAGACGATTTTCGCATAATTAGACTTTAGTTCCAATTTGCATCTTGAGGTTGCAGGTTGTCCGTTGAGTTATGTTTAATTAATAAGCGTATTACGATCTTTTTAAAACGTATTATTGTGATAACTAAATGTGTAAAATGTAAATTAATTAACTATTATTTCTTATTTGTTTGCGTTAAAAAAATAAGACGTGTCGTGTAAGATATCGTGTAAAAAGAGATGTGTTGTTATTGGTGGTGTTATTGATTGGTGATATGGACTATTTTCAAAATGCATAGAGAGCACATATTCAAAAATCAGAATTCAACATTTTTCACGTAAGTAATTAATTGCTAGTTTTTTCATACTGTATCGTCTGTAGTAGATATAAAGCGATAATTGCAGATCTAGGTACTGTCCATCCACAATCATCGTTCTGCATAACACGGAAAATGTGTTATTATTTTTTTGTTTAAACTTTGTGTTGTGTTAGATTTCGTGTAAGAAACGTGTTGTTGTTGGTGGTATTATTGCTTAGTGCTAAAGAATACTTACAAAATGCATAGAGTCTAGAGAAATAAGAACACTTTAAGAACTTAACATTTTACACGTAAGTTTATTACCATAGTTTTACGTACGGAAGTTTTCATGCATCGTCTGTAATTTCGATAGAAAGCCTGACTCCTGAGATCCGCATTCGCATATCACACAAAATCGGTTTTGTTCCTTACGAATAACTTTTTAACTAATCGATAAATAAGTTGTTACTCATGCTCAGAAAGTTACTTACAGTTTTGTACATGAGTTAGAATTAAAGTTTTAACCCATTAAGGCCCATACAAGTACCGGTGATCGAGACAACTCTAGAATACAATAGCATTTCCAAGAATCCGCGATCGAAGGATTAAATTAGCCTAGGTAAGAGATCATAGGTCAAAGTTCTGAGTTACTTGAGAGAGTTGAATGTCATGGTTCTTGATAGGTTGGAAAGAGCATAAGGTTAAAAACTGCCGCGACCGTACAGTATGGTCGTTTACGACCTTATGTTATTAAGCGCGCTACATTTGATATCAATGACTCGCGTCTTTTAGATTACGTATCGGGATAAAAAAAATAAAAGTAAAAAAAAATATTTTAAATATTTTTTGTAAATGGTTTATGGTTTTGTCTGAAGGTTATTTATTATAAAAAATATATTAAAAAAAATTTTTTTAGAAAAAAAAAATTAAAAAAAAATACATTTTTGTAATCAGAAAATGTAGTATAATAATACCCCAAAGTTATCGGAAGTGGTCTTTTTACACCCTGTATAATTCAAGAGTAACCTTGTCCTGCAAATAAAACAATCCATAATATTTTAGGACCATCAAGTCAAAGTATGAAATTATTTCTAACTCTGTTAGCTACCACTTTCGAGATTTTTCTAAAATATAAATGTTGTTCGTCTTATCAAAATGTAGCTACTCACAAAAAATTCGCTTGTTACTAATCACCAAAAAATTTGTTCTAGGGCTCCCTCACTATTATCTTTACTGATATCAATACTAATAATATTATAAATGCGAAAGTGTGTCTATCTGTCTGTCACCTTCTCGAGCCCAAACCGCTGAACCGATTGCTGTTTGGTATGGAGATATACTTTGAGTCCCGGGAAAGGACATAGGATACTTTTTATCCCGGAAAAACGTACGGTCCCTGCGCGATAAACGAATTTTGGCGCAACGGAGTTGCGGGCGTCATCTAGTTTTATTTAAAAGTATTGTCGCTGCTTTCTTTGAGACTTTACATAACTGCCGCAATCAGAGTGGAACATTAATTACTTACCTAAGGGCCGATTCATACCGGAATGGCAGAGGCGAGGCGAGCAGTTTCAGTGTCATATGATTTTAAACTTTATCTTCAAATTGTAATACATAGTATCGCTTGAGAAATCTACGGCCGCCCGTGGACGCTCGTGGCCACTCGTGGCATCTTGCGGCCGCCGGCGGCGTCGATTTCTCAAGCGATACTGGGTAAGGCCGAGAATTTAAATTACACTTTTCGAAAGTAAAAAGTGTCCCAATTTTTGTCTGCATATTATAAAAAAACTAACCAGTAATTTTTAATTCAATAACTTTTATTGTATTTTGTAGGGATCTAAATCATACAATTTCATATCAAAGTTAAAATACTCTTTATGGTTTAATAACTACAGTGAGTTAAATTCGTCGGTTACCCCAAATATTGCAAAAAACTCGCTGTCTTTTTCATGTATCCATATACTTGGAATTAAAATTTTGTATTTTTTTCCATTGAAAGACAAATTCTCAAGAACTGACTTAAATACTCTGATACTTAGCAATTGAATCGTAGTGGTTGATCTTTTTAAATAAGCAGATTTCATGACTTTATCGAAATTTTAATGTTTGTCCCCGTATTTTCGCTTCTATGTTACTATATTGTATGTTACCGTAATTTCACCTGTAAACAATGTTAATCTTTTGTGGCACTATTTTGTATTGACACTGGCAACACTGAGTATCTATGCGAATAATAAAATTAAAAAAAGACGCTTGTATGTTGTCTGTAGAGTCGAGCAAAAGTGCACGCATGTGTTTGGTCGGAGTTTTTTTTAAATGAATTTAGACGATTTCAAAGATAAATAACAGTTTTTATTACACCTGTTTTGAATAGAAATATGAATAAGCGGAGAAGCAATGCGTGGCGTGTGTTTTTGGTCCAAATTGAGCTCAAATTATCGATTAGTGGTCAATTAAAGCCTAAAAAATCTCGCTTCTACGTTACTTCTATGTTACCGGTAACGTTCATTTGTTGTTTGCGGGACGCTGTCCCTTACACCCCGTATAAGGCATAAAGTTTTACATAAAGTGTGCACTATAAAATCGGCCTTACATACTTTACTCGTTACTTTCGCGTTACTTTTACCTTACTGTAACATAGTTGTTTCTATGTTACTCTATGTTACTAAGTGTAAAAATTCTCGGCCTTACCCTACTATGTATTACATTAATGAAGATAAAGTTTAAAATCATATGACACTGAAACTGCTCACCTCGCCTCTGCCATTCCGGTGTGAATCTGCCCTAAATGTAGTTTTTATTATTCGTAGCTTAGTAATTAACCAAAATTTTGACTTAAGCCCCATACATTATCTGTCAAACTCTTCATTAAATTGAAGGTTAATCATAATTTAAGAGCGTTTACGTCTAACGCATAATATCAAGTTTCAGGTAATTCAGTGCACTTTTATTCACACAGAAGCAAGTGCGACTGTGTGCGTGAGTTCGAGCATTATAGTCAAATCAAAAGATTTTGATCCGTGCGGATGCGATATTATAACTAAGAAGCGGTTGAATGCGAGTCGATTTATTATTATTGATTTACCATTACATTTTAGCTTACTATTACTACTAATCACTAATGCATTTTGTTGAATGTTTTACGTTATTTCATAAAACATAAAATGAGTGAAATGAAATTTTGGGCAAAGTTGTAATTTTAAGTAGGTACAATAAGTGATTGTCGTAGTGAGACACAATTTATCAAATGTTTATCATTGTTAAAAAAAATCGGATTTATATTATTTATTCAAGTTTAATCCTACTAATATTATAATATACGCAAAAGTTTGTATGCATGGATGTTTGTTACTCTTTCACGCAAAAACCACTGAATGGATTTTAATAGAACTTTACAACAATATAGCTTATACATCATTCGACGACCTCTGTGGCTCAGTTGGTTGGCTGTTGGTAGCTCAAGCCGGGGGTCGCGGGTTCGAATCCCGCCGACGGAACAAAAAGTTTTTCTAAGTTCCTGGGTCATGGATGTGTATTAAATATGTGTATCATGTAAAAATCTTAAATACATGTATAGTATAAAAGTATTAAATATATTTTTCCGTTGTCTGGTACCCGTAACACAAGTCCTTCAGGTACTTACCACGGGGCCAGAATGTAAAAAAAAAAAACATCAGAATAACACATAGAATAGGCAATAATTTATAAACACATTGTAAAAATCCAAGATGGCCGCCACCACAAAATTGCAGATTACACATTTTTCTTACAATTACCTCAGTATGGATATCAAATGAAAGGACTTGATTGGTAGAATAGTATTCACTGTGAAAAAATAAAATTAAAGATGGCCGCCGTCACAAAATTACGGATTACATATTTTTATTACAAATACCTCAATATGAATTTATAAACAAAGGGCTTGATTAGTTGAATAGAGATAAGAGTCAAATAAAAAAATAATTAAGATGGCTGCTACGACAAAATGGTTGATTACAAATTTTTCCCACAACTACCTCAATATGGGTATCAAATGAAAGAGCTTGACTGGTAGTCTGGTACAATAGAGATCACTGTGAAAAAAAATATAATTAAAGATGGCTGCCGCCACAAAATTGCGGATTACACATTTTTCTTACATCTACCTTAATATGGGTATCAAATGAAAGGAACTAATTAGTTGAATAGAATTTACTATTAAAAAAAATCCAAAAATGGCTGCTGCGACAAAATGGCGGATTAGAGCTCGATAAGGCTTTAGGACGCCTTCACATTAAGTCGCGCGATTCGTTTTAGTATAGAAGTCGCGCTGCTGCCGCACTACTCGCGACTTAATGTGAAGACAGTCTTAAATGAACGTCATTTTTGACAGTTCTCCTTTACCATCAGCGCCGCACGTACATTTAAAGCCTTGTCGCACTTTACATATTTTTCTCACAACTACCTCAGTCAGAATGAGAAGTATCAAGTAACAACAAACCTTGGTTGACTTATATATATAATTAAAGAGTAACCTTGTCCTACAAATACAACAATCTATATTTTAGGACCATCAAGTCAAAGTATGAAATCCTTTCTATCTCTGTTAGCTACCACTTTCGAGATTTTTCGGAAATAAAAATGTTGTTCGTCTTATCAAAATGTAGCTACTCACAAAAAATTAGCTTGATAGTAATCACAAAAAATTTTGTTCTAGGGCTCCCTCACCATAAAAACTTGAATTCTAAAGTTAAACAGTTTTATTCCAATAAAAAAGATTTAGGTCATGTACTAAAAGTTGAATAAATAATTGGAAAGTCCTCTCTACTAGATCATACCAATTTTCTAATCTAACCAATCTAGGTTATTGATCAGAAAAATAATTAAGGGGGGCTCCCATACAAAAAACACAATTTTCAGCCTATTTTTGCTCTATTGTGGTACGGAACCCTTCGTGCGCGAGTCCATCTCGCACTTGGCCGATTTTATATACAGGGTGTAACAAAAATAAGTGATAATACTTTAGGGTGTGTACGTGTTCCTTGTAGAGAGTTCACTGTGAAAGTAGCAGCGCTGAAAGACCAAAAATTTTTTTTACTTTTGTATGGGGAAACTCGTGACGCTCGGGCCCTTGCCCATACAAAAGTGAAAAAAAAAAATCGTCTTTCAGCGCTGCTACTTTCACAGTGAACTCTACAAGGAACACATATACACCCTAAAGTATTATCACTTATTTTTGTTACACACTGTATAATAAAGATGTGATACAAAAATTAGTAGGTAGTGCTTCTCAGTGGCATCGATCTGGCCTTTCGTGGGTCTACAATTTCTGGAAGCAGACATTCATTGTAATATTTATACAATCTAGTTTGCATTTCGTTTAGCCAAAATTCATCGTCCCGAGTGATTTTTTCAATTTTCAAGGGAAATTGTTCACCCGTCCAGACAGCAAATAAACATAAATTCTTCCTTGTTACATGTAACTGTCCCTGAATTTGAAAATACCACTCGTGTCGACGGTTGATAGTCCCGTTTGGAAGCCAAAACTTAATTTTTTTGGCTTTGATAGCATCTTCAGCATTCATACCAAATGCTGAAATTGGACATTTAATTTCAATAAGCCCTTCCTCAAAGACGCCATCAGGTGAAGCTCCCAGAAAAAAAAAATCTTCATCAATGAACAGTCCACATTTATGTACTTTTATACTTATCTGTTCTTCAAGTTGCCGGATAGCAGTGGCCTCGTTGATCTTTCCGTGCTTTATACTTTTTATATGATCTAGTGAATAGGAATATAAGTGGCTTTTGACTAAGGGAGCGGAGCTTATGTTATGTCTTCTTTTACAAACTTTGCCGAACGATGATGCTGTAAGAAGACATCTTCTCAATTCAAGCCAAAGTGGGCTTTCTGCCTGAAGAATTGTATCTCGTTCCACTTGTTCTCTATTATTGACCTTGGATAAAAATATTGCATTTTAGTTAGTTTTTTCAAATTTGCGCAAATATTTGTGCTTAGACAAATGAAATTCTAGTGCTCACCTGTTCCTGGAGATTTTGGAGAAATAAATTTTTAGCAATTTCATAGGAATCTGCAGGCATGTCCGGTCTTTGACACTCATCGCCGTAATCTGCTTTATTATTGTCAAAATTTAATCTCTTCCTAGGACGAAATGTTTTCTCTTTTTGCTTTCTTTTAAGGCGAGTCATCTCAATGCGTTTCAATGAAATACCTAGAAAAAAATACTCGTATATTAGTCGGAAGTCGGAACAAATAAAATATTAATAGAGTTAGGGAACAAAATAAATATAATCGAAACTGCACCTGGACTCCTATGAAATTTTGATTTGTAAATGTTGTACTGAGGTCTTGCGGAATTAAACGATACAACTGCAGCATAACAGCGTGCTGTATAGGAGTTTTTCAGTGAAAAATTTACGCGCTTGCCACCGACTAACTTTGCCACGATGCTGTTAAATTGCTCAGCTCGGTTGTTGGTCACATTATGAAGCAAGCTTTTAGAGTGAAATGCCAATTGAGCCGTATGACTCATAATTTTATTTAGCAAGGACCGTACTTTAGGGACCATATTATCCTCATCATTCCGGTTTCCAGTGCAGTAATAGGTCTCACAGCCGTGGTGGTCACCAAAAATATGCATCGGACTATTTAAAATATCTTTTTTTAAATTTATTATTTGTTCAGCAGTGGTCACATTCTGCGCTTTGCGAAATCGCACTGCACATTTTACCGCTATACGAAGCCTTTTTTGCCGTTCGGTGGTGAGCAATTTTCTCTCATTTAGAGGAATAGATGTATCTTTGCTCACATTAAGAATCTTTCCACAGTAGTTACGGAGAAGATGGTTGGTACATTCGATCTTATTAACTTGATAGTTGGGATATGGCCTGCTTTCTAATATTTTTTTGAACGTACTCGCGTCACCGTCTGCTATTAATGTACCGTAAATTACGTTTTGCCTCGCAACAGATGTTTTAAAACCTTCGACTATTACACTTTGTTCCATACTGGTCGAAGAACCAGTGTGATTTTTATGACACTCATGGTTTGCAGGAGGCTCACCTTTGGCTGCTGCTCGGGCGCAAACTACACAATATTTATTTTTGACGTCCATATAAATTACTTTTCCTGTTTTATAACCAATAATAGCTGCTACACCCGACGAAGCAGAATAGTTGCTCTTGTACGATCTTTTTGACCAACAGCAGTCAGCAATGACTGTGACAACAGGAATACCGTCTTTTACTTCACCGCACGCAATAGCTTCAGAAGCTTCTTCTTTTGCAGCCTCTTGCATACTATCTTCAGCAGCAGTTTTCCACCATTTTGCTACTTCATCGTGACATTTAGCATATAAATTTTGTGTAAATATGGGTAAATCTATGGAAGCCAATAATTCATTTAAATTCGATCTTCCACACCCAATCATCATAGCCCCAGTTACAGCGCCATGATTAACTCTCATATTAGAATTGGAACTATTACAGCTAAACAGTTGGAGCTCTAAATTACACATATTGCATTTCATGGTAAATGTTGATTCCAAGCCCAACTTACGTTCCCTTATGAATTGTAAATTATCAATAGTACATCCCATTGCTCTATTATGGTTATTGATTATCTTAATTTGGTCAAAAAAATACTGAAAATCAATTATTCTACGGCCTTCCAAAACCATATTAGTTTCTGTTGGAGTTGCAGCCTCCATAACCTACAAATAAAAAAATATGTTGCTCAACACTACAAAAAAATAACGTAGTAATTTTTTTGTAGTACGATTACTATGATAGAAAACTTCACAGTATAGTCTAGTAGTTTGGGACTTGGGTGTATTACCTCGTTCAGTAACTTACCAAACTCGATAGTTCCACGGTTTCAGATAAGTCCAATATAGGATTCTGAAAAAAAAGGAATTTATTTGATATATTATGACGGCATGGTAAAGAAAAAACTGCTATTAAAATACGTTCAATTCAAGGTGGGAGAGCCATGCTTCGGCACGAATGGGCCGGCTCGACCGGAGAAATACCACGTCCTCACAGAAAACCAGCGTGAAACAGCGCTTGCGCTGTGTTTCGCCGAGTGAGTGAGTTTGCCGGAGGCCCAATCCCCTACCCTTTTCCCTTCCTTACCCTCCCCTATTTCCTTCCCTACCGTCCCCGTTCCCTTCCCTACACTCCTCATTCCCTTCTCTACCCTCCTCTATTACCCCTTCAAAGGCTGGCAACGCACCTGCAGCTCTTCTGATGCTGCGAGTGTCCATGGGCGACGGAAGTTGCTTTCCATCAGGTGACCCGTTTGCTCATTTACCCCCTTATTTCATAAAAAAGGTACTTACCTTTTCTTCGTGTCGGTTTTCACATTCATCTTTTTCCGTTATTACTAAACTCGATAGTTCCACGGTATCAGATAAGCCCATTATAGGATTCTGAAAAAAAAGTAATTTATTTCATATATGATAACGGCATAGTAAAGAAAAAATTACTGCTATTAAAATACGTTCAATTCAAGGTAAGTACCTTTTCTTCGTGTTGGTTTTCACATTCATCTTTTTCCGATATTGTTTCTTCAGTTGATTTACTTTTATATTGCCTGAAATAAAAACAGAGAGCACACAAAACATGTTATTTGTAAGTAATTAAATGAAAAAATAAGTTGAAGTAAGGATAATAGTGATCATTATAGCAACCTTTTAGCCTGTCTTGCCTTTTCCAAATTTTCAACATTTTTGCGTTTTCTTTTTTTTGATAAACATAACTTCGTTTTGTTTCCCATTATTTCTGTAATGTAATGTGTTTTAATAGTAAAATTATTTTCCGCCATAAAAAATACATAAGTACATAAAATATAATATATTACTTACCAACAAAATAAAATATTTTACTTACCAAAGTACCAAGATTTTTCGATCACGCTATAAATGTTCACTACTCTAGTATGCGCGACAAAGGTCAACAAAGGTCAGGCGCAGCACGGAGCGATACGTCCTCTCTCCAGTAAGCCTCGCGGCGGACTAATTTGAATTGCTTTGCGCGCAGCGATTTATAGTAGTTTTAAAATATTTGTAGAATAAAAATAACAAAATATTTGTTGATATTTAAAAAGTATGTTTTTAATTAAAGTGTTCTTCTATGATATGAAGCTATTATTATTTTGAAATAAGTAAGTTAAATAGGTAAAAATAAAGTTTTAATTCCTTGATATTTCTCATTCTTTGAATTTAAATTACTTATAGTTAAATACCTAAATGAAATATTTTTTTCTACTAACTATTTGCTTAAGGATCTTGTAATTATGTAATATTTTTTTTCTAATCAGATCTGTCGCTGGTTTCGTAAATTTGAAACTTCGAAACTGATACTAAAACGGAATTTAAGAAAACCACTGTTAAGGTATCGAGATTTAATGTACAAATACTCTATAAATTGTATTTTTTTCTCTACTAACTATAAGGACAGTGAAATTTCCTATAAAAATAAGTTATCAACATTTTTATAAAGATAAGTGGTTGATGATTTATTCAAGTTTGAAAAGTACAGTTTTAAGCAAAATTGAGCGTGAACGGCGTAAACGCTCTTAACATTGTAATTAAATGTCTTTTGAGTACGGCGGCGGTAAGACAAAAACTGAAAAAGCTTTTGATTGCATTTTAATTAACCTAAGCATCTTTATTTCATTTTCAGTGACTAGTGCAGCGCACAGAAGACAATTTCAAGCTTTGATATTGCTGGCATACGTTTGCGTACATTACTTCTACGACACTACGTGATATCAACTCTTATAACCTAGTTTTAATTTGTAAATAAATTATTGTTTTCAAAATGTGTCTGTTATTTCCCTTAAAATCTGTGAGTAAGGTAATCTAAACAAGATTCTAAAAAAGCTTGGTGTTCTTAACAGAGCGAGACAGTATTTCAGTCCGGACCAGCGCCTACAACTCTACAAGGCGCAGGTTCGGCCTCATAATAAGGAATACGTCTGTTCTCATCTCTGGGCAGGAGCGCCAAAATACCAACTGCTCCCTCTGGATCGTATCCAACGAAGGGCTGCTCGAACTGTTGACTGCCATAGTGTTTCAACTTTCAAACAGCTTGGATCCCTTGAAATTACGCCGAGATGTAGCTTCACTCTGCATCCTCTATCAGTTGTATCACGGGGAGAGCTCTGAGGAATCATACCCTTTTCGCCATCGCCCCACGCGAAAAATATACCATACGAGGGCTGCTATTTATGTATCCGGAATTAAAAAAAGAAACAAACATATATCATTTAATATGGTTTTATTGCTTTTCAAAATATTCGCCGCGATGATCGACACACTTTTGCATACGCTGGAACCAATTTTCATAGCACTTTTTCCATTCTGATTGAGGTATCTCCAAAACGTGCATTTTGAACGCATCAACAGCCTCTTCGCGGCTCGAAAAACGTTGACCACGTAATTTGTTCTTCGCGTATGGAAATAAAAAGAAATCGTTAGGTGCCAAATCAGGGCTGTACGGCGGATGACCAGTCAATTCGATCTTTTGACCCTCCAAAAACTGAGTTGTTTCAGCTGAGGTGTGACAGCTAGCATTGTCGTGATGTAATATGATTCTGCGTTGTCGGTTGTCCTTTCTTATTTCTTCAAAGACTTCTGGTAAACAAATGGTCGTATACCATTCAGAATTAACCGTTTTACGATTCTCTAATGGCACTGTAGCCACATGTCCATTAATTCCAAAAAAACAGGCGACCATTTGCTTCAAAGTACTTTTTGCACGAGTAACTTTTGTTGGTTTCGGCTCATCTTGGAACACCCACACCGTTGACTGTTGTTTAGTTTCGGGGTCATATGCATAGATCCAAGATTCATCACCTGTGTAGATATTATAAACGGCTTTTGACGTACCACGGTTGTATTTTTTTATCATTTTTTTGCACCAATCGACACGAGCCCGTTTTTGATCGATTGTCAAGTTGTGCGGAATCCAACGCGAACATATTTTTTTTTTACAGCCAAATGTTCGTGTAATATCTTATGTATGCTCGTCATACTTATGCCTAAGGACGCCTCTATCTCGCGATATGTAACATGACGATCACGCATTATTAGTTCCCGCACAGCATCTATATTTTGTGGGACAACAGCTGTTTTTGGGCGACCTTCTTTATTTTCATCCGTGAGCATAGACCGCCCACGATTAAATTCACTGTACCAGTGATAAACAGTGGTTTTTGATGGTGCTTCATCTCCAAAAGTTGCGGTGAGTTGAATAAAGCACTGTTGTTGATTTAGCCCACGCCGAAACTCGTAGTAAATCATTGCACGAAAATGTTCACACGTTAAATCCATGGCAAATGAAGACACGCAATTTTCAAAATGACGCCACAATGGAAAAATAATTGACAGTCACATGAAACAAAATGTATTCTTCAACCAAAGAGTTCTATTTTCAAATGTTGTAATTACTTTTTAAATATTGTTCTTGTAAGTGGCCAGTTCCGGATACATAAATAGCAGCCCTCGTACTCATCAGTCATCACCTTGATGAGTGGCAGTCTTCCACCGTGCGTTTTTCGCGTAACTCTCTGCCGCACATTGTAAAACTCTGGAACGAACTGTCACCAGCAATATTTCCGGACCTGTACGACCTGCAAACCTTCAAGAAGAACGCTCATTCCCGCTTAAAAGGCCGGCAACGTACCTGCAGCTCTTCCGATGTTGGGAGTCGAGTGTCCATGGACGACGGTAGTTGCTTTCCATCAGGTGAACCGTTTGCTCATTTGCCCCCTTATTTCATAAAAAAAAGATGAGATGACAATGAAATATTTATTTGTTTCTTTAATAACAATACAAAAATAAAGACAAAATACATTTTATAAGCTAAGTCAAACATCTTTGTAACTTTACAATTAAATATAACTAATATTTTTAACATAATATTTATAGAAGACAAAACCCTTACATAATATGTATTAAATCCTTCTTTTCTTGTTAAAGGTTAAATAAATCAGCCATACAATTTTAAAATCCCTATTGGTTATAGGTTTTTTGCAATAAACAGAATCTGCCTTAAGGTACAAGTTGCAAGCCGACTACATGAATTCGCAGCAGACGACGTATCGTCGCGGCACTACTGGTTTTTATGTATTTCTATGAATACCGTATGTGTTGCTAGCTTCGTGTCGCTAGCTGCGGAGGGTATTTCATAGAAATACAAACCTGTAGTGTCGCTGCGACTATTTAAGGGGGGCTCCCATACAACAAACGTGATTTTTTTGGCCTTTTTTGCTCTATATCAATAATGGATACCTACCTGTTGGTACTTGACTTTTTCACAAAATCCTTAGTTACATATGTACTTTAATATTTAATAATAATATTTAAATAAAATAAAAAATTAAGGGGGGCTCCCATACAAAAAAAACCATTTTTGGCATAATTTTGCTCTATAATGGTACGGAACCCTTCGTGCGCGAGTCCGCCTCGCACTTGGCCGATTATTTTTTTTAATAAGTGACAGTGTACAACAGCCTAAATCTGAAGAGATCTAAATGCTAGATATGAAGGCCATAACAACTAAAAATGTGTAAAAGCGATCAAGCATTATTTAGGTGGATATTGTGTTTTGCAATGGAGATTAGGAGCAGTATACATTTTACATATTTTGTCTGCTGTGACAATTGTGGATAACTCCTTTTATAAATAAAATAAAAATTATAGGGATGCATAATGCTGAAGCAATATTTTTTACTAATAACATAAACTACAGTTAAGAACAAATAACATTCATTGTTCATATTATTTTAATGGCACGGATCTGACCTTAAAACCAAATCCATGAAAATCTATGTAATCTCTTAATTCTCCTCTTATTTGCTATATCTAAAATTTATACCTGACATTATTTTAATATTCAGTTTGAGATTATAAGGAATAGCCTTTTTTAGACATTTAAACAGAAATCATACATGTTTAATTAACTTCAAATCTAATATAAAACTTTCAACCAATGCTATATACTTAATATTTACTAATTATATAAAATAATAATATTTTGTATTATTACATGGTGACAATGAATTTTTCTAACTTTTTGTTTTTTAATAATTGCCTCTGAAGGTGTTAAAATTTAATTTCACAGCACTATGGATGTGGAACACACTCCTACCATATCTATAATATTTCTTTAACAGAAAGATAAAGAAATAAAATAATATGACTATTATCAAGTCAAGTTTAAACAGAGGCCAATATCATAAAATCTACATTTGCAAAGCAGTTCAATTCAGTGATTCATAATAAATTATTATGACTTCATTATTATAAATTTTTAAAGCTATATTATGTGAAAATCTCCAAACAAGAATTAAATATTATAATTGATAGTATGGTATATATTTTGTATTATTTAACAAAATTAAAACAAATTCTTGAAACGTGACATTCAAATAAACTGAACACAATTACCCTTCTTGTCCGAAATCTTCCATGAACTTCTTCAGCTTCACCATGTCATCATCATTGACTGTGGGTTTCGATGTCGCCAGAGATCTCATCATGTCCGACATGGTCACGGGAGGTTCACCCAGCTTGTCACTCGGCACTTCCATCCAGGTCATCTCTATTGCTCCCGGGTCACCGGGAGAGCAAGGTGTCAGTAAATCATTGACAATAACATCAGGGTCAGTTGGACTTGGTCCCGAAATTCTCTTGAAATGTGTCGCCGACTGCACCTTACGTACGGGCTGCATGAGGGCGTCACGCACAACAATACTTATGTCAGCTCCAGAGTAACCGTCACTTTTAGCGGCCAGAGTTTTCAAATCTTGTTCGGTAAGTTGATGCCTAGTATTGCCAAGGTGTAATTTGAACATATCCAATCTTGCATGCTCCTCTGGCAGTGCAATATAAATACGCTTTTCAAAACGCCTCCTTATAGCCGCATCTAGAACCCATGGAATGTTGGTGGCCCCAAGGACCAATATCCCATCCATGTCATTGCCAACACCCTGCATCTGAACGAGAAACTCAGTTTTGATCCTACGAGCCGACTCAGATTCATTGTCAGAACGAGATGAACACAAAGAATCAATTTCATCTATGAATATTATACTCGGTTTGTGCTGACGTGCCAATTCAAACAGATTTCTTACCAGTTTCTCGGACTCACCGAGCCACTTTGAAACTAAATCAGATGATGAAACTGAAAAGAAGGTAGAATTGTTGGCTTCAGTAGCCACAGCTTTAGCCAAGTATGATTTACCTGTACCAGGGGGTCCGAACAACAGAATTCCCTTCCATGGAATCCTTTTCCCAGTGAATAGATGTGGGAACTTGATGGGTAATATAACAGCTTCCTTCAGCGCCTCCTTTGCGGCTTCTAACCCAGCAACATCACTCCATTTCACATGAGGTTTTTCAACCACAATTGCCCCTTCGAGTTTTCCCTGTAATTTCTTTTTCTCAGGATCATCTGAATCACTATCACTGTCACTCTTTTTATCTTCGCTCTTCGAGTTTGAGTCGCCATCTTTAACTGGCTTCTTCTTTTTGTCCTTCTTAAGGTATTCCTTGAGTTTTTCAGCTCTATCTAAATACTGTAAGCACTTTGCTCTTATACTCTCTTTTGCTCTCTCCCCTTGGGCCTCATACTTTACAGCATGAAGAAAATACTCAACACCGTGTTCGTAAAGACGCAGAGCCTCTGCATAGTTCTTGTTTTTGTCTTCTTCAGTGGCCTTGGTAACGAGATCTATGGCTTTCTGCAAAGTGTTTGACGAGGCCATTTTGTAGGTTCACATACACTGTAAACAATTATAATACAGATGTTATTAACCTACTACCAGTGAATACTAAAAAGAAAAAACCTTGCGTGATGACTCATGAGTTAATTTATATGGCAAAAAAGGTCACAGTAGAAATGACAATTAATTCATAAAACGGTTCGTTTAGATCTACAAATCATAAATCGTAAGGCAAAGTATTTATTTTGTAATCATTAAAATATTAAAAGTATGACATCAACGACGTAAGTAAGCTCGGAAAACAATCAGTCTTCAAAATAGTGAGTTCAGTGTACTTACCGTAAAATCTTAATATTAAAGTTAATAGTATACCTTAATTTTAAGGCAATTATATAAGAAAGAGCTAATTTCTACAACAAACTTAAAAATAATCGGATTTCTCGAATAATTTCGTACTTTTTTTAGTTTTTATCTTTTTCTCTATTTAGTTGACAGTTTGACACATGACCGATGACGTTTACTTTTTTTTAAACTCACAGTCCAACACTGATCCCTATCTCTATTATAACAAGTGTATAATGGAGGTCAATGAAGTCCACAGATGACACCATAGATAAAGTATTTATCTAAATGGATGACACATCCATTCCTTAATCTGTGGACACATCACTATTTTTTAATTTGATTGTCAAACAGTTTCCATGTTAGTAACTAGATGGTGTATAGGTAAACAACTATCGGTAATACCAGTGAATCAATAATTGCTGCAAAACTGGGCAAAATAATGTAAAACTTGATACATTTCAATTTGAAAAAGACGCAATAATATTTCAATGAGTAGGATAATAGAGTTATTATAACGATGTTTTAGTTAAAACTCACGGAGGAAATAGCCCTATTTACCGATATTCACACCAAATGTCACAGGAAATATACATTTTGGTTTTGACAACATCTTACCTGCACTTGTGCAAGATAACGGATGTTTAATGGCTAATATTTTACCAATAATGAACATCAAAAACCCAAATATAACACTATTTGGGAAAAAATAATAAAAACCACACCAACAATAAAAAGTAGAAGAAGTTTGAAAGTGACATGCCCGCCAAAACTCTCTTTCAGTTGTCAGTTTCAGTTTGACAATTTGTGTGTTCCTAAACTGTTACCAGTATACTGGCCTAATCGCTTAGGCCAATGATCGCTTAGGCGTATGCTCTTCGTGACTTGACAGTACACTGATATTTTTTGGAAACACAGCCCATGTGTGATGCCAACCTGCAGATAATTTCAGATAGGTGGGGAACCAATAGAAAATCTAGAAGTGTCTATCGTCGCGATGAGTTTTTGGGGAGTGGCGCAGGGGGGGTGACAGCTTTAGTTCCCCCTAAGTAGTTTTGGCGCTAGTGTCGGTACGGAAGTGTTTTTATCTGTGGGCATAATCCGTCAATGTCATTTTCTCCTTGTAGATCGTACTATAATCGTTGGTCATTTTTGTAAATGTCATTGAAGGCACTGCCATTGTTTGTTTGTTGATCCTTCATCTTAGGTTTGTTCGGTAATATTTTCGAGTTCAGTGCCGGCTAATCTTGTGTTATCCTCCTTTCGAGTTCAGTTGAGATATTTGTGAAGCCATCCGCCTCTGTCCTCAGTGCAATGTTCATCGTGTAAGATTCACGTGTGTCGCGTACCATGACCAGAGCCAGTTGTTGAACTACCGTGTTTGTGCTAAACATTTTGACCGTACACAGTTTGATGAAGCTGGTTCTAGGATCCGGTATTCGTATATTTGCCTGTTTATTGCATCAGATCAGCTCATGGTGTGCCACTTAATAATGAAGGTAAGTTTCCTTCTCACTTTAATTATAAAATAGACAGTATTCAGTACCTACATATTGTGTGTGTATCTATTAAAAAGATATATCAAAGGTTGTCAAAATATGTATGGCTTTTGTATGTATAAATCATCTAGAAAAGTTACTTATTTTGCGTACGCTGCCTAAACTATAAAAGATAGAACCATACAATGTTTTAAGTAAATTTAGATCTTATAAATATCTACAAAAATGTCCGCGACACACTATACCTAGCTATGTCAAGTGAGGCACAACAACCATTTTTTTTATTTAAAAATCTTGATTTTTTTGGACTACATTTAAACGCATTTATTTTACTCATGCTGATAATCCTTATCAAAATAAATTATTTCATCACTAAGTACAGTTTGTTAAGATAATATTTGGTCTTTGAATGATTAAAATTGGACGTTTGGTTTAGGAGTTATGGCGAAATTAAAAATTGCGATTTACGCCCGTTCCGAAGTGGGCGCTAGGCGCTACCAAGGCGGGGTGCGCAGTAGCGAAGATTATGACCGGCACTGCAGCTGGTGAATTAGCTTGATCCCTACTGATTTGCCTATACTCTTCAGAAGGCTCCAATTTCCTGTAAAAATTTCTTTTGGGGGTTAAGATTTTGTATCGGCTAATGAAGTAGAAATACTTTAAATGGCAAAACGACGTTTGCCGGGACAGCTAGTATTATATAAAATTCTCTCATCACAATGTTGTTACCTTAGAAATAATTTATATTGTATGTTCTACAATATAAATTATTTCTATTTTGTTGGGTCAGCTATGCGAAGGTGTGTCTGTCTGTTACCTCTTCATGGTCAAACCACTAAACCGATTTTGCTGATATTTGGTATGGAGATAGTTGGAGTTCTGGGAAAGAACATAGGAATCGTTTGAAGTCGTAATATCATATTTACAAAATATTTACATGTAGGAAGACATTTTACTTGAAGTGTTTTTTATTTTATTTCAGATAAAAACCGTGATAGCTCATCAAACCATGACACCATGAAAAATACTGCAGAGGAAGTAGAATTATTTGACGACCTGTTTGGCAGCATGAACGTCAGGAGGAACCCTGACATGAATACATAGTCACAGGTTAGACGGTCAAATTTTCATCAATCTGATCCATCAATCTGATTAACGGAACATTTATGGTTATAAAAAGTTCATAATAAAAATACGATCAATCTATCAATCCGTGGGTTAGACGATCAAATCGATGGTCCCTAGGTAAGTAATCGAATCTGAAAAACGCTACTTTACAGGAGAGCGATTTAAAGTTTATTTTTTGCATAATTTTGTAACGGGTGACTGAATCTTTATAAAAATTGGGATAGACAGTTGTGTTGCCCCAACAAATTATTACATGAAAGCAAAAATTTTAAATTATGAGTAGTTTTCGAGAAAATTGACTTACAATAGTCTACTTCGTAATTGAACTATCTTTATGTATCGAAAGTGGCAGTTTCGATTATTTACAGGGAACTATAAATACAAAAATTTATCGTATCTGCCTATTTCGATATGCTACTTTGGATTATGTTAGGAATATTTTATTAAAAGTGTCACTTTCGATTTATTTTGGCGTACATTACTTGTACTTGCCATTATTTTGTAATAGTATTTACAACAACAAAATATATTATATAAAACATCTGTAAATATTACATAACAAACATACGACTGTATTTCTATTTTGGCCAGCACAAATATCGGACAAAAATGAGAATTTCTTGGCATCTTCAAATGATATCTTTACGTTTTCAAAATACATCAAACAGCTATCTTACTTCTTAGGCTCCCCTTTCACCGGTCTGACCGTATTCCACATGTAGCATGTGCCAGGTGGCTTCTTTTAAAGCTAAATTGAAAACGGTAAAGTTAAACACAGAAAATTTTCATTATTAATAGAATAATATTCTCTAGTCTCCATGTGGCAGCGGCGTGCACAAGATTTTGACACTGGTAATGCAGTGATATCGGTTCAGTAGTTTTGGTGTGAAAGCAAAACAGACAGACAAACGGACAAAAAGAGATATTTTCGCATAAATTATAATAATAGTGTGGATATAAATTAAAAACTATGTTTTCTAAACTATTAGTATAATTACGTTCTGTTATGAAGAAATAAAAAAAACGCCATCTGTTGTCACGCGTTGGAACTACAATGAGAGTTTATTTCATCGCTGTTTCCATGGAAATATACCAATTACCATACAACATTTTATTATTGTGCGCTAAGCTAAAATAAATAAAAACGCCATCTATTGTTACGTATTAGAAATACAATGTGAATTTATTTTCATCGATATTTCCATGGAAATTAGATAATATATTTTTGCCTCATCAAAATGTAGCCTATGGCTCTCTCAGGCTCTAGACTAACTGTGTACAAAATTTTATTACAATCGGTTCATTAGTTTTGGCGTGAAACAAAACAAAACAAAAACTTTTTCTTTTACAACTTTTTCATTTTTACATCTAGTATATTTTAAGTACTCACCTAATCAGCTTAACTTTTGTCTTTTCACATAATCAAGGTTCCGGTTACTTGAGATCCGATCCATAATCCGATGTAAATAAATGCAAAATTTCGGCCACCACAAATATCTTATCCAAGTGAGTGATAGTTATGAATTTACGCAATTATTAATGTTAAACTGTTAAATATTATACAAACTTTCAAATATTAAAATCTAAAATATTCTTAGAAAACTATAAAGCCATTAATAATAATTTAATATAGTAACATCACGTAACAGTGCTCGATCACATTTAAAAAGCAAATGGCCTCCCAAAACACAAAAAATTTCAGCTATGTAAAATGTAAACAAATATTATAAACCTCACAAAACAAAAATGAATTATGTACATAATATTATACGTAATTAGTTAGATTTGCGTCTATTCATTTTACTCGGATTATATCCGATTGCTCACGACTATTCACGAGTAGTTCCGAATCCGATCGCCGTCGGCATGGCGTGGGCGCCCGCGCCGGCTGCGGCGCCAGTGATGCCAACTGTTCAAAAATTTCCCCCTTAAGGAACTTGAAAACACATTGAATTTCAACCAGAACTCCCCAACTATTATTTAAATATATTATTTATTACTTGGGGTACTTTCCACTGAGAGATCAAAACGCTGAAAATACTACTTCAGCCGACCGCAATTATTGTGTTTGCGGCAAAAACGTCACTCATGATGTCATTATTTATATAAAAACAGTAATAAAAACCAAATAAATATACATTTTTGCCCATGAATATAATATAATATTTTTACTCCCTAAAATACACACTATATATTTAATTTTTACCTACTAAAAGTGGGATATCCCCATAGTTGGCAACACTGCTGGGGTCTGCAGCAGAGCTTGCAGTACATAATCGCATTCGATATTCATGGTTGTGTGCGTTTTCGGCTGTGCACAGACACACTCACACATACGCGCAAGGCAGGCACCTCAGCACTGAGCCTATCTTGACCTCTCGTGAACCCCTTCGCGCGTGTACCTGATTACATGTTGCTATTTTATAAATTGAGGCGTTTTAAATGTGTATATTTATTTTTTTACTATATTTTTTACTATTATTATTAAAAAATTAACGTCATGAGTCATTTAAAAAGTACGAAAGTTAAATTAAAATATCTGTTATCTGTGAATGGCAAGCACTGCATTTTTGCCTACAAAGACTGCACGCCCATGCCATGTGGATAATTGAAAAAAATTTGAATGTCAAATGTAGTACATTTTTTTTATAGAAGGCAGGTCGCTGTAGTCCTGATGTCACTGCGACCCATGAGGATCTATTGTGACTCCTTCGCACTAGTGTATGATCATCCCCAACCCAATACTGCTCATAAATTGAACGATATGGTTGGGGTTGGTGCCACGAATTTCATCTGTGGATGAGTATTCGTGGCGTAATAGAATAATGTAATACATACATTATTCTTTATCTCCCTAGCTAGCGTCCCATTCTCTAGTTGCTTATTACGAGCCAGAATTTGCTCTTCTGTCGGAAACATAATATTTTCAGAATAACTATGACACTTATCACAGATATCCTATTTAGGAATAATAAACCCAGTGTTTATGCCAGCATTACTGATGTCTCTGTACTGACAAAGTGTTTGCCATAGTTAGAAAGCTGGCCCCATTCTTTGTGTCGAGAAAACATCCTGTTCATATTCAAATTGTTATCTGAGTACAATTTAGTGATATCTTTACGTGTATACTGTGATTATACTGGTAGGAAGCAAGCTACATGACCAAAACACTCTTAACCATTGCTGTATCTACAACTTTTTGACGATTGGGTTTTTTTTTCCAAAGAATCTGACCAGCTTTCAAACTGTGGAAATCGAGCGCATATTTCATGATATAAAAAAAAATTAATGATATCGCGCTTCTCTTGGAAAAATGATGTTTTCCGAGACCAAAAGGAGCCTTTTTTACTCTTCATCCTTTTAACTAAGTCTATGACAAAAATCAAGTTGATTGGTTGCTTCGTTAGTGTGTGAAGAAAGGACATACAAATAGACAAACAACTTTTGTATTTCTAATATTAGTTCATGGATAATATATCTTTAAAAATATACGAAATTTCATTAAAAAATAATTTAAATTTCATTTTAAAACCAGGTTTATTAATCACTAGATGATGCCCGCTACTTTTTTGCTTAAAAATTCGTTTATCACGCAGGAACCGCACATTTTTCCGGGAAAAAGTATCCTATGTCCTTTCCCGGGACTAAAAGTAATTCCATGCCAAATTTCAGCAAAATCGGTTCAGCAGTTTGGGCGTGAAGTGGTAACAGACAGACAGATAGACAAACATACACACTTTTGCATTTACTATGCTTAGTATGGATCGAAACTAAATAATAAAAAAAACAAGTTGGTACTTCATTTTTATTGAAGAACTGTCGATTTTTTCCAAAAATATAAGTATTCTTTCGGTTGAAAAAATCGAAAGTGACAAAGATTTTTATTTGAAACACGACGTATAGAATCGAAATGGTCATTTTCGATAAAAATGATGTACGAAAAAACAACGTACATAATCGAAAATGGTACGTACGATACTATTGAGAGACGAAAAAACGGCCTAAACAATGGAATCTGTCCGTTTCATTAATTTGCGCGGTAAACATTTTTAATGCTAATTAAACTGTATAAAGATAAAGTAAAATCAAATTTACATAACCTATAGTTTAAAATTAAATAAAGTGTTATTTATTGATGAGGGCACGTACAGTCGCGATAGTGGTAGTTTCGTCCTGTTTTGACGCTCACCGATACATCGTAAACTCGCGAAATTTAACTTTCTTTGGTATAAGACGGATAGACATTACGTTTCGATAATACACGTCTCTAAATATCGGAAACCTAAAGAGTTTTCAAAATTTTTGAAGCTGTATTAAAAATATCCTTTAAAAGGAACCCAAAACAGAAATAAAAAAAATTGCCATTTTTCAGATTCGATTACTTACCTAGGGACCATCGAAATTTTCGTCAATCTGTACCGGATTGATGAAAATTTGACCGTGTAACCTGTGACATAGATAATATGCATTCAAATCTTTAATTAATTATTATGTCAAATATAATATTAAAGGTGAACGCAGATTTGGCCGCACCGCACGCACCGCAGTCGCCGCATTCGCAATTCTTCACATTATTATGAAGTTGCGAAGACTGCGGCGCGGGTAGGTAGGTATGCGAGCTTGCCTATAACTTCATATAAAGAATTCGAATGCGGCGACTGCGGTGCGTGCGGTGCGGCCCAAATCTGCGTTCACCTTTAGTCCACACTCAGAATTTGCAAAATTGTGAAGAAGACAATGGTGACTCAATCAATGATATAAGTCATTTATTTTCAGATGAAAATATTGGTGTTGATAAAGAAAATATCGCACTATATAAATTAGTCTCGCCGTCACCATTGTCTTCTAAAACATTAAATATTTCGAATGTCTTTGCTGAAAAGGTCAGAGTTCAAATATATGCACTGTGCACATATACTGCTGGCTATATAATATGTAGAAAAACTACAAAACGAGTATGTAAATTGTTACATATGTACAAACATATGTAACAATTTACATATTTTTTATCTGTGCTTCTCATTTTGACACCTGTGATAAAATCGGCGATCGCAGCGCCAAAACTACTTTGATGGAACTACGCAAAACAAGCTGTCCTATCTGTAGCTTGCTACATAATATTATATTAATCTGTGGAGTGGCGGGAAAAGTTGGAAAATTTTTCAGCACTGAAAATTTAATTTGATTTTTATTGTAAAAAGTTGTATAATTGTAGAATATTTGTCGTATTGTATATATTTTTTAATTGTATATAATTATTTCTTCGTTCTGTTGGTAAGTTTTTTAATTATATAAAAGTCCCTTCACGGGACCAGGCGCGCCGCGATGTCTCAGCGACCGTCCAAACGGAATAGGAAGAGACAAAAATCGTCTAGTCCGGTGGATGATCAGGCTGAGTCGAGTAGCTCTGAACAGTCTGAGCCCACAGAGGAATCTAACAAATATGCTCCTTATAGAGTCAATGATTACAGCCGTCGCTATCCAGAGGACAGCGCAGCTGGATTTGAATTTGTAGTTTTTGTGGAAAGCACAGGTGAAACTCCTATAGGTACTCGCGACCTCATGGCTTTAAGTCGTATTTTCCAACAATCGATTAAGGGAATATCTTTCTTGAGAAAAATTAATAAATTCAAAGTTGGAGTCTATTTTAATCGGCCGAACTTAGCTAACGCATTTCTTGAAAATACTACTTTTTTACGAGACCAAAATTTAAAAGCAAGCATTCCAGCTGGTAGCACGGAGTTGACTGGTGTCATCAGCTCCGTACCGACCGAAATGTCCAATCAAAAAATTTATAAATCAATTTCGAGTAGTACAAAAAGGGTAATATGTGTACGTAGAATAATGAGAAAAGCTAAGGTTAACAACAGCTTTGTGCTGCAGCCAACGCAATCAGTGGCAATTACATTTTCATGCTCTACATCATTGCCTGAATATGTTTTAATAAATATGTGGCGATTTCCTGTTACGACATATATTCCACCAGTGAAACAGTGTTGAAGTTGAAGTGAAGTTGAAGTGAACAAATGTTTAAGATACGGACATTTAGCAAAGTTTTGTAAGAATGCAGAGCGTTGCTCGATCTGTGCCGAGGCTCACAATTATAAAAACTGTACCCAAAGCCCAGATAAAGCTGTTTGTGTACATTGCAAAGGTAGCCATTTATCTATATCTGGAGAATGTAGAGTTAAAAAAATGAAAATAGAAGAAAATAAAAAAAAGTATACAAATATATCATATGCAGACCTTTTTAATAATAAATTACAAAATTTCCCTTCATTAAATGAAAACAGTAAAGACTTATTAAATGTACTTCTCTCAAATAAAAACGCACTTACGTTACTCACAGAATGTTTAATTAAAGCTATTACTCTGAACAAGACTCAAAATGCAAGCATAAACTCACAGCTTCTTTCAGGGGCAATAAAAGAAACTATAAAAGAAAAAAATAACAATCTTTCACATTCTCTGCCCAAGTAAATATTATGCAATGAAATAGTCAAAGCTTGCCAAGTAATAAATATGAACTACAAAAATTTCTATTAGATAATTCCATCCACATTTGTATAATTAGTGAAACGTGGCTCAAACCACATATCACAGAGGCATTAAAAGAAACTATAAAAGAAAAAAATAACAATCTTTCACATTCTCTGCCCAAGTAAATATTATGCAATGGAACAGTCAAAGCTTGCCAAGTAATAAATATGAACTACAAAAATTTCTATTAGATAATTCCATCCACATTTGTATAATTAGTGAAACGTGGCTCAAACCACATATCACATTTAACATGAAAGGATACTCTATTGTGAGAAATGACTGTGGTACATAGGCTGCTATTTATGTATCCGGAATTAAAAAAAGAAACAAACATATATCATTTAATATGGTTTTATTGCTTTTCAAAATATTCGCCGCGATGATGGACACACTTTTGCATACGCTGGAACCAATTTTCATAGCACTTTTTCCATTCTGATTGAGGTATCTCCAAAACATGCATTTTGAACGCATCAACAGCCTCTTCGCGGCTCGAAAAACGTTGACCACGTAATTTGTTCTTCGCGTATGGAAATAAAAAGAAATCGTTAGGTGCCAAATCAGGGCGGTACGGCGGATGACCAGTCAATTCGATCTTTTGACCCCCCAAAAACTGAGTTGTTTCAGCTGTGGTGTGACAGCTAGCATTGTCGTGATGTAATATGATTCTGCGTTGTCGGTTGTCCTTTCTTATTTCTTCAAAGACTTCTGGTAAACAAATGGTCGTATACCATTCAGAATTAACCGTTTTACGATTCTCTAATGGCACTGTAGCCACATGTCCATTAATTCCAAAAAAACAGGCGACCATTTGCTTCAAAGTACTTTTTGCACGAGTAACTTTTGTTGGTTTCGGCTCATCTTGGAACACCCACACCGTTGACTGTTGTTTAGTTTCGGGGTCATTTGCATAGATCCAAGATTCATCACCTGTGTAGATATTATAAACGGCTTTTGACGTACCACGGTTGTATTTTTTTATCATTTTTTTGTACCAATCGACACGAGCCTGTTTTTGATCGATTGTCAAGTTGTGCGGAATCCAACGCGAACATATTTTTTTTTTTACAGCCAAATGTTCGTGTAATATCTTATGTATGCTCGTCATACTTATGCCTAAGGACGCCTCTATCTCGCGATATGTAACATGACGATCACGCATTATTAGTTCCCGCACAGCATCTATATTTTGTGGGACAACAGCTGTTTTTGGGCGACCTTCTTTATTTTCATCCGTGAGCATAGACCGCCCACGATTAAACTCACTGTACCAGTGATAAACAGTGGTTTTTGATGGTGCTTCATCTCCAAAAGTTGCGGTGAGTTGAATAAAGCACTGTTGTTGATTTAGCCCACGCCGAAAATCGTACTAAATCATTGCACGAAAATGTTCACGCGTTAAATCCATGGCAAATGAAGACACGCAATTTTCAAAATGACGCCACAATGGAAAAATAATTGACAGTCACATGAAACAAAATGTATTCTTCAACCAAATAGTTCTATTTTCAAATGTTGTAATTACTTTTTAAATATTGTTCTTGTAAGTGGCCAGTTCCGGATACATAAATAGCAGCCCTCGTAATAATCACAATGGAGTAGCCATATTAATTCATAACACTATAGTCTATAACAAAATTAATACATTTTATGATGATTCTTTACAAAATATTGTTGTTCAGATTCAAATTTTTCAGAAACAAATTTCGATTGTAAGTTTTTACAGCCCAGGAAGCTGTACTCCTGAATTTAATAAGAAAAAATTTAATGATTTAATACAGACTATTCCGAAACTGATAATTTTTGCTGGAGACTTTAACGCGCATCATACTTTATGGGGTTGCGACAAAGTTGACGCGCGAGGGAGAGATATTGTTGATGTCGCTGATGAGAATGATTTGGTTCTCTTGAATGATGGACGTCCAACCACTGTAGGGTCGCATAGATGGGAAGCCAAATGCACTAGATTTGACTTTTGTTTTGGCGTCGTTAGCATTATTTTGTAAATGGCAAGTTTCTTCAGACTCATTAGGTAGTTATCATTTACCAACTCTGACAACATTGAATCTTTCTCCATCATTCTCTTCCCATAGTAACTTGTCACAGACATTTGAAAGTTTTCCTCTTCACACGAATCTGAAAACAGTAAATTGGGATTTGTATGAAAAAACTGTTAATCAGAAATTAAAAAAAAATCAAATTGAAACATGTGATTTAATCGACAGTTATAATAGATTATGTGCGCTTATAATTCAAACTGTTGATAAATGTGGCGCATTTATCAGCGGTTTGAATAAGCCTAAGTTCTGCACCCCAACTGCTAATCCTGTTTCTCAAAGTTCTGCCTGTAGTAACAGTAAAAAAAAAGTTAAAATTCCATTAGTATGGTGGAATGAAAAATGTTCCAAGGCTGTACATGATTGTCGTCAAGCCTATGCGGGTTTAATTCATGAAGCCCCAAGCGGCCACATCCGGCCGCGATAACAATGAAAAAGCTATTGTGTCTCGTTTTGCCACGACTGATGGGTTAAAGCGAATTCTTGTATTGAAACTTTTGTTGAATTTAAGCGTCTTCAGGCGCATAAAAAACGCGTATTGAAACAAGAGCGAAGACTTTCTTGGGAAAACTTTTGTAAATCTGTTAGTAGATTAACTCCTATGAGCCATATTTGGATGAAAATTAAAAAATTCAACCGAAGTTATACACCTAAAAGTAGTTTCATTGATAGTGAATGGATAATACAGTTTTTAAATAAATATACTCCAGATACAGTACCAATTAATTAAAAGAACAGTAATTCCAATGTGACATTGACATGTGACAATGTGACAGCATCTCCAAATTCTTTTTTAATAGAGAGTTTTACATTTGAAGAGCTGAAAGTAGCCATAAAATCTCGTAAAGATTCTGCTTGTGGTCTAGATTGTTTATCTTACAAAATGTTTAAATTGTTGGACACCAAAAATATGAAGTTGTTCCTTAATCTATTAAATTCATTGTGGTGCCATTCCATGATTCGTGAACAGTGGAAAACAGATTGTCTCGTTCCAATATTAAAACCCGGAAAGGATATAAAAGTTGCAGATTCATATAGACATAACTTTAAGTTCTTGTGTTGGCAAAATATTTGAACAGCTTATTAAACAGCGATTGGAATTTTTTATAGAAAGAAATCATATTTTACCTAGTAATCAGTTCGGTTTTCGGCGTGGCCGTTCGGCTAGAGAGAGTTTGAGTCATTTTTGTTTGGACATTCACAATGCTCTGTCTTGTAATTCAATATTGGTTGGTATTTTCTTTGATGTTGTTGGCGCATATAATAATGTCAATTTGGAAAAACTTTCATCTTTTTTAACTTCTTTACAATTACCTGAAAAATTGGTAAATTGGATGTATCATTTTCTTTGTGGTCGTAAATTATTTGTGAAAATTGAAAATAAACTAATTGGTCCAAGGTACTCCTACAAAGGAATAAGTCAAGGTGGAATTCTCAGTCCTTTACTATTTATTTTGTATATACATAAGTTAAATATTGTCTTAGGTCAAAACATTACTAACCTACAGTTTGTAGATGACTTAACTATATATTGTACTGCAGACAAGTTGCCTGCAGCTATTGAAAATCTCAGAGTTGCTCTCCTCAGCCTTAAGGCCTATTATGATGATCTGGGCTTGGACATCAGTTCTGAAAAAAGCAAAATTTTAATTTTTTCAAAAAAACCTAGCAAAACAACAAACATTGTCCTATAATATGGAGATAGTAAGTTAGCAGTTGACAAAATTGTTAGATTCTTAGGTGTGATTTTTCAGAACTCCTTCAAATTTAATAAATATATTGATTACTTAGCAAACAGGGCTTTAAAGGCTTGCAATATATCAAAGTCTTTAGCAGGCACATATTGGGGAGCTGATCCAAAAATTTTATCAATTCTTTACAAGGCTATTGTAAGAAGCCATTTTGAATATGGTTGTGTATGCTTTGCTTCTATTCCACATTTTGTTGATAGACTAGATAAAGTTTAAAATAGGTGCTTACGGATTGTGCTCGGTGCGATGTGTTCCACACCCATAATATCAATGCAGGTTGAATGTAACATCCCTCCTTTGTAAATTCGCTTTAAATATTTAATATACAGGTTTTTGTTGAGAATTTCATCCATTAAAAATCATCCTCTTCTTGTAAAATTGCAGAGTAGTTCTTCTTCCTCTATTTTATTACATTACCTACCTGAAATTGTAAAAATAAAGCAAGACTATAACTTATATGAAAGTGACTTATGGCCTTGCTATATGAGCACATTTAGCTCTAAATTTTTTCCACTAAAAATTGTAATTGATAATTCTTTGAAGTGCAAAGAAGATGTCTACCTTCTACTAAGTAACCTAGTTGGTTATCAACAAGTCTATACTGATGGTTCAAAGACTTCTGAGGCGGTATCAGCAGCCATATATATTAAACAGGATAAGAAAGGATATGGTATTAGACTTTCAAATTTAACAAGTATTTTTACTGCTGAGTGTTTAGCAGTTCTGTCTGCATTAGAGTATATCTAAACTCAAGTTTATGATAAATGGATTATAGTGTCTGATAGTCTTAGCGTTCTTCAAAACTTAAATAACCCCAAATTTTGTGCTACAACTAACTATATTATCCATGATATTAGAGAAAAATATACAAAATTAACAACATTAAACAAAAAAAATATAGTTTTAGTCTGGTCACCGTCACATATTGGTGTTAAGGGAAATGAACAGGCTGATTTTCTAGCAAGAGCTATAACCACTTGTTCTCAGGAGCATTGTATTAAAAACATATGCCTTCCAGAATCTGATGTTTTAGTCAAAATAAAAGAAACCTTTAAAATCGAATTTACAAATTTTTGGAAAGAGACCATGGAAACCAAAGGAAAATGGTAATCTAAGATTAAACAGGAGTTGTCACTCCCATGGTTTACTGAAGGTGTTTCATTTCATGACAGGAAATTTTATTCTACTATTTGCCGTCTTAGACTTGGTCACTGTCGATTTAATGCTCATCTTCACAGATTGAATATGTTGTCTTCACCCGTCTGTAATTACTGTAATCATTCTGAACAAACCTTGGATCACATTTTCTTTACTTGTAACAGTTTTACTCTTCAAAGATTTATTTTTATTAATCACTTGATGGATATCTTTAAAACTGCTGAAGCCATCCCGCACTCCCTTCAGCAGCTTCTGAAAACACCCGATTGTTATAAGGGTAAAGACCAAAATATTGACGCAAATGACACAATAGTAACACAAAATGTTGTGCTATAGTGACACAAAAGTAGCACAACAATTTGGGCTACTGTGGCACAATAGTGTCACAAAATGGTAGCATACATCTATAAAGCTGAGGTTATATTTATAAAATAAAAGACAATTAAATATAAAAAAATGACATGGTTATATTAAACATAAAAAAATGACATAGTTATCGTATTCGTAGATACATACTTAATTTCTAATAGGGAATATGCATGAATATTTGAGTTAAGAAATGCGATTAAAAAATTCATGCTTATGCACCTTATTAATCCACTTTGTATTTCAAGTTCAACATTGAAATATCAAATGTTTTAATGCCGCGTCGGTCTAAAATTGGATCTGGAAAAAGTTGGACAATATCTGTAACGTTTACAATTGACACGTCCTCAGATATGGGCCAAGCAAATTTCCCATTACCTTTATGTCTTAAAAATTTGACCTCACAAGAGAATTTCCCGTACAGTTCCATGACTTGTCCGAGGAAATATTTACTCCTCTTTTCTAATTCAAACCTTACTAGTACGTATGAATCTTTGATGATTTTCATTTCAGCATTGTTATTTTTCTCAGAAGAAATTTCGATGTCCGATTCTAAATACTCGGTTTCCATTTCGTCTTCTAGGTTCTCTAAATCAGAGGAACTATCATGAATGGAATACTGTGAACTCTCCTCAGAGCTATCCTCGCTATGGTTTTTGTCTTTTTTGTGTCTTTTTAATTTAGTATCTGATTGTTCACATCCATGATGTTTCCTTTTCAAGATTTTTGCGTCATTAATATTACAACAAAGTTTTTGCAGCTTTTTTTCAGTGAATCGTACCAATGAATCATTAAGATCTACATTTTTAAAAACTTCTTCTTTGTCGATAACATCTAACACATCTTCGTCTTCTACTTGCTCATTCTCTTTATGTTTATCAATCTGTGTTTTAACTTTTCTTAGAACTCCGGTTTTTGTATCTAATTGAAACTCATAGTCTGTTGTTTTGCTTTCAATTTCAGGTTTTGCTATGATTTCAAATTTGTGCAATTTTGGACAATAGCATTCGCAATGTCCTTTCAAATTCCGGCAAAAGCAAGATAGTACTCTATGTTTCAATAAATGTTTATCCACCAGTACCACTTGATGTACTTTCATAGTTTCTTGTAGTGGAGTGAGCTTAGTTACGATATTGGAGTCTATGGGTTTTATGTTTTCAGAACTAACATAAAATATTTTAACTTTTGTTTTTGTCTTTTTTAGGACATCGTATGCTACAGCCGCATCCGGAATATCAATTCCATGAGCAACTTTGGAGTCTAACCTGCTTTTCACGGCCCCTCCGATGCCATCGGCAGCCCCTTTGCCGTGCGACGCTTCGAAGAATGACCATGTGGCATTGTTGAATCCATATTTGAAGATATTATTACTGAATAAAAAAAAGTTCTTTTTCTGCCTATACTGCGATGTCGGGCCATCAGAGAAAAAATGAATGGTATCTACTCCAGGATAATTAAGCTTAATATACGTTAAGATCGGGTCTAGGTGATCCCAAATTGCTTCAGCATTATGTGAATTGTCTGGTGAAATTGAGCAGAATGAGACTGGTTTTTTCATATCCTTGAGATAAAAAACTCCTGTGTGCAAGGTGATTTGAGTTTTTGAGGATCCGAAGTGCATTGCTTGCACTTCTTCGTTATATTTGCATATCCAGTTTTCGGAAAAATCTATGTGTATAGCAGTTTCATTTGGTTCTAGGTTTTTTATGCATGTTATGTATTGTTTGTACTGGTGGGCAACGTTAAACATATGTGTTTTAAATTTTTTCATCGCAGAATTAAATAACTCTATCAATTCGTTCACTGTGCCCTTCTTGGCTTCTTTCACCATCCTTTTTGTCTTTCTTCTAATTCCTTTATTATCATTATATTCATGGTCTTTAAGAACGTAAATCATCCAAGAAATTGGTCCATCATTTTCAACCTGCGGGCCGATTCTGTATCGTACATTTGTGAGTTAATAACTGAGTTAGTAACGAAACCGAGGAGTGAGTAACGGAAAGTGCCACTTTTTGTATTCACTTGCATACAAAAGTGAGACTTTCGGTTGCTCACTCCTCCGTTTCGTTACTAACTCAGTGATTAACTCACAAATGTACGATACAGAATCGGCCCGCTGATCTATAGATTTATCTGAGCAAATGTCACACGTGCCGTACATACAATCTTTGAATCGTATGTCACAAACATTCTTCGAGATGATTTCATCGAGATCTTTTGTGTTTATAACGCCGCAAGATTTAAGCGCATTAGCCATGAATTGCATATTGGAGTGCTTTGAGCAAGCGCAAGTTTCCAAGTTTTTTATACTAGGTGAAACTACGTAAAACGGTCTGTACCTTTTAAAAGTGGTAAAACCTACTGGACCATTTTCGCTTACGTACTTTTCGTGCAATTTACTTAATGTGTCTAGCAAGTAGTGTTTTTGTTTCCTACGTTTTTTAAATGTTTTGCATTCTTTTTTGCCGGCACTAGCACGGCTCACGTCGTCTTGATGGTAAAATGCAGTTATTTTGTTTCGAAGAATGTAACTTCGAGGTCGTGTCTTACATCTTTTGATACCAGTCCTTAATCCCAAAATTCTTGACATTTCCGTTTTCAATCTATACTTCTTTACTAAATCACTTCTCAGCATGTCTTTGTGTTTGTTTTTACCTTCGTTGGATAATGTAGCATACTGATTTTTCAGGGCCTCCGTCAGAACATTATGGGCAAGTATAACCTTTTTTACGCTGGTTTTCTTTGAGGTTTCAACACCAACCAGATTTTCATCTACAAAATGGTCAGTTTTTTTTTTGTGGAGTGATTTCTTCGACGTGTCTATCAGAAGGTAAGTCTTCATCTTGGATATTGGGTGCTATTTGCAAGTTTTTCACCAGGACTTCATAATCTTCTTGCATTTTTGTCATACGTAGCTGTTGTTCTTTTAATTGCTTAAAAAGTCTGTAATATCCTTTTTGTAGAGTTAGTATACTTTTGCGAAGCTCTGTGTTTTATTTCCTTAAATTTCGTTCAATTCTTCTTTGAATATTCCGTGCAATTGATTCATTCCATGCTGTATTTTGAGGTTTTTTATCTTGTAAAGCGTTACTTTGAACAGTTTGTTCTGTGTTTAATTGTTTTGGTCTATCTCGGTTTTCATTAAATTGCCTCCATTTTTTCCTTCGTTCTTCTTTCTGTTCTTCTGTCAAAACAGCTGTCTTAGACTTGTATAACTGTTTTGTCCTTTCTAAATTCTTTTTTTGCATAGCTTCAAATTTTTCAGGATTATTTTGTTTTAACCTTTCTCTATACATTTTAGACTTTTCTGCCGGAGTAAGTGGCATCTGAAAGTAAAAAAAATGATATTTTTGAATGTCTCATTTTACATAATATTGTCATCTCTTACAAATTTAAACAACGTAACTACATGTCATAAGCAGAATAGACACAACAACTCATAAGGCTTCTTGCTAATGGCAACCAGCACACATTTAAGGACTACCCTATGCTAACAGTGCCACCAATGCAAAAAATCTATCAATAAAAGCATTAAACTATAAATAAAAATATAACTTAACGGGATAAAGATTTATGGCGTAAAATTTTGTGAAAAGATATTTTATGCGAATATTCTTTTTTTATTAGTAGGTAACGCAAGGTATCTTAATAAAACTATCTCAATACCTACTCAATTACATATTCATGTTTTTTTATAAAGTAGTCTCAGACTAAGAAAAAATGAGCAAGTATGGTCCGCGCGGAACTAGTTGGCCGCGCCTTAGGTAGGGACGGGGGTGAGGGGGCGGGTTGCTTGCTGCTCGCAATGCACATGAGATTAGACAGTGACGACCAATCTCGCGATATCGTGAACAATAATATTATTTAATTATTGGAAAGAATAAATTAAAGACATTAGACAATTGATCAGTTTTATATTCTAAATCCCGCTATCCCCAACCCGCGGCCCGCCGGGACTTTATTTGTGGCCCGCGTGATGTTAAACAATTTTGAAATTCACGCCCACCGATAAAATAACGTAAAGTCTACGTGATAGTCGTTAAATTTTTTCAATTTTAAATCTTTAATTTTGAAGAAAGTTATTTTTTAACCCTAAAAAATTTTTGTTGCGGCCCGCGAGTCGCGACACCAAGACCAAAACATGTTTGTGGCCCGCATGAAAAAAGTTGGGGACCACTGTTCTAAACTATTGACATCGGCTTTCCGTTTTTTAAGAAACGTATGCACTTTAAATATTATTTCCTTAGATTGTCTTTTTATCGGCGGACTCATCTAGCTAATATTGCAATCTCTTGTGCGAAGCGCCCCTGCCTCTCCGTCCCACCGCTCACATTCCTCAGGCGTGGCCAACTAGTTCCGCGCGGACTATAGTAAACAATGGTGTCGATTCTCAATGGTCACACATTTAGTCTTTTTCTTTCTTTATCGAAACGACAAGGACAGAATGCTTTTTAGGTTAGCCCTTTTAAATAAGTTAAATCGTGTTGTAACACCGAATCGACACCAATGTAATCCCGGCTTTATGTGGTAGCGCAATTGTAGTGACACAGAAATTGTGCAACTAGTGACACAAAAGTAGCACAAAGGTATCACAATTGTTAAGTATCACAACGAATAAAAACTAAATACTCCGAAAATACACTACGAATCAAATTAAAATGAACACTACACAAAAGCCAAGGCTTTTTTGTACTTACCGCACTTTAAACCATACTTAGAACATATATAACTTACCATATAAATCGTCGAAAAACCTGCCCAAAAATTGCTGACCACGCCTAAGCCGCTTCGAGTTTGACACCTGACTGATTCAAAATGGCAGCTAAGCTCTAGTTTCCATAGACAATTAGGCGTACAGTGTTACCAGGGTCTCCTAACCACAATTCTACTTTGTTTTATAAGTCTATTTCTGCCAATGAAACGGTAGCACAAACTGAGTAGCACAATTGTTTGAAATCACCCACAAAAAATAAAACAGTAATAAAAATAAGCGTATTGTTACTTCTTTATACCTTTTACATGAAAAGGATTGCCGATTATACTCTCTTGCTCTAGAATTCGATATTAAGCCTTAAGCTCCGTTTAGACCAAACGAGCGAATGCTCATTCTAGTAAAGCTCTTTTGATGTAAACTAACAACGAGCATTCTTTCGTTGTTCTAGTGTGTTCGCCACGTGTTCGGCGGTAAATAGGTAGAATGCGCTAAGAATCTCGCTCGTTTGGTGTAAACGACGCAAGAGCGCTCGAGCAATTGCCTAGAGCGTTCTTTCGTGTTCGGACGTGCTCGCTCTTCGAGGCGGTTTCTTCAAAGGGATTCTAGTGTTCTTGATATTTTTACTTTTTGGCGGCTGGTTTTAGGTAGTTTATCAAAGGTTATTTCGCAAATATGGATTGGAGTAATGAAAAATGTTTACAAATGATAGAATTATACCATAACAAAAGATGTTTATGGGATCCAACCTTTGATGACTATAAAAATAAATTAACTACTTATCGTTGACGAATGAGCAATGAGCATTCGCTCGTTTGGTCTGTTCGGAGCTATATGATTCTCATCTATAGAGCAAAATTTCTTATTCTTGATGTTCTTGTTGATTCGATTGGTGTAAACGATCTAAAGTATGTTGTAACGAATTATAGTTTACACTAAACGAATACGAAAGAATGTTCTTGTGCTGTTCTTGCTCTATGTTCTTTTGGTGTAAACCCACCTTTAAGTTACGTAGAACATGTTCAGAATTTTCCTCAAAGTTCAACGTGTCCAAAGATTACACCGTATTTTACGAAATTTGTACCAGTTTGTGGAAAAAATACTTAATTTTCTCTACTATCGAGTATGGTTCTTGTAAACTATGAGTCTGGCGTGCTGGGAAAATAACTACATAATTTAGTATCAATTGTCAGAAAATCCTACCAGACACAGTTTTTAAGAAAAATCGTTGGGAAATTTTTGATTGAGCAAATGCGTCAATATTTTGGACTCCACCCATAAGCCAATATATGAGTACGTCCTTTCTACCATTGGTGATATATAAATAAATACTCACCAGTCATTACCTATATACCTTGAGATTGTATGTAGTAACACAGAGATAGTTCTCTGTAACGGTTATGTGTTGTAAATTTCCTAATTATATATAAGTACTTTGTGGTTGTAAATAATTCTCTTTTATATTTGCTTTTCATCTCGTTTTTCTTAGTTTTAGTAATAAAATATTATTTAATTAATGTACATAACTTTGAACTGTTTACTAGCAGACTTTTTAGGCATCTGCCAAGAGTCAAATTGAAGAAGGGACAGTAAAATACTATCAAAACATGAGAAATGGCTTCGGCCTGATGAAAAAACTTATTTCATATTATTGATATCAAAGAATTGGCTTCGGCCTGATGACAACTCTATTTCAGATGGTTAATATAAAAGAATTGGCTTCGGCCTGATGAAAACTCTACTTCAGATGGTTAATATAAAAGAAGTGGCTTCGGCCTTCACTATCATTCATTAAATAGAAAAAACATAGAAATGGCTGTATGGGCAACGCTCCCTTTGCCTGTCCCGACCGGGACGAATTAAAAAAAATGTCTATCGTCGCGCCCAATGAGGTTATACTATTAATCTGTGGTCGCGCCGTCTGGTGGAGATTAAAAATAAGAAAACATCCCACTCTTGGTTTCTACAAATATATACTAGTAATCTGTGCTCTTGGTCAGTAGCTCCTTGTGAGTATAGTATTCGTTGGTCAGTAGTCAGTACACCGCCACACACTGGTCCCAAAGTAAAATAAATGGGACATTAAAAATTTTCGGATCGAAGGTCAACGGATCAGGCTGATTTTTTTTTGTAGACAGCTGATGCAATTACAAGTCACTTTTATAGATGTCGTTTTTTTCAAATATGCCGTATCTACAGAGATAAAAAATAATTTAAAAAAAATTGTATGGACAAAACCATAATTTTGTCATTTTAATCTAAGATTCAAACGTATTCAAAATAAATCATAGCACAGCTTATAGAGGGACTCTTGTCGTACATTTTTGTCATAGACACTCAACTGCGATTTTTGCGCCTTTTAGAGCTACAGGCACTTTGATTTTTTTTGTCAGCGAATGAGGCTGGTTTTTTTTTTTGTAGCATCTGATGCAATTACAAGTTACTTTTATAGATGTTGTTTTTTTCAAATATAAGGCATATTGCATGCGACCGCGATTACAATAGTAAGGCTTCTATTGTTATCGCGGTCGCATGCGACCGCTTGGGGCTCGAAGGATTATTGCGTGAGTCATCCGTATTGCAAGCATTTTTATAACTCATTGTCTAATTAAAAAACAATAGAATGGCTTTCTATTGTTATCGCGGTCGCATGCGACCGCTTGGGGCTCGAAGCCCGGGCCTTTCTATTGTTATGCGACCGCGATAACAATAGTAAGGCTTCTATTGTTATCGCGGTCGAATGCGACCGCTTGGGGCTCGAAGGATTATTGCGCGAGTCATCCGCATTGCAAGCATTTTTTTTATAACTCATTGTCTAATTACCCCCACTACTTGAAGTAATATGAGGCTTTCATGATCGGTTTTCACAAAAGCCTTATTGTGTCTCGTTTTTACACGATCGAAGGAATAATTTACATGTACAAACACGTTTTGAGATTTCCACTATTGTTAATACATTAGCTATAATTATAATCATACAAGTTTGTATTTTGACGGTCCTAAGCCCGTAAAAGTACTCGGAAGGGAAAATTTGAATTGCAATCTATGTGCCTATTTATTATTTAGCGTTTTCGAAGCGTTCGCTAGCGCTGAATAACAAAACAGAGCACAAATTCCAAGTATAGAGGTAATTACAAATTAGGCAATGAGTCATTACCAAACAATGTTTGCAAACTGGATGAGTCATAAAATAATTTACCTGTACGTACATGTTTTGAGATTTCTACTTTAATTTGTTTAGTTTTAGTATATATAGGCTTTTTTATGAATAAGACATTAGAAAGAGTTACTTGTCAATAAAGAAAACATTATTATTTGTCTATCCTTAACAATATTTATTAAAAACTATATGAAATACTCAGAAATGAATTATACAAAACAATAAAAATTAAAGTACCTGTAGCTCCTAAAGGCACAAAAATCGCAGTTAAGTGTCTATAACAAAACTGTGCAATGATTTATTTTGAATACGTTTGAATCTTGGAAGAAAATTACAAAATTATGATTTTGTCCATACAAAAATAATTCATAATTTTTTTCTCTGTAGATAAGGCATATTTGAAAAAAACAATATCTATAAAAGTAACTTGTAATTGCATCAGATGCTACAAAAAAAATCAGCCGCATCCGCTGACAAAAAAAAATAAAGTGCCTGTAGCTCTAAAAGGCGCAAAAATCGCAGTTGAGTGTCCATGACAAAAATGTACGACAAGAGTCCCTCTATAAGCTGTGCTATGATTTATTTTGAATACGTTTGAATCTTGGATTAAAATGACAAAATTATGATTTCGTCCATACAATTTTTTTTAAATTATTTTTTATCTCTGTAGATACGGCATATTTGAAAAAAACGATATCTATAAAAGTGACTTGTAATTGAATCAGCTGTCTACAAAAAAAAATCAGCCTAATCCGTTGACCTTCGATCCGAAAATTCTTAATGTCCCATTTGTTTTACTTTGGGACCAGTGTGCGCCAGGTTACTCGTAAAAGTATTCTGTGGTCAGTACTCAGTACTCACTATCGGTATTACTCGATACTCGATAGTTTTACTCCAAAGTTTTGAGTCCAAACCATGTCCAAACTCCAAACATGTATTATTTTTCTCTATGACTCCAAATCGAGTAAAAATTGTCGTGTGGTTATTTATAATATAGGCCAAAATCCTCAAAATCCAAATCTTCAATAACGGCTTAAAAATATTTTTTTTTAGTTTAAATAAGTGCAAATAAGTACGTACTCAAGACGTCTGTTCCTCAGCAGGCTGTAATTTTTTTCCTGGTTTCTATGCATCAAACCAAATCAAAGCTATATCTGTAGTACAGCGAATTAAATAAATAAAATACAATAATTGAAAGCATAATTATTTTATTAATACCTCAATCATGGGAATTCCAGACACAATAGATTTTGAATAATTACTGTTATGCGGCACCTGGGTGCCGCTTGAGAATTGATGGGTTAAACTTTTAATGCAATGATCTAATTATATTATGTATAATATATTTTATTTACAAGCTAGGATGTTTATAATAATCTTTATTTTAAATCAGGTATTCATAGTAGTTTTGTAGAGTTTGAATTTTCCAACATATTTTTTTACTTCATCTTTTGGGTATGGTTTTAAAGCTAGACATGTTGCTACATTTTCAGGCTGCTCAGTCCATAGTTTGTGTGATATTGAATTTTCCTCTAATTTCTTAGCAATCTTCTTAAGCGATTCTTCATCTGGAATCTACAAAAAAGAAATGTTTTTTAATTAGAATTTTTTAAAGCTTACAGTAGACTACAAGCTTTAAACATGACCCACATTATCACTAAAATAAAATGCATAAGTATGGGTAGTAACTAGGTTTAATCCGTCAATCACCAATTCCAGGAAATCTTTTGTTATCGCGGCCCATATGGGCCTTACTGGGCTTGATGGGTTAAAGGTCTTTGGAGTAACTGTACTTGGGTACTTTCACGGGATTTGAATTAGCCTAAAATATACATATAATTCCAAAGCTTTTATTTCAAGCAATATACCTTGATCGTGGAAAAACCAGACACAATAGCTTATCTATTGTTTTCGCAGCTGCATGTGTCCGCTTGGGAGTTGAAGCATTAATAATTTTAATAATATAAGTAAATTAAGTTTAATACTTTTACGAATCAAATATTAAATAAAAGTTTAATACCTCTAGGACAACCTTGTGCATAGTATCAAGATCATTTAAATATTGTTTGGTATTTTCATCATCTCTAAATAAATGTAAGGCTGCCGATGATGCGTGGCACGCCTGTGCCACCAATGCTCCAATAGACCAACCTAGATCCTTGAGCAAATCACTCCGCAATAAAATATACTGCACTAGTGGATTGGACATTTTAACTTATTTACCTACAAAATATTAACGATATTTACAAGTACCACTGTTTGAATTTGTTTAACTTTATACAATGTAGATGATACTTTCAATTCAATAAATAAAAAGTAAAAGTTTATAAATAAGAAAAATTCGGCAAATTATTCTTGTTAGGTTAGAAAATTTCAATTTTTAAAGTTTATACATGTCAAATGTGAAATGTCATTTGTCACTTTTTCTTTTCTTTTTCTTCTTTTTTGGCAACTTGACACAAAGGATGTGTATGTTGTGCCACAGACAAGGTAAAAAGGTAAGGAATATGGCGGGAAAACCATATTCCTCCTATTATAATTTTCATCATCGTTTTCATGTATCGTCAGGTCTAAAGTCTAGTCAAAGTCTAAGTAAAAGTCAATACAGTCACAGGAGTCAAGTCGGTCGACTCCGTAAAGTGGTAGACGCTTTACTGAAACTTTCGATGGAGTTTTGGAGGGAACACTTTCCTACACTTGTGCATGAACACGAATATCTAATGGTTAATATTCTACCAATATTACACATTAAAAACCCAGCTAACACAATTTTAGGAAAATAATACAAAAACACAACAGCACTCTTTCACATGCCCGCCAACATTTGTCACTTGTCAAACCCATCACGATTGTCAAAATTGTTGTCAAAGCCATTCAACCTTTTTATTATGTAGGTATAGTTTGTGCGTTTTACATTGACTTTTATAGAGTGGACTCGGCATAATGGTCTATACCAAATCAAAATACTGTGGCCGGTCCGCCATTTTATGTTCCGGTTAATTTTATGTTGATTGGTTGACGTTTTAGCCTAGGATCCCTTCATAGAAGGACCTTCACCGAGCTGTTTACTGGATGAAAAGTATTTTATATTCAATTACGTATGTCAACAAATTAATTGCAAGTGGGTTGCCTAAAAAATTTCAGTCCAGAATAAAAAAATAAAAAAAAAACAAAAAAAAAAAGTTTTTTTTTACATTTTTCTGGTTTGGTTAATAGACAAATTCCATACCAATCGAAAGTATGAAGCCCATAGAATATGCATTAAGCATTAACCAGACCGGTACCGATTAGTAGTAGTATCGATTTACCTGCCTACCCAAGAGTTGTGACAGGAAAAAAATAGACAACCTAACGTTTTCATACTCTACGGGCTCCATACTTTCGATTGGTATAGAATTTGTCTATTAACCAAACCAGCGAAATGCTTAAAAAAAATTTTTTTTTTTCAATTTTTTTTTATTCTGGACTGAAATTTTTTAGGCAACCCACCTGCAATTAATTTGTTGACATACGAAATTGAATATAAAATACTTTTCATTCAGTAAACAGTTCGGTGAAGGTCCTTCTATGAAGGGATCCTAGGCTATTTAATGATGTACTTTTTTATCGAACTATGTAAAAAATATAAGGTGAAGAATCTGCTCATATAATATTTTAAAGATATAGACGACCTTAATCCGCCTCGTTATCTGTTTGACAATACATAATCATAACAAAATCAATGTCATTTCAATAGTCACTTTGTTTTCATTCTAATAATAATAATTTTACTCATTATGTAAACATCAAACTTCTATAACCCAAATTAAAAGTGATAAGACGTACATCAGTTTATTTAAAGCATCGCTGTACTATAGTATTTGATGTTAATTACACTTAAAACATCTTAGTTTATCGATATCCTCGACAAATATCAACCGAGTGTCCCATCACTATAGACCGCCATGTTTAGTTCCAGGCAATATGGCGCCGGCCACACTTTTTTGTAGTTATCTCACTTCCATATGTTTTCTTATTCATTGGCGTTTTATGATGATATGGGTGACAGTTCTCATATTCCTTACTACGGAATTTTTTTACAAGAAAACAAAAAAAATAATCTAAATGTAATAAATTATATTCCATCTACAAAAATAAATGTTTCCTATAATTGTAAATGAATAAAAATGAAAAGTTGCTAAATACTAACTTATTAATATAAAATTATAAATATTAACTGTGAAATAGGAGTATAAAATTATTGTTACGAAAACATTTGAAAAATGTCAGATGCATGAAACGGAACTTATGTCAATAGAGATTGCCACTGTTGAATCGAAATCAAATCGATAAAAAGGGCGGCCATCTTAAATTGCCGGCGCCTCTCTGAAACGTCAGTACGAAATCGATAATTTCGATTGCAATTTCTTTACGAAGTGATTCGATATTTTTAAATTATCGATTAATTTTTTTAGGTAACTTCCCTACAATTGTCAATTATAATGTGTCACGCATATCATCTTAGAGCGCACAAAGTATAGTACGTAAGAAGACTTATATAAGACATGGGTGTAGCACAAAGATTAAGGATTGGGTAGAACTTTTGTCAGCGCGTCACTGAAAGGGACAGGAAGAAAAGTAGTTAGTGTTACCAGTAACGAGGAATATGCAAAAATTACCCACGAATTTCATATTATAAACTACCTACTTACCGTAACTACAGCTGCGTATAATAAGGCCTATTATAGGTCTACCAGAATCCGATGGCAATTTTTGACAGCAGATTTTCAAAAAATATCCTTGATCATTGGATAAATTTATATATTTGCATGTTTCACACACAAAATAAGCCGCTAAAGGAATAAAAAAGGATGAAAATGTTTTATTCCTATTACCCCGGTATTGCTAGAGTCAATTTATTTCCTCACTTTTTGCCATCAGATTCTGGTAGACCTATACATACTGTTGACGTCTAACGGATGCATTCAGTAATCATCATCTATCCAAAACTAAAAGCTGTTGATGTTTTACTTTTTAATAACTTACGTTAGGCAATTACTCCCTCACTTATTAGTAATAATTGTTCACCTTATCTAATATATATTATGTTTCCTCTATCCGTGGTTGCCTGGAAGAAATTACTAATTAGTAATAAGGCCGCCATTGTGGTATACTTGTGTTTTAAAAAATGTCCTTAAATTGTTATATTATTTTGTGTGCACAATAAAGAATATTTATCTTATCTTATAATTGTAAAATCTGATACACTGTGAATAGTTTAATCGTGTGAAAAATCCTTTTTTAATATTATTATTTGACATAATTATTAATTAATTTTAACCTTGTTCGTTTGGTTTTTCAATTGCGCATGCGCGGCTTTTGTGTGTCAGTGTGATTGTCATATTCTTAAATACCGATCAATTGCTGTCAAAATCTGATAGGTATTTTAGAACATGACACTCACCTGACAGAAATTTATCGGTACTTTAGAATATGACACTCACACTGACAAACAAAAAAGCCGCGCATGCGTAGTTGGAAACTGAAACGAACAAGGCTACTAGCAGTGGCCCGCGGTGTAACCCGCGGTTTATTAGGAAAAAATATATATTGTGACATTTTTCCGGTCGTAAACTACTTCAAACTTACAAGTTTGAATTATGAGGTCCAGATATAATATGATTTATTGCGTTAAAGACATTAACAGTTAGAATTTTACGTGGGCAAATCCGCGGGTAAAATCTGGCCAATAAATAAAACCACAATTCAATCATTAACATATTTATTTAACATTGATTAAACATACATTTTATATGCGTATCAAATAAAGGGTAACTACTAACTAGCTAACGGCCGCACTCAGAGACGAGTATCAATAATTACTTAACTGTGATTATATAAAAATATTGAGTTAAGCCATGGGGCGTACCAAGCTTTCAAGAGCGACTATTGTAACCGCTCTCAGGTTGAGAACGGGCCATATGCCTTTAAATAAATTTGCCTTTCTAATGAGGAAGAAGGACTCGCCCAATTGTGACACTTGTGGAGTAGTGGAGGATGTACATCATCTTCTTACAGAATGTACGCGTTTTCAACAAGAGAGACATGCAATTATGCTGTCATTTAATTTAAATCAGCATGATGTTGGGTTATTTAATAGTTTATTGGCTAATCCCTCGTCCGACGCTGCAAAACAACTGTACATAGCTGTGAGTCATCACATAATTAGTAGAAACTAAGTTTGTTTTGTTTGCTTTTTAATGTATTGTTTAACTAACAGGACCGACATGTCTTAAGATAAAGGTCCTATAAATAAAATAGAATAAAAAAAAATAAAAAAAAAAGCCATGGGGCTCATCTTTACATTATCTTATTTATCTGTCAAACTCTTCATTAAATTGAAGTTTAATACCTAATCATTAAATTTCTCTGGGTACGGCAGTATAAGTATTTAAAAAAGTATTTTTAACGGGCTTTGGCTCACCACAATATATTCCCACCACCACGAAAATCCTTTGATATGATCTCAGGGAGCCCAAAAGACATGCTAAAGCTGTCTTGGGACCCGCAACGAAATTAATCAGAAGAAGATAGGTCATAGGCGGAGTAGGAAATATTCCCAATTTCCCTCCCCATACAAAGCAGGAGGTCTCACACGATGGGTTACCTGATGCTTCGCTCTTAGAATCTACGAGCTGTAATAAAAAATATTAATTTAATTTCTGTACACAGACAAAAAGGACCTAATGAATTATAAACAAATTACCTTGACAGGCACAGAAAAAGAAATGTTTTCTTTCCAACATTTAATACATCTTCTTTATTAAAATGTTTACTGTATATTCTTGAACCACGTGGTGGGCCCCAATTCAGTCTATTTTTTGCAGTTATCCATAATTTAAGAATTTCAGGGTCATTAGGAAATCTGGAAAAAAAATGGATACAGCCAAACCTGGATAAGCTAGAGTTCAAGGGAACACGATTTCATTCTCGCTCATAGAGGTTTCTCACTAACCCGAGTTTCTCACTTATTCAGGTACAAGGTTAGCGTTTCTCTCTTATAGAGGTACGCAGAAATGACAAGTCAAAAATTCATGCACTATTATCTTATTTAGAACTTATGTACCATCGAGGAAATTGATTCCTATGCATTTGAGAGACCAACGTCATTTGGTCGATCATGTCAATTCAATGTTAATTGTGATCTGTCGGCTGGGTTTGACGTAATGCGACCAAACTACGTAGGTCCCCCATCTGCATAGGAATCAACTTCTCTGATAGTACATTTAAAAGAATCCGTCAATTTCTTTTGATTTTATAATTTTATAATAGGTGGGTTCTGGTAAATGAATCCTTCGATCGTGAATTCTTCGAAATGCTATTGTATTCTATTGTTGTCGCGACGCGGTGCTCGTATTGGGCCTGATGGGTTAATCCCTCTGAATTTCATTTTGCGATTTTCCGGATTTAAACGCATTCACTATTTAAAGTTTATCACTCAATGACAGTACTTCAATTTTCCGTTTTGATATGACACAGAACAGAACTTTCCGTCGCAATTGGTTAACTATAAACTGAGTAAGTCCGTTCGAAAAGAATGCGATAAAAAAACAACGTTTTTTAGCTCAACGAAATAGAATGGGTACAATATTGACGAGAAAACAATACAAAAACAATGGTAGGAAGTTTAAAACGAAATTTAAGAATGAGTCATTAAATAGCAGATGTTAAATTGTAGCAGATGTTCAATTTGTAGTTTGTTTTCTCATTTGTTACTGTGTATGTAAATAAAAAAGACGGGTTGCACTCTGAGAGTGCCGGCAGAAGTGAAAACTTGATTATTAACGTTGTGCATTATTTTTTTAACCCATTTTTTAAGAAAATCGTTTTTAAAAAAATGATAAAAAAACGATCGTTTTAATTAATTAATCGAAACCCTTACAATCGATTAAAAAATATCGACAATCGAAAAAAAAAGCTGCTGTCAGACAGACTGTCAGACACTTCTCGCGACAGTTGTCTTGCAGGTGGAAACACGGCCTTAATCAGCGCGTCTGCTAAAGAACTCATTTCCCCGACTGTACATTTCTGCTAAACAACTCATTTCCCCGACTGTACATTTCTGCTTAGCACAATTTTCCCCGACTGTACATTTCTGCTAAACAACTCATTTCCCCGACTGTACATTTCTGCTTAGCACAATTTTCCCCGACTGTACATTTCTGCTAAACAACTCATTTCCCCGACTGTACATTTCTGCTTAGCACAATTTTCCCCGACTGTACATTTCTGCTAAACAACTCATTTCCCCGACTGTACATTTCTGCTAAACAACTCATTTCCCCGACTGTACATTTCTGCTTAGCACAATTTTCCCCGACTGTACATTTCTGCTAAACAACTCATTTCCCCGACTGTACATTTCTGCTAGACAACTCATTTCCCCGACTGTACATTTCTGCTTAGCACAATTTTTCCCGACTGTACATTTCTGCTAAACAACTCATTTCCCCGACTGTACATTTCTGCTTAGCACAATTTTCCCCGACTGTACATTTCTGCTAAACAACTCATTTCCCCGACTGTACATTTCGTTCGAGTTTGAGTTCGACACAAAATACTACTCTCCAACCGTCTTACGCGTTTTCTATGGTTTTTCGATCAACACGAAAATCTGGCGAGAGTTTCACAGTTTTTACCCATCCCACAAAAGTGCTCAACGCCGCTAAAGAAGTTTTCACTTCAAAAATAAACCTCGACTGTCGCTTATCTATACTTATAAAATTACATGTCCTGACTGACTGATTGACTGACTGACTGACTGACTGATTCATCATCGCTGAGCAAAAACTGTTAAAGTTACAGCCACGAAATTTGGTAAGTAGGGTTGCTTTATTAAGTAGACACCCACTAAGGAAGGAATTTTGAAAATTTTACCCCGAAGGGGGTGAAATAGGGGTTGAAAGTTTGAATGAAAGTCCGCCATTTCTTGAGTTATAAACATGAAACTTTATTTTTGGGTTACTGATTAAAAATGAATGGATACGTATTTAAGCGTTTTTGGAAATTCTACCCCCAAGGGGGTGAAATTGGGGTTGAAAGTTTGAACGAAAGTCCGTTACTTCTTGAGTTAGAAACATGAAATTTTATGTTTGGGCTACTGATTAAAAATGATTGGATACGTGTTTAAGCGTTTTTGGAAAATCTACCCCCAAGGGGGTAAAATAGGGGTTGAAAGTTTAAATGAAAGTCCGTCATTTCTTAAGTTAGAAACATGAAATTATTTTTGGACTGCTGATTAAATATGAATGGATAGGTATTTAAGCGTTTTTGGAAATTCTACCCCCAAGGGGGTGAAATTGGGGTTGAAAGTTTGAATGAAAGTCCGTCATTTCTTGAGTTAGAAACATGAAACTTTATTTTTGTGCTACTGATTAAAAATGAATGGATACGTATTTAAGCGTTTCTGGTAATTCTACCCCCAATGAGGTGAAATTGGGGTAGAAAGTTTCAATGAAAGTCCGTCATTTCTTGAGTAAGAAACATGAAAGTTTATTGACGTTTGCGTTTGACGTTTGCTTAAATAGGGTCCCGTTTTTACCCTTTTTATAAGGAACCACAAAGAGGGGAAAACTATCCATCTTTGTTATTATACTATGTTAACGCGGACGAAGTCGTGGGCAACAGCTAGTAGAGGTATAGAAACGAAGCAATCTCGCTCACAGAGGTCCATGAGAGAAAAACGACTCTCTCTAACACAGGTTTCTGTTTCTCGCTCATAGAGGTTTTGGGAGCTTAAAATGACGGGTCCTAGCTATTACTCTCACTTATACAGTTTTCTCACTTATCCAGTTGTCACTTATCCAGGTTAAGCTGTACATGACAGTTGTATTCGAATAGTACTTTAAAAATATACAACCAACTTCAAAATAATTGTACTTAATTAATTGAGAATTAAAATATCTCGAAACTACTAGACCGATTTTGATGAAACTTGCAATATTCCTTAAGTTGAACAATACCAAACTTGAAACTGTACAACAAAAAAAGAATTACTGAAATCGGACTTGTAGTTCCGGAGATATGCAAACACAAACATAAAAACATACATACATACATACCTACATACATAAATAGTAAATACATACACTTTTGAAATTTGTTTCATTTGTTCAAACACTGATCTAGACTAACATATACAAAAACTGGGCAGTTCTAGAAATATTACATACATACCCACGCTTCGAATTGATAACCTCCTTTTTTGAAGTCGGTTAAAAAACAACAAAATGTTGAAAAAACATATTTACTTAAATTTCCCCATTAGCAGGGTAATTAATGTAAGCAACATCTGGCAACACTGGTATTTGAGGTTATAAAAACAAAATACATAAAATTACAATATATTAGATGCTAATTTTAATAAAATATATGTTTAATGTGAACAATATTAATAATTAAAGAAAGTTAATTTATATTTTATAAAAACTGTGATGCTAATAAAATAAAACGAAATTTTTGGAAACTTACGTGTGAAAGGAATATTCCCTCAATTTTCCTTAAAGTATTGCTTTTACAGCCCATAACACTACATCCCAACATTATTTTAATATAGTGCACATACACATCTTATAAGAAAAACACAAACCACTACTTCTAACGTTACATTAATTAGTTAAATCAAACAAAATTTGTAAATCCCAGCTGTTTGTTTACGAAACGTCAAACTTTGGTTTGCTCTTTTAAGAGTATCACATTGGAAAAAATGGCCACGCGGTGAGGGACAGAAAATAATTATTTTATCTCTTTTCTCCACAAGCAATACGTAATTATCTATCTCTTTCTTTGTGTGAGTGAAAAGGAAATATCCAGGTGTCTATACTTTTACTCTGTCTACGGTGTAGCATTAATTTTGCCTATTTTTACGGCTCGTGTAATTTTTTTATTACGAAAAATTTTAATTAAGCTCCTTCATAATAATAGTCGTGTTCGTTTGCTTTTTCAACTGCGCATGCGCGGCTTTTTTGTGTGTCAAGAGCATATCAAGAGAGTGTCATATTCTAAAATACCGATCAATTTCTGTCAGATTTTAGAGAATCTGACAGGTATTTTAGAACATGACAAGGCATTTTAGAATATGACACTCACACTGACACACAAAAAAGCCGCGCATGCGCAGTTGAAAAACTCAACGAACACGACTATTATTATCAATCTAGGTTGAGTCTTGCCTCTTGTAACCAAACGTCTTGTAAGTTGTAACTTGTAAATCCCTTTGCATTCTAAAATATTTTTTTCTTTGAATTTGAAAATTCCAATGATTAAAGAAGAACTTGGTCATTGGAAAATTCTTACAGGCTATGTTCCGATATGTACTGCGACCACTGCAGAGTGTGACGTCATTTTAGTATACTGCGAAGCCGTTCCATAATAGTTAGTATACTGGTTACTATTTAAAACGGTACGCAATCCAGTATACTATCAGCCGCATTTTTGACAGCTCGTATTGAACATTTTCAACACAGTATAATGAGGTTAATTTTTGCAATTCTTCCATTGTTTTATTATTATTAATCCAAATTAATTACAGAAATTTATAACTTTGGGATTAAACCATTGATTAAACTGTAGGTATTGTTTTAAAACGTTAGACACTCGAGTGGTTTTGACACTTGAGTTGACTTTTGACATATCACGTGATCTACTGCGAGTACCTTACCTCGAAAACGCCAGTGCTCACAATACAATATGGCGACGATTGATGACGTCATATATTTCACTAGGGTACTGCGGCAGCATACTGGCAGTCCACAACGGAAAGATTTTTTCTACAGTGATAGCACTGTGATGCAGTGGTCGCAGTCCATAACAGAACATAGCCTTAAAAAATAGGTAACTACTTGACTTTGACGGATACGTCATGTCAATAGATTGCAATTGTCATTACTCATTTGTCAACTGTCAATTCTGCAACCGCTAGCTTTGCAAGTGTTTACAATCAAAGTAACGTGTATTTTTCAAAGAAATCGTCTATTTTTGAGTAGAAATTGTACAGAAAGTTTTAAGAACAATCTATTTATAATCACTACTCAGAATGGCGTCTGGGCTGGAGAATTACGTGAACCAAACAGTGTCAGTTATAACATCGGACGGGCGCAACTTCATCGGTACCTTAAAAGGATTCGATCAAACCATCAATATTATTCTAGATGAATCCCACGAAAGAGTGTTTTCATCGTCAGCAGGAGTAGCACAAGTTGTTCTTGGACTGCACATTATAAGAGGAGATAATATTGCCATAGTTGGACAAATAGATGAATCAATAGACAGTCGGCTTGATTTAGGTAATATCAAAGCAGAACCTCTCGGTCCTATAGTACACTAATGTAATTGCTTTAGTCATAATAAATAGTTTTTATACGACATGTTTATATTATTTTTGTGATGGTTACTACTCATTACAAAATAACTTTAATACAGTGAAACTATGTATTTACTACATTATGTTCTCATTTGAGTAGGGCTGCCATCCGTCCGGATTTCCCCGGATTTGACCTAGTTTGAAGGGCATCCGGGGACCGTCCGGCCGGGTTATGGAAAGGTGTCTGGGTAAAATCGGGAACAGAAAGATCTTTAAGCAAAAATTGACAAAATGTAATCGTAATTTATACTTTTTAAAGAGGTGTCCGGGGAAATAATTACATTTCGGCCAAATGTCTGGGCTTTTTGTCGTGTTTGACCGGCGATGGCAATTTAGTTGGAGGTGATGATTATGTGCTAAAGGTAGTAATGATTAAGCATTAAACTCACTTATTACCACAACTACTATGGAAATAGGGAAAGAGGCAAGATGAGGTTCTAAGCTATCAGTCATCTTAATAATATGCAATATGCGTCATGCTAATGTATCCCCAACCTTTGATACCTCAACATCATCCCATTTTTTTAAACATATTTTTGGAATATTTAAAACAATACCATGAGGATGAAGGAATTAAACAATATTTTTAATTATTATAGTATGTCACTATATTTACATAGACAGCTAAAATCTAAACATTATAACAATGTTTGAACTATTTACATTTGTACTAAATCATAATCATGGGAAAATGTCAAGATAATATTCATTCAGAAATTTCTCAATTAAACTTATTGGAGCAGTACATCCTTTATAATATTTTCAAATTAATCCAATAGCATTTCCAAGAATCCCCGATCGAAGGATTAATTTATGAGATTAAAGCTAAACTACCGAAGTACCAACACAATTATATTAAATAACACTAATTTTCATTGGAAGCATTTAGTAGGATGAGAAATCTTTCTTACTTGCTACTTCTTTAAGAAGGATGATTTCTTGGTGCCTGAAAAAAAAGAATTACTTCCATAAAAAAGTTAAAATAAGTAATCTAAAATCTTATAAATATTTTTTTAGGTACATACATATAGTCAAAATCTGTTATAACGACATCGAAGGGACTACTCATATTTAGTCGTAAAAACCGATAGTTGTAATAACCGTTCTAAATGATGTCGCCATAAATGGTTTTGACTGTATATACTTTGCTAATAAATTATAATGGATGATAGCTATTTTATTTTACAAGTATTTAATAATATTTTCTGTGTAAAAAAAAAAACAAAAAAATTAAGGCGCATAACTTATAACAAACAAACAAAAACAATACCTATTAAACAAGCAAATATAAAACAGTCAAATGACTAATATGTACTTAGTCTGTTTTGATTATTTTTACATCAATTCCGATTCTGAAAAAAGAAAACCAAAATGTATTCATGCACTACTTCTACTAAAAGCACTTTTACTTCAAATAGGTCAATAAAAACCTCAAAGAACAGAACATTGCACTTTTACACAAAAAAACTCATCCTATGTGGATGAATTATTTTCGGTGTTTTTAGTGTGAAAGTAAGCAGCAGTAAACAGCAAAGAATAGTTTGCATATTGTATTCAGCGGAGTAAAAAATTTACCTTTGCATTTTCTCCTTATATTTTTGTGTATTATATTGTTGGAAGAATTGTTTCCCGTATTCAAATGTTGATATCATTATAGCACAGGCTGGAGCTACTTTAAATATTCGAGGAAGGAGCCCAGTAAACAAGCCTCTAATTCCATGATTTCTGTAAATATTTCTTGCAATGTCTTTCATATTTGATGCTCTTTGTTTCGTCTTATTGTCTTCTAAAAAATATTTGAAAAAATCAAACAATTGAGAGACAGGCCGAGTTTAAGCCACTAGTTACAATTAAAATTTCTTGTACCTGCATATATTTCCTTTTCTCCTAATTCTATCTGTTGATGTGTTTTTACAACATCAAAAGGTAATGTCACAAATGCAGCTATCTGAAAAGTAAAACAGATTTAATAAGTAGACAAAAAAGAATTGACATCAAAAGAACATGGTTACTTCTTTCGTTAAATATGAAACAATTGTTTTATGAATGTATTTGTCTAATAATACTCACACTTCCAGCAACAGATCCACAGAAGAAATTAAATAGGAAGGAATTTTTCTCCGAATCAGGTTTATGGAATAATAATTTAGTTGACTCAAACATTGTCCAATATATACCTACAAAAAAAAGAAAATATTGTTTAGAATAATACAAATACACTAAAAATATTCCTGCTAAAAAATTTGTAATACCTACCAGAAAATGGTACATCCCTAAGAAGTGTTGATTCTAATCCTCGGAATAACCCTCTGACACCTTCATATTTAAGTACTTGGCGTAAAGCTACAGTTACTTCTAAAAGGTAAATATTATTTTAATAACGTAGAATTTAATTATGCTGGTTTTTGTTATGCAAATTTATAAAGTCTACTAGCTACCTAAGCCTCACCTGAGTACGTCAATTTCTTTGATTGCATCTTTGTTCTAATTAATTCTAAGGGGCTTACAATAGTTACAGCTAGTACTCTGGCTGTGGCTCCAGAACACAATGGTATCCACATTGGTTGGCCACCTGAAAAAAAAATTAAATCCTCATGAAAATCATTGGTTCTATTTATAAAATTGTGATTGTGCTCCGATTGAAAATGATTAAAGTAATTTATTTTTGATGTGATAACGTCTTATAAGACGTTTTAAAGAATTATAAATTCGATATGGGGTGCGCGCCCGAAAAACATGACAGTTCATGCGGCGTTGCCTCGCTGACAGCTGCTCTGAGGCGTTCCATTTATCCTCAGCAACCGTACTCAACCCACCTGGGCCGCGCTCTTTGTTTCGATTATATTACGTATTTCGATGACTTAGAGAATACTTTTGTATGAAGAAGTTTGGTTAGTTATGACCTTTGATACATTGACCACACTCTGAATGAAAAATAAATAAACAATCTGTGAGCTATTAGTATTATTTCGGCTATTTAAAATTGTGCTCTATTTCCTACGTGTCAAGGTATGACTTGTGCTTTGTTCGAAGATTTTACTGGATTTCGTCTTTGTTCGAATGTATGCAGCGTTTTGTATTGCGAATAGTTTATTTTACTCATTATAAATATTTTTAGACAATCATTTGAAAGAAATACATCAAAATAACTTTAGGTTACAGTCGAAAGTTTGTTTCTGTTTATAGAGATTCGGAAGCGAGGGTTAAGGGGTTAACGATAGTTGAATCGTCAGTAAACCGACTTTACAGACAACCGATTTTTTGTGTATTTTGAATGAAAGGGCAATGAATACAGGTTGTCACTGCAGCATAATAAGTAACTATGTAATAAATTACATTTTCATTATGGATTTGAATGTTTTATGAAGTTTATTTTACTTACTTTTTCCAGTAACATTATTATAATAATTTTTGGTTCTGTATCTCAATTGTTCATATGAAACAAAGTATATAACAGTACTTGGGACAGCTAGAACTAATGTAGGACTTAAACCAGACCATAACGATTTGACACCTTCCATTTTAGCTATTTTATAAAAAGCATCCTGTAATCAATCAAAAAAGTTAATAAAATGTAGTTCTTCAATTACCTAATATTTTATAAGACAAAAATAATACTTTTGTTGGCAATAATTGCCTACTAACATGGGTTTATTATGAAAAACAGAAATCATGACTCGTAACATACTGAAATGTTAATAAATGTTATAAATTAAAGGTTGTTTACCATTGTTCCATGAAAATGAACTCTTTTGGGAAATATTCCTGCTTCACCACATGGACACAAATGTTCCATTAAGCCATTACAGTACAAATAGCATTTGTTTGAAAGTAATGTCTTCTGTTGGGCCTGTAATCTTATTTTAACCACGTCTAATGGTGTCACTGCAAACAAATACCAATTTAGTTATATTCACATGTTTGATCTGGTATGACGAAACATTTAAAAATGTGTAAATTAAAAAAACATACTGAAAAGCGAGGTTATTAGAGCGCCGGAACAGGCCGATGCCATTTGTTGTAAGGGTGTTATTCGAAACTGTGGACTATCGTCTCGCACAACACTCATAGTTGCCTTTATATTTTGCACCTCAAACCACCAAATACTTGGTTTTATAAATTAAAATCAATCTAAAGCAAACAATCACAAAATCGTATGTTTTTAACTTTTGAAGTGCAATTGGAAATGTCAGCTGTCAAATTGACATTTTGAAGCTGTCAAAAACTCCTTGCAGAGCCACAGAATAAAAATTTGGAGGTGCTCCAGCCTGTTTCTAGCCATATGGGCGTTTGCACACTGCACGATAACGACACGACACGATACCACAGAATAGAGGGCCACCGCACATATTATTCAATTTCAAGTTGGCCGACTATCGTACAAACTAAATTGCGTAGTGTCACAATTTAATTGGACAACTTCATCGTGACGGCCCCGAATCACATAATAATAAAAAAAAATATTAGTATGAAAATATGGATTATTATCACCTTTTTATCTGGATTTTTTCATTAAAATGTATCTGGATAATATCGAAGTTTAAAATGCAAGGTATGATCAATGATTTTGTTTAATTAAATTGTGACACTACGCAATTTAGTTTGTACGATAATTGGCCAACTTGAAATTGTATAATATGTGCGGTGGCCCTTATCTATTCTGTGGTATCGTGTCGTGTCGTTATCGTCGCAGTGTGGAAACACCCATTCGCCTCGTCATCGACGAATCGTTCGACGAAGCATTCGTACACGAATGCTGTCGCGAACTACCGTTCACACATTCGTGGGGTGATTCATTTTGACATTCGCACACGAACATGGAGGACGTGTTAATATGATAGCGACGTTGAATGAAAAATATTATGAAATTTATGATAGCGATATTTTGGATTCCAAATGAGCTCTTCCTTTTTGTAAAATTCTAGGAATTCTAAAATTCGCCCTTCACTCCACTCCATTTTTATTACATAATAATAATAATACTAAATACTAATAATTAATCTGTATTGAAAACCAAAATATATTTCCTTATTATAATATTAGCCCGCCAAACTGCGTAGTAGTTTGTCGGCGGCGATATAATATTATGTATATGTAATATCTTAAATTATTACTTAAGTTTACACAATGATACACGTATGTGGCATTAGTAAGAAAAAAAGAAACGACTGTAATAACTAATAACATTATTATATAATAACATGATAACATTATAATATACAGTTAAACACTGTACTAAATAGGCTAATTTTCAGTACAGTGTACTTAAGTCAAATATGTATGCTCAGCCTTGTATACGTCCCGTAGGGTCGGACGCTAGCTGTCAACTGAATGCAGGCGAATGTGTAAACAGTAAGTTCGTATTCGCTATTCGCGTCCGAAAAACCGCTCCCAACGCGAATGCCACGAATCGCGAGGCGAAGTGCGAGGCGAATAGCGAGCGCCTGTTTACACATTCGTGTTCGTTATTCGCCTCGTGATTCGCCTCGCTATTCGTATGAATGTGTAAATGCGGTATAAGGGGAATGTGTGTGGGGAAAAATGTAATTTGAGGATAATGCATTGAGATAATATACACTAGGAGAGAGTCTTATATCGGTGTATAAGCGTCAAAAGCGTGTAATGTTATGTCCTACTTACTCGGACATAACAAAGGAGTCGGTCTGCATATTTCATGTAATAAAAGTGTTAATAAAGGTTTTTAGTGAACATTTTATGTTAGATATTGTTGAGTTTTGTGGTTCCGCTAAATAATAAACCATAAGAATGGCCAAAGAATGCCTCAAACACGTCTATTTAACATTAAATACGTAAGTTTTGAACAACGTTTTTTGGGCTTTTCAATCGGTATTTTTGTAAGCTAAAAAGATAATTTATAAGTTTAATAATCCCTTATTCGTGCTATATTATAAGGCATTAGTGCTAAAAATGTCACATAAATTAATAATTTGTCTACAAAAATTGCATAGCTTTTTACACGTAAAAAGCTATGCAATTTTTGTTTACGGATTCTCATTATTTGAACTATAGTTTATCGATATCATTAACTAAATGACTTTCTTTTCTGTATAATAATGTGCTTCGAAATGATCGACAAATAGAAATATTCAAGAAAATAAACGCACACTACTTGTATGAAAATAAGCACAAAATGGCCACACGATGACGGGCTAAGGTTACATCTATATATATATATATATATATATATATATATATATATATATATATATATATATATATATATATATATATATATATATATATATATATATATATATATATATATATATATATATATATATATATATATGTATATATATATATATATATATCTATAGATAGATAGATAGATAGATAACTCTTTAATGCTCACAAATTGGTACTTTAACTAGTTCGACTAACTTAACAATATATTTACAGTAAAATGTGGGCAAGGGCAATGTTTTATATATATATATATATATATATATATATATATATATATATATATATATATAAAAGATTACCTTTCAATGAATGGGCGTTTGCACACTGCACGATAACGACACGACACGATACCACAGAATACCACCGCCACGTAAACGTATGACGTTGTCACGTTCAACTATCCTTAGCCCCTTAAGCCTCGCTTCCGAATCTCTATAAATAGAAACAAACTTTTTCGACTGTAACCTAAAGTTATTTCGATGTATTTCTTTCAAATGATTGTCTAAAAATATAATGAGTAAAATAAACTATTCGCAATACAAAACGCTACATACATTCGAACAAAGACGAAATCCAGTAAAATCTTCGAACAAAGCACAAGTCATACCTTGACACGTAGGAAATAGAGCACAATTTTAAATAGCCAAAATAATACTAATAGCTCACAGATTGTTTATTTATTTTTCATTCAGAGTGTGGTCAATGTATCAAAGGTCATAACTAAAGAAACTTCTTCTTACAAAAGTATTCTCTATATCATCGAAATACGTAATATAATTGAAACAAAGAGCGCGGCCCAGGTGGGTTGAGTACGGTTGCTGAGAGGATAAATGGAACGCCTAAGAGCAGCTGTCAGCGAGGCAACACCGCATGAACTGTCATGTTTTTTGAGCGCGCACCCCATATCGAATTATAAGACGTTATCACGTCAAAAATGTTTCTAACCATTGGCTCCAAGAGCTATGCTCCAGCAGCAGATCTAGCAAGCGGCTTTCAAACTTTTTTGGTTGCGGGAGCGGATGTACGGCGGACGTATCGATTCATGTATCGCTCGCGGAGCGGAGCTGCTATTCTGCTATGGGCTATGATGGGCTATGGCTACTACGGTGCCGGCTCCACGGAGCACTCTTTGAGAATGGCTGAGGTAGAAGTACTTACAGTACTCTGTCAAGAACAAGAAAGTATAGTCCGTCAAGAAAGTCATGACAGGCGGGAAAATTTTCTAAACGTAATTACGCTTAAAAGGCTACAAAAGGTGTATTTTCACTCTTATCGTTTTCGGCATCTATACTGCCCCGGGGCAGGGTGGGTCGACAGGATACGGAAACAGCCGAAATTTGAATTAAGAACATAAACTACGTATTGCACTATGATGATCCACGAAGCACGTGGACTTACTATACATAGTTTATGTTATTATTTTAAACTTCGCTTATTTCCGTATCCTGTCAGCCCACCCTGCCCCGGGGCAGTGCAGATGCCGAAAACGTTAAAGCGCTTATTCCACTTATCCTAGCTAGGTCCCTAGCCTAGCTAGGATCCTAAATCGTTTCCGATTTAGTCAAGTGGAATAACATTTAGAAAGCTAGGATCCTAAATCGTTTCCGATTTAGTCAAGTGGAATAACATTTAGAAAGCTAGGTTCCTAGCTAGGATCCTACCTAGGAAACTAGAAAGGATAAGTGGAATAAGCGCTTTAAAGACATTGGCAACTCACTGAGGCCGCCATAAAAAAAAGAAGAAGTAGAAGGTGTATTTATTTTTTTCTTTGTATTTTCACAGAGAACGCTTATTACATTTTAAATATTGTCTCATATTTTTTATTTCATTTAAAAATAAAGTTCTCATATTTTTTATTTCATTTAAAAATTTTCCCGCCTGCCATGACTTTCTTGAGAGACTATAGACGCAGTACAAAATTTTCTAAACGTAGGTAATCAGTAATCACGCTCAAAAGGTGTTTTTTCATATTAATTTTTATGTGATTTCAAAATTGTGTACAGCGTCTACTCTTTTTTGACATGCTATAATTTATAAATACTAGCTGTTGCCCGCGACTTCGTCCGCGTTAGCATAGTAGGTCACGTCCCAAGTATTATTTTTCAAAAATAGTCAATGTCCCGCCCCGGCGTCGGACGGGTATAAAATATATATCCAATGAAAAAATTATGCCTATAGCCTTCCTCAATAAATGGGCTATCTAACACTGAAATAATTTTTCAAATCGGACCAGTAGTTCCTGAGATTAGCGAACTCAAATTAGCCATTTCAAATAATTTTCCCCGTTTTTTCCACATTTTCCTCTATTTCTTCGCCCCTATTAGTCTTAACGTGATAAAATATAGCCCATAACCTTCCTCGATAAATGTGCTATCTTAAGCGCTTATTCCACTTATCCTAGCTAGGTTCCTAGCCTAGCTAGGATCCTAAATCGTTTCCGATTTAGTCAAGTGGAATAACATTTAGAAAGCTAGGATCCTAAATCGTTACCGATTTAGTCAAGTGGAATAACATTTAGAAAGCTAGGTTCCTAGCTAGGATCCTACCTAGGAAACTAGCTAGGATAAGTGGAATAAGCGCTTAACACTGAAAGAAACATCAAAATCCGTTGCGTACCTAGTTTTAAAGAGTAAAGAGAACAAAGGGACACGAGGGAAAAAAAAGCGACTTTGTTTTATAATAAGTATAGATGACTTACTTTGTTCTTAAAAAGGAGAAATAAGACGTGTGATGAGAGGGAAGGGTGGGGGGCGAAGCCGCCCCCAAGAAACGACCGGTGCCAAAGCTCACCGCATAGCAATAAAACGAAACTCGAAATCTGTATAGATAAGATACATAAAAGCTGATAGCAAGGCAAGGAATGGAGATAGATACATAGTGTAAAGGACGAATTTGTAGGAAATTTTATGAGATTTCTTTTTGCACGGGACATTTTTTCTCTACAACTAACCGTTTAAGCGATATGAGCAAAAAACTAAAAATATTGAAACTTGAGCCCCTTCTCCCCACCCTGGGTGATATCGTTATAGTTTATAGCCTATGTGTTGACCCGACCTCTAAGTAATATTCGTGCAAAATTTGAAGTAAATCCATCCAGTACTTTACTAATTGACTTTCCTACGATTTTATTATATGTATAGATGTGTTAGTTTGTTCGTAAAAAGGAGAAATAAGACGCAATACAAACGCCACGACACTATTTAGTTATAAGCAACAGATCCATGAGGGGAGGAGACCCAAGAAACGACCAATGCCGAAGCTCGTCGCATATTAATCAATCGACACTCGAAATCGGTAAAGATAAGATAGATAAAAGCTCGTAGCAAGGCAAGGAGTGGAGATAGGTACAAAGTGTAAAAGACAAATTTGTAGAAAATTTTATGAGCTTTCATTATGTACCATACTTTTTTTCTCTACGACGCGCCGTTTTAGCGATATGAGCAAAAAACTAAAAATATGGGAAATTGAGCCCCTCCGCCCTACCCTAGGTGATATCGTTAAAATTTATAGCCTATGTGTTGACCCGACCTCTAAGTAATATTCGTGCTAAATTTGACGTAAATCCATCCAGTACTTTCTGAGTTTATCCCGGACATACATACAGACAAACAGACTAAAATTCTAAAAACTATATTTTTGGCTTCCATATCGATTGAAGATCACGTCCCAAGTATTATTTTTCAAAAATATTCAATGTACAGAATTGACTTTCCTACGATTTTATTATATGTATAGATAATCCTCTACCCAAGCTTATAATAATAATAATAATATCTATGGACGCTTCACACCACGTCAGTCTGGCCCCGTGCTAAGTACCTGAAGGACTTGTGTTACGGGTACCAGACAACGGAAATATATTTAATACTTTTATACTATAGGTACATATATTTAAGATTTTTATTATATCATACACATATTTAATACACATCCATGACCCAGGAACATTGAAAAACTTTTTGTTCCGTCGGCGGGATTCGAACCCGCGACCCCCGGCTTGAGTTGCCACACACTCTAACCATTGAGCCACGGAGGTCGTCGAATAATAATATTATGTACCTACATATTATATTCTGTTCTGCATTGGTTCTGTTTCACCAATGATTGGTTCTGCACTGTCCAGCGGCGCGACTAGTACTGAAGAGTGTATCTAAAGTCGCTCGCTTTCCTCGCGAGACCCTTTGGCTCGGGCGCAAAATACCGACAACCAATCCGACAACGGACCGAGAGGGTCCGACTCGCACTCGGGCCGCCTCGCTGTGTCTCGGCGAGAGTGTACAACCGACATCATATGGATTATACGTAGTCACTACAGTACTCACTAGTAACTACCATAAAGTTAATATACCTATCGGAATAGAGAAACAAAGGCCTGAGCAAGCGAGATGTCACTATTAGTAACACTGCGTGGTAGAAAGAGAAGCGTGATTTGAGGTTGCATAGCTTTTTTTTCGTCTGTTTGACAGTCTGTCTGACCCTGAGCCGATCGTTGTCAATTTGGGATCTCAGAAAAATTGTGATTTTAAGTTAAATAATGAATAATTTTTAGAAATACTGCTCTAGAAACATGGTTAAATGTTTGTGGAATGATTGTGGATCCACACATCGAAAAAACCCGGACAAATATTCATTTCACAGGTGAATTATTCTACATCGACAGGACCTAGTTTTTTGCCAATTCCCTACGAGTTATTGGTATTGATTTTGATAATTCACTTCTATTTAAGATTATTTATAAGGAAAACATAACTTGACTAGCCATGGTGCACAATTTAAGGATATTTTGTGTAAACAGTTTTCATATATTTTACGCTAGGGCTGCATCAAGTTCCTGCGTAAGACCAAGCAGGCGCTGCGCTGACGGCCAACGGAGTAATGCTCGTCGGGACCCGTGTATCCGCCAGCTGCAGGAGTCAGGAACATCGCAGTGTTTTAGTGGGTAGGGCCGCGGCACTCACCATCTTTGCCGCGGCGAGCCCCACATATCCGCAGCGGGAGTCCCCATCCCCTGCGTTGAATGCGTTACAGCATTTCACTGCGTAAAAAAAAAAAAAAAAAAAAAAAAGGGCTGCATCAAGTTATCGATAAGTTGTATCGATATGAAAACATTTTTTAGCTAAGTATACTAATATACTAATTAACTAGGAATGTTGAAATGATAACATACTCATCCGTAGTTTATAATTAGTTTATGTAAGTATATTAATATACTATCATACATAATTTATCGTTTTTAAGGTTCCGCACCCAAAGGGTAAAAAGTCCTAGTAGTGGGGTCCCGCTCTACTACTAAGACTTCGTTGCCTGTCCGTCTGTCCATCCGTCCGTCCGTCTGTCTGTCTCCAGGCTGTATAACAAGAACCGCTATAGTAATAGACTTCTGAAATTTCCACAGATGTAATGTCATTCTACATCCAAGGCTGCTCATCCAAGATAGGGGAATAGTTGAAAGCACTTCTGCAAGATGGGCATCAAATAAAAGGGCTCATTGAGAGTGAATTGAAAATTAATAGGGTCTAGTGAAGTCGTGTCGTGTCGTGTACTGATGTGACGTGACGTAACCTGTCGTGTCGAATCGTGGCATGACATATTGTGTCGTATTGTGCCGGGTTTTAGAAAATGCCCGGTTGAAACCGGTCACCCTTTATGCGCGAGTCCGACTCACACTTGGCCAATTTTTCCTGCTGACCTGGATACCAGAAATTCATGGCTTACAATTAGGGAATGCAATCCCGCAAGAGAATTTCAATCCCGGTATTTGCGGGATTGAACCATCACAATTCCGCTGGATCCCGGTATTTGCGGGATCCCGCTGGGTGGATTTAAACTTTTAAAATGAATCGTTATAATGACTTTACTTGATAGACCCCGTTTTATTCTTAGAATCTCAAATAAAACAAACTTTGTCGGACACTTTTTTCAAGGGTTTAATTATTAACACCTCCATACTTCAGACTTTATAAAAAAATTGAAGAAAAACTAATCATTTTTTTGGAAATGGCTTCGTAATAATAATAGTTAAAAAAACCTTAAAAAAATCGCTTACTTATGTCCACTTTTTTCGAAATATAGGTTAAATTTGTGCCCAAAGATTCCGAAACGGTTCCTGATATTCGACACAAGGTAGCTAGCAGCTGGAAATGCTCGCTCAACATCCACGCTGGTTAGTTCAATTGTCATTTAAAGTGAATTATAGGTGAATTGAAGCTAAATTGTTAAGCGGGCTGCCTGTAGCCAGTTCACGCACCCCCGCGCGCAAAGTTACGCATATGAATCACATTTCTTTGTAATCCCGCCAGTCCCGCGGGATCCCGCAAAATTTTCGACTGGGATTAGTCCCGCATAATGCATGCGGGATCCCGGTATTTCGGGATCCCGGTATCCCGGTATTGCATTCCCTACTTACAATAATTAACCGTCCAAACTGGACTCCGAAAAAAAAATTCATGCATACTTAATTATGCCGCAAGTATTTTGAAGAAAAGCCACATTTTACATCAAAATTACAATTTTATTATAATATATAGTGCGTCAAAAAAGTCACGACATTAATAGAGTCGCCACTTGTTTCCGGTGTGGCCTCTTATGGCCACACTGTATCCAGTCACTATAAAAGATTTTGATACTTTATATTAAATACAGTTTAAAAAACACGTTGTAAATATTATGATTTATATATATTATTATGTAGTTAAGAAAATTTGAAATAATTATGATGTAGTTATAGTGTGTGTTTAATTTACGATATTACAAGAAACAATCTAATGTATGTAAAGTATTATAATCTTTGTATAACTCACCTCATCACTAACTTACATGTACTGTAGCTGGTTTCGGTGGCTCTGGTAATGATCTTGTAATGCTATTAGGTGTATTTTGTATCCTATTATAAAAGCATCACCTACTTTAAAAAAATATATTATATTGCCTGTTTACTTACAAATACATTATTAGTTCTGTTAAAAAGACTTAGAACATGTAACTTTATGTTAGTTATCACAAATATGTCATTAGCTGGTTAAAATTAATTGTATGTAGATACATACAATTAATTTTAACTAAATTAAGCAGTCTCTTCCATCATGCACATAGATATGTTCATGATGGAAGAGACTGCTCTCCACGACACAGGGAATCCTAGTGTGGGGAGCAGTGTTTTTGTTTAAGATACATAACATGTAAAATTCTTTTTTGAGGGAAATAAAGATTTGTTTGTTTGTTTGTATAATATGTCATAGTCTGTCAAGAAAGTGAAGAAATTAAAAAGTGGCAACATCGTAGTGTCATCCCTTTCAAATCAATCTAAGAAAAAAGGGATGACACTACGATGTTGCCACTTTTTAATTTTCTTGACGGACTATACAAAAATGCAGTAACTCGATTAAACGGTTGAACCGATGTGGCTAATTTTAGTCTTAAAATATTCCTGGAAGTCCAGGGAAGGCTTATAAGTGACACGAAGTTCACCGGGACATCAGCTAGTCACTAGTATTACATATTATGAATTTATAACACCTGTTATTTAAGTACCCTCTCCCTGAGAGGTGCAGACCTACTTTGATGACCAGTCAGAGCTGAGAGAAGCTCACTCCTGTTTTATTAAGGAACTACTTATTTAAAAAATACAAAAAATAAAAAACAGGGTTTTGTTATTTTAATAAAATATGATCATCCAATTAATAATATTCTACAATGCAGCCGGAAACAGAATCATCGCCACATGTAGGTAGTTACAGCAGTGGTGTCACAGTGAAGAGGCACTTTCATCTTCAATAATCAGCTCTTCAATATCCTAATAAAGGGTTAATTCCCACTCCTTGTATTTATTTTCAGTGTTTTTTTTTTTCAAAATGAAAGCATAAATTCTCCCAGTCATTTCGGTTATTTCGTTAAACGCTTTTTCTGCTACCTGTAAGCATAAAACGTAATACTTAATTATAATATTATATTACGCTGCATCAAAGTGTTACAGGAGTTAAGCACATACACTGTGACACGAGAATTTTATATACATCTAAGATACATAATTACGCAAAGCACCTAAGTCAAAGTATCAATCATTGTTAGGCGCGTTATATTATAGATTTCTTTGGCAGTTCATTGTTTACGTAAACATAAGGTTTATGTAAAATTGTTGTTTTATTATACCACATAATACTTACCCAGGCTACTTAAAATTGCATTATACAATCAAATTAACAAACAGAATTTATAAAACAAACGCTTAATTACCTGCTACTATGGCGATTGAACGATCAGAATCGGAAATGTGGACGCGAGAATTTCAGTGATATTTTCACGTTTTACTATTTTTCTTCAATGAAAATCTTCAAATTTTCATCACTCTGACACGTCTTTCACTTTAATTGTTAATATTAATCACAGTAACATGGAGTTTTCACATTGTAAAACTAAATTTAAGCAAATTGAAAATGTTTGTTTTGTTAATTTTATGTCATAGAGTATTGATACAACAAAGGGTTAAATTTCAAAAGAGTGTTGCTATCGCTAAAAAAAAGTTTCGCCTCCTAGACATTCTTGACGTACTATATCTATGCAGTTTTATTTTATCCCATTTTATCATTTTTTCAATCTTACAATTATTATTCCATGATCGATATTTTGTCGAATTACAAGATGTTTGTACATCACTGACACGCACACGTAAACATAATTGTATACACAGATGTAAATCAAACTTTTGGTTAAGCTTGACAGCTCAGGATTGTTTCTCTATTCCGATAGATATATTACCTTTATGGTAACTACTCAAGAATAATAATAAATACAATAATAAAAACAATTTTTATTGTTCAATGGTGGCTATAGTGATAAAGTAGTCCGCAAACGATCAAATTGTTTGTCAAATTTTACGTGTTTGTTATGCCCGCTGTACACTCTCGCCGAGAGCTCTAGGGCGAGAGTCTCGTGCGAGAGCCCCTTGCCCGAGTGCGATCATTTACATTCTCGCTTAGTTCAATCGCAGTTAAGAACTCAGAGAAGATGGACGAAAACGACCATTCACCATTCACCATGCATCGAAAAGGTGGGCTTACACCAAAAGAACATAGAGCAAGAACAGCACAAGAACATTCTTTCGTATTCGTTTAGTGTAAACTATAATTCGTTACAACATACTTTAGATCGTTTACACCAATCGAATCAACAAGAACATCAAGAATAAGAATTTTTGCTCTATAGTTGAGAATCATATAGCTCCGTTTAGACCAAACGAGCGAATGCTCATTGCTCATTCGTCAACGATAAGTAGCTAATTTATTTTTATAGTCATCAAAAGTTGGATCCCATAAACATCTTTTGTTATGGTATAATTATATCATTTGTAAACATTTTTCATTACTCCAATCCATATTTACGAAATAACCTTTGATAAACTACCTAAAACCAGCCGCCAAAAAGTAAAAATATCAAGAACACTAGAATCCCTTTGAAGAGACCGCCGCGAAGAGCGAGCACGTCCGAACACGAAAGAACGCTCTAGGCAATTGCTCGAGCGCTCTTGCGTCGTTTACACCAAACGAGCGAGATTCTTAGAGCATGTACCTATTTATCGCCGAACACGTGGCGAACACACTAGAACAACGAAAGAATGCTCGTTGTTAGTTTACATCAAAAGAGCTTTACTAGAATGAGCATTCGCTCGTTTGGTCTAAACGGAGCTAAAGATATCATTGTAATCCAAAGATTTCTTTCTTTCTTTTTCTTTTTCTTCTTTTTTGGCAACTTGACACAAAGGATGTGTATGTTGTGCCACAGACAAGGTAAAAAGGTAAGGAATATGGCGGGAAAACCATATTCCTCCTATTATAATTTTCATCATCGTTTTCATGTATCGTCAGGTCTAAAGTCTAGTCAAAGTCTAAGTAAAAGTCAATACAGTCACAGGAGTCAAGTCGGTCGATTCAGTAAAGTGGTAGACGCTTTACTGAAACTTTCGATGGAGTTTTGGAGGGAACACAAAATAGCACGTTTCTGGATATTACATCACTTTCCTACACTTGTGCATGAACACGAATATCTAATGGTTAATATTCTACCAATATTACACATTAAAAACCCAGCTAACACAATTTTAGGAAAATAATACAAAAACACAACAGCACTCTTTCACATGCCCGCCAAAACTCCATCCAAAGATTTATAATCATATTTAATTATATTTCTTACAGATAATGACTAATAATGACGTTTATTATTGTTATTTTTCTGTTCTACACTGTCCAACGGCGGGACTAGTACTGAAAGACACGAGAGTGTACAGTAGTGCGCTCGTTTTCCTCGCGAGACCCTTTGTCTCGGGCGCAAAATACCGACAACGGACCGAGAGGGTCCGAGACAGGCGAGACGAGGCGAGCGCACCCATTTACACTCTCGCACTCGGGCCGCCTCGCTGTGTCTCGGAGAGAATGTACAGCCGGCTTTAAATAGTTTGATAGTGTACAGCTTTGTTTGAAGCGTTTGTCAAACAAACTACGTGTTTGACCTGTTTGAAGAAAATTTGGATTTGCGTAGCGTTTGACAAACGTGTTTGAACGTGTTCAGGCTGTATTTGTCAAACAAGATGTCATGATCTCATATCGATTCTAGCTCGTTTGTTCGTCTGCGCTGCTGTTTGATGAAAACCTAAATTACATCAAACATGTTTGTCAAACAAATTTGATCGTTTGCGGGGTACTTAAGTGTCAGTAATATGTCAGTGCTGAGTGGCGAGTGCTGACTACAGTCTACAGCTGCTAGTTGGCACTACAGTAAACTGTTGCTCTTGAGTTTTTTCATAATTTTTTCCATATTTTTGAACAGAAATGGCAACACCAAGATTTTTTTATTTATGACGTAATACAGGCAAAGAACCGAGGACTTGGTATTTGGTAAATGAGGTTGTGGTGATATTTTTTTTGCGATTTGTCAAATTCAGGATTTGAGTTGGAAAAGTCAAGTGGACTGTGGACATAATAATTTGTACTCGGTGCTAGTGGCTGCACATGGAGGACAGTATAAAATTGTAAAATAAACGAAAAACAGTGACTGGTTTCCCTGGATTTCATAATTTGTAAATGAAATATATTTTTTGAAATGTTTTCAAATATTCCCAGATCGTTGATGTAAGTAGCTATTCGTTTATTTTTGGAGTTTACATAACACACCTGTATTTTATCGCATTTGTATACAAAATTATTCACGCTTTCAATCATTAAAGTATTTCAGGTCATTGCGTTAATAATTTTGGTTCTTTATCGCGTCGGGACTCTTATTGACAATTTTATTGATCATGGCATTGGCAATAAATTACTTTATTATTTCTATTCCTATATTTTGTTCAATGGTTAATTTTGTTTTTAATTTAAATTCTCTACTCGTAATTCAATAGATGTGTTGAACTGTTTGCCTATATTCTTATTCTTTTCTCATGTTCAGATAGGTATCATTAAGTCATAATTTTTGCTTTAATTGCAACTTAAAGCTTAGAAGAGAATTTGCTTAAAGATTCTACGAATAATAAAAACTAAGGAAACATAACTCCCATACTATTACCATTTAAAATTTGGTTCCTTTCGAACTGTCATGTAACGTCAGCCTTTATACCGCTCAAGGCCACCTAAATATTGCAAATGTATTGAAATGTGTACCTAAGGTACACTTTTTTGACAAGTATTTTGGAGCATGTTTTCTGACGGAGTTACTCTTCCTTAGTTTTTATTATTCGTAGAAGATTCTACTATAATTTTCATTCATAAACTAAACCACCATTTATTGGATTAACCCATAAATCCCCAAGCGGCAGCTGGCTGCCGCATAACAATTGAAAATCTATTGTGTCTGCAATATCCACTTTGGAGGTGTTAATTTAACTTCAACCAGTGGAAATATTTTTTGTAAAATTGTTAAAATTTAAAAAAAAAGTTTTATTTATAAACTTTAGCATGTTTCATTTAAAGTTGTTGAAACTTTCAAGTTCATGTTATTGTATCCAGCTTTATGTTTGAACCTATCTATACTAATATTATAAAGAGGTAAACTTTGTTTGTTTGTTTGTTTAATTGTAACGAATAGGCTCAAAAACTACTGGACCGATTTAAAAAATTCTTTCACCATTCGAAAGCTACATTATTTACGAGTAACATAGGCTACATTTTATTTCGGAAAATGTAATATTTGGGTTTTTCTGACACAATGTGAAAAAAATCAACCAGAAAATTTACTTATTTTGCGTACGCTGCCTAAACTATAAAAGATAGAACCATACAATGTTCTAAATAAATGTAGATCTTTTAAATATCTACAAAAAAGTCCGCGGCACACTATACCTATTTATGTCAAGTGAGGTACAACAACCATTATTTTATTTAAAAATCTTGATTTTTTTTGGACTGCATCTAAACGCATTTATTTTACTTATGCTATTAATCTTTATCAAAATGAATTATTTCATCACTAAGTATAGTTTATGTAGATAATATTTGGTCTTTGAATGATTAAAATTGGACGTTTGGTTTAGAAGTTATGGCGAAATTAAAAATTGCGATTTACGCCCGTTTCGAAGTGGGCGCTACCAAGGCGGGGGTGCACAGTAGCGAAGATTATGATCGGCCCTGCGGCTGGTGAATTGGCTCATATACCAAGAATACCAATGATCCCTACTGATTTGCCTATACCCTTCAAAAGGCTCCAATTTCCTGTAAAAAAATATTTTGCACTAACGATAAATATTATGTAAATCCCAGGGCCAAACATTCAAATCAGTAGGAATAGATTTATGAAAAGAATGTTTTGCTCTATCACGAGTCGGGGATCCCGACCATCAGTATATTATTTTGTTACCTGAAAATAACTTAACGTCAATTAATGTTGTTTATAGAACAACTTTAACATCCACAGAAAGACAATCTGTGCAGCCTGCGGAAAATGACTGCGTCGTCAATGTTTCTGTGAATTGTCTTTCCTGGGTAGGCTTTTTGCAGCGGTAACCGACATCTACGCGGGCGCGCGGAGCCGCGGGCGACCGCTATCTATACATTATAATAAAACTGTAGAAATGAAAATTCTGTACATTAAAGATATTCAAAAAATAATAAGCGGGGGGTGTCACTACATCGCTATAGAAGCCAAAAATGTAGTTAGTTTTTTGTCTGTCTGTCTGTATGTTTGTTCCACTATCACACGAAAACTACTGATCCGATTTGAATGCGGTTTTCGCAGATATATTTGCCTTCTTCCAACTTAACATCTGGTGTATAAAAAATTTCCTCCCCACACCACTAAAGGGACGAAAGAGGGGCTCAGATTTTGTATAAGACTAATTTTGCTTTAACACGAAAACTACTGATCCGATTTGCATACGGTTTTCACAGATATATTTGTCTTCTTCCGACCGACTCAACATTTGGTGACTAAAAATCCCCCCACCCCACCCCTCTAAGGGAACCAAACAGGGGGTCAGATTTTGTATCAAACTTTTTTCTTTAATGGACTTACTTTGACATATTATAAACTGTTTTTTCCAACTTAACATCTGGTGTATACAATTTTTCGCCCCACCCCTCTTAGGGGACAAAAGAGAGGGTAAGAATTTGTATCAACCGATGAAGTAGAAATATTTTAAATGGCAAAACAACGTTTGCCGGGACAGCTAGTATGTTTATAAATACTATAAAATAGTAATAAAAAAATGTTTGTGACAGTGACAATTGCAATTTTACTTTATATAGGAACTGTTCTGCATCTTATTGTGTAGCTGGGAGTGGGACAGTCACAGGACTGGTGCACTTCAGCTACAAAATAAGGTGCTTCAGGGCTAAAGATTACTTTATAGGTATAGCAGTGGTTCTTAACCTTTTAGTTTTGAAGGACTATTTTACCAAATGTTTGTCTAACTGAGTACCACCCGATTGGTTTACATAAACTAAGGGTTTTTTGATAAAGAAAACAAGGACAACTTTATAATTAGCACCCTTTTTTTATTTGGCAAAAAGCTAAAAGTTACAGATTTTAATTAACTGTGATTTTTGTGACTGCATAATCCATACTCTTTACTAACTTCTGAGTTCTCATATATTATTAGGATGGCTTCACGGACCACTTGGAATGCCTCCAGGGACCACCAGTGGTCCGCGGACCACCGGTTAAGAACCACTGCTTTAAACAAATGTTATAGGAACAACTACTAAAACATCAAAGCACTGACTGGAGTTTGTAATATCCTAGGGATATTACAAACTCCAGTCTTTCTACTAAGTTAAGAGATATTAGAGAGAGATGGGTGGAAGGGAGACCCCTTTTTTAGAACAACTACTAAAACATCAAAGCACTACACACAATAGGGATATTACAAACTCCAGTCTTTCTACTAATTTAAGAGATATTAAAGAAAGATGGGTGGAAGGGAGACCCCTTCCACCCATCTCTCTCTAATATCTCTTAAATTATCTCAAGCACATTTTTTTATTCTTGGCATTAATTAATCCTTCGATCGCGGATTCTTGGAAATCTATTGTTATTCTATTGTTGTCGCGATCACTGGTGATCTTATGGGGCTTGATAGGTTAAACAGATTATACGACTGTATTTATTATGATTGAAAATTAGCACAGTAAAAAGCTGGCAATGCACCTGCAAGTCTTGATGTTGTGAGTGTCCATGAGCGACAGTAGCTGCATCAGGTGACCCATTTGCTTATTCGCCCCTAACTTTATTAAAAAAAAATCCCATATTCCTACAGTCCTGTAAAAGCCTCGGACTCGGAGATAATATTATTCTTAACGAACTGTAAAGGTTCTTTGAAAAACCTACTGTAGTATTGTATGAAAATCGCTAATGTTATGAATCATTAATTTGTATGCTCTCGTCACAACATGACGCCTAGTGAGTAGTGACCGAATCGTGCGTGACGTGACTAATAACACGAAACATCACATTCGCGGATTTTGAAGGGTATGGGGATCTCTCGTATTAGCTGCTCCAATAACTGGTTTACACTGAATTTTGAACAGCACATTGAAGCTTGGACGATTTAAATGGCCATAAAAACGCTTCCCAGATCCAGTTTTGAGTTTGGCTCTTGACTGAATGAAGACTTTATTCGTGAAGTCCAAAAATGTTATTTTCAGTTTGGTTAAGATTTAGGATTGCTCCTGCTGCGTCCTGATTGTCCTGCCACCATGCTTGATCTCTCACCAGTCGTGACTCGTGACTCGTGTCAGTCTTTTGACCCTTTCTTTACCCAATAACCCAATATGAGGAAAGTGATGGAAAAGACTACTCCTGTGTGCCATGCACTCACCTGTAGCCCTAGCACGGTGACCAGTGGAAATGCGGAAGTATAGACAAACTGTGGAGATATGGTGGAGATAAACTTAAGGTGTTGTTCCAAACTTTTTTCGTTCCGAAAAATTCAATTAAGATGCCACTTTATGACAGACTATAGTCACAAACTGTGGAGATAAACTTAAGGTCGGCACCTTAAGTTCCGATCTTTTTTCGTTCCGAAAAATTCAATTATAATGCCACTTTATGACAGACTATAGTCCTAAAGGTACAATTCCGTGCATCGCGACAGTCGTAAGCCGCGCGCGACTGACGACTGTCGTCGGCCGCTCGCGACCGTGTCATATAACTTTGACACGGTCGCGCGGGGCCTACGACAGACGCGCGCGGCCGACGACAGTCGTAGGCCCCGCGCGACCGTGTCAAAATGGGAAGTTTTCTTATTTTTAATCTCCACCAGACGGCGCGACGATAGACACTTCTAGATTTTCTATTGGTTCCCCACCGATCTGAAATTATCTGCAGGTTGGCATCACTGACTACATATGGGCTGTGTTTCCAAAAAATATCAGTGTACTGTCAAGTCACGAAGAGCATACGCCTAAGCGATCATTGGCCTAAGCGATTAGGCCAGTATACTGGCAACAGTTTAGGAACACGCAAATTGTCAAACTGACAACTGACAGAGTTTTGGCGGGCATGTCACTTTCAAACTTCTTCTACTTTTTATTGTTGGTGTGGTTTTTATTATTTTTTCCCAAATTGTGTTATTTGGGTTTTTGATGTTCATTATTGGTAAAATATTAGCCATTAAATATCCGTCATCTTGCACAAGTGCAGGTAAGATGTTATCAAAACCAAAATGTATATTTCCTGTGACATTTGGTGTGAATATCGGTAAATAGGGTTATTTCTTCCGTGAGTTTTAACTAAAACATCGTTATAATAACTCTATTATCCTACTCTACTCATATTATTGCGCCTTTTTCAAATTGAAATGTATCAAGTTCTACATTCTTTTGCCCAATTTTGTAGCAATTGTTGATGATATTCCCTGGTATTGCTGATAGTTGTCTACTCATACGCCATCTAGTTACTAAAATGGAAACTGTTTGACAATCAAATTAAAAAGTTAAGAAAATGCCTCACTGTAATGACAGTCGTCGGCCGCGCGCGTCAGTCGCGGGCCTCGGAAGCGGTGCCATACATTTTCATACTTAATGACTATTGTCGCGAGCGGCCGACGACAGTCGTCGGCCGCGCGCGGCTTACGACTGTCGCGATGCACGGAATTGTACCTTAAAAATTCAAATAACATCCTACTTTATGACATATACTATAGTCTGTCATAAAGTGGCATTTTAATTGAATTTTTGTCGGTCGCGATTAGCCGCGGTAAAGATCGGAATGGCATCTTAAGTTTATGTCCACAGTTTGTCTATACTTTCGCATTTCTACTGGTCGCCGTGCTAGCGCTACAGCTGGGCCTTAAAAAATAAGGCCCTGGTTTTGATGAAATCGACCGCTGTACCGTTGCGCGTTGTCGAAAGTGTAATTTATGCTATTTGCAAAAAGTTTTACTACGCCGCGCCGGCAAATCACTGAGACTTATAATTATAGAGTGATCGATCTTTCAGTATGTAACTTTGCTATTATCGCTTAGAACCTGAAGAAGTTCGTCGTTCAGTCTTAACTTTCTACTCACTGCTTGCTTGTTATCACTTCGATATTTCGCGAGTTCAATTCTTCTCGCTTCCTAAGTTGTTGCCTTTATAAAATAGGGTGTCACTTTCCAGCGCTTAATAAAAGTTTCATCTAACATCATTATAATAAAGTTTAATGAGTGTACCGCCGGGAGGTAAGGTTTAAGCCTAGGTTTGCCTTGACCTAGACCTCAGAGACCCAACAGTTAGTAGAGAGTAGAGAATAAAGCAAAGTATGTACTAAGCAGTGGATCCCAAACTTTTTGGCGGCGGAACCCATTTAAGAAGTGACTAATTTTTTGACGGACCCTCAAACCAAAAGAATGTTCCGCGTGTCCAGGGTTCCGCGAAGTACACTATGAGAATGGCTGGAGTAGACGAAAGAGTAATCCTTCGATTGCGGATTCTTGAGAATCTATTGTTATTTGTTATTCTATTGTTGTCGCGATCACCGGTGCTCTTATGAGGCTTGATAGTTTAATAGGCTATAATATACTAGAGGTTCTGCGCGGCTTCGCCCGCGTAAATTAGATATTTCACAGACAAATTAGTCCACAAAAAATAGCCTATGATCCTTCACGTGCTCTACTTCCTATCTGTAATCTGACCCAAATAACAGAAAAATTGCTCTGGTAGCTCGTGAGATAAGCCCTTTCAAATAATTTCCCCCGCTGTTTCCACATTTTCCTCTATTTTTTCGCTCCTATTAGTCTTAGCGTGATAAATTATAGCCTATAGCCTTCCTGAATAAATGGGCTATCTAACACTGAAAGAATTTTTCAAATCGGACCAGTAGTTCTTGAGTTTAGCGCGTTCAAATAATTTCCCCCGTTTTTTCTACATTTTCCTCTATTTCTTCGCTCCTATTAGCCTTAGCGTGATAAAATATAGCCTATAGCCTTATATAACCTATAACATTGAAATAATTTTTCAAATCGGACCAGTAGTTCCTGAGATCAGCGCGTTAAAATAAGCCCTTTCAAATAATTTCCCCCCGTTTTTTCCACATTTTCCTCTATTTCTTCGCTCCTATTAATCTCAGCGTGATAAAATATAGCCTATAGCCTTCCTCGATAAATGGACTATCTAATACTGAAAGAATTTTTCAAATCGAACCAGTAGTTCCTGAGATTAGCGCGTTCAAACAAACAAACAAACAAACTAACAAACTCTTCCGCTTTATAATATTATTAATATAGATACCATAACTTGGTTTATATATTAATACTATTATTATTTATTAGTTGTTACGCTATTTATACTATGCGACATATTAAATACAGGCCTTGAAGTCTGTCATAGTTATTGATTGTGGTATTGATTTCAGTCAATAAGTAGGTTTGTTTTTACTGGCAAGTATTGTATGGATTTCAAAGAAATATTTGGCGACGTCTGTCTCTATCTGTTGGTGCTCTATGCAATTTCTGATATAAAGTTTATCCACTGATTATAATAATAATTAACTGTATACTAAAACTATTATGGGTGTGTCTGTATGTATTTTCTTTCTTCTTCACTTCAAGTCCTGAAAAAGTACATAGGATAGATTTTATCTCTTTTTATGTTCTGATCATGAGTATGGATCAGTCGTCTAGCTGATTTATAAGAATAGTCACTATCGTGAAATGTTTAGAATCTAGGCAAAGCTTGATAGCAAACACTTGTGTCGTCACACTATTGACTTGACTGTCGTAGTAAATACTACAAGAGCCAAGAGTACAAAAAGTCATGCTTTACGATAGGGCTTTGTGATAGTTATGTTGTCTCCTTGTAAAATGTAATGTGCTTAAAAAATTGTACTGGAGTCTTTGCCTCTTGCTCCCCTATTAGGCCGTGTTACCACTGACGCGGAGCGGAGCTTAGCGGTGCCGAATTGACCAATCACCATGCTCGAAATCTTCGCTCCGCTTCGCTGTCATTCCGCTGGAATAGCACGATTGGTCAATTCGGGCACCGCTAAGCTCCGCTCCGCTTCAGTGGAAACGCACCCTTACTGCAGGGTGCCTGTTATACGCTGACGGAGTCACGGAAGATATGTAACAGCGCTGGATGCTGGTGACACCGTCCAGCGGCTTATAGAACATCGTCGGGTTTTAGTGAGGTCAGTGACGGCCTTACCCACTGCGAGGTCCCGGGCGGCAGGTCTTTGCGAAGCCCTTTGGCCGTTTCTCCTCCGCGCCTCCGTCAACGACCTCACTGCCAAAAAAAAGCCTGACCTTTTACTTGACGCGAGGCCCCTGCAAGAGTAAGGCCCCGGGCAATTATCCTGTTCGCCACCCTTTAAGGCCGCCACTGAGTGAGGTATCCCCGGGCGGCTCCATCATTCACCTTCGTCAGTCCCACAGATCCCGGTGGCCCTTTCCAGTGCTACCGGGGATACATAAAGCGTTTCCCGACGTGGAAAAAATTGAATGTTATTAATTAATTGAAATAAGTATACTAAGGTCCTATTTAAGGCCATCTTACAATTCACTAACCTGTTACCAAGACTTAACACTCCTCTGTGATTATTCCAATCTGCAGTATGCGAATTGATTTGCAAATGTCAGAAAATATGTGCATGTTTGAGAAAAATAAAACAATACACTTTTATAAATCTTAATGTTGACAAGTGTATATTTTAGCTCGTTCCCGAGTGCTGAGCACGAGTGAAAAAGTTAACTACAGGTGTAAACAATGTTGATCTTCTGACCAATTCGGTGCCATACAAATCATAGAGTTTGGGCCGCGCTTCACCGGAATGGCAGCGGCGAGGCGAGCACTTTCAGTGTCATATGATTTTAAACCTTATCTTCATTACTGTAATACATAGTATCGCTTGAGAAGAGAAGAAGAGAAGATTTTTAAACACCAGATTTTGAGTTTGAAGAAGACAAATATATCTGCGAAAACCGTATGCAAATCGGATCAGTAGTTTTCGTGTTAAATCAAAAGTCTTATACAAAATCTTACCCCCTCTTTTGTCCCCTAAGAGCGGTGGGGGGAAAAATTTTATAAACCAGATGTTAAGTTGGAAAAAACAGTTAATAATATGAAGTAAGTCCATTAAAGAAAAAAGTTTCATACAAAATCTGACCCCCTGTTTGCTTCCCTTAGAGGGGTGGCGGGGATGATTTTTATACATCAGATGTTAAGTTGGAAGAAGACAAATATGTCTGCGAAAACTGTATCCAAATCGAATCGGTAGTTTTCGTGTTAAAGAAAAAAGTTTGATACAAAATATGACTCCCTCTTTTGTCCCCTTAGAGGGTTGGGGGGGAAAATTTTTATACACCAGATGTTAAGTTGGAAGAAGACAAATATATCTGCGAAAACCGCATTCAAATCGGATCAGTAGTTTTCGTGTGATGCTGGAACAAACATACAGACAGACAGACAGACAGACAGACAAAAAACTAACTTTTCGGCTTCTATAGCGATGTTGTGACACCCTCCGCTTATTATTTTTTGAATATCTTTAATGTACAGAATTGTCATTTCTACAGATTTATTATATGTATAGATTCCATTAAGTCGGTTCTTGGATACGTAGTATCTCTTCTTAGTCTGTGGTTCTTGGCAACGGCTTCAAGTATTTCCATGAAAGTTTTAAAGTTATTTAGAGTTTTACGGGAGGTAAACGACGAAGCTAGGGCTTATCTCTTAGAATCTAATTAAGTCCTGAAAAATTGGTCTTATCCCAAGAATAAAACCGCGTTCTTTGTGTTAGGTACTTATACCTATTATTTCGTTTATTTGAACTCCGAGCCGGCTATATTGCACAAATTTTAGGTCGGGGTTTTAGGTATTTTATCTACCAAATAGGCAATTACTTTTAGTGCTTTGATAGCTCTATCGACAACCGCTTAGTAGCCTACTAGTCATATATTTTATAGTGGCTCCTTTAATCAATATATTTTGCCTACGTATCTAGCCTTGTGGCCGTAAAATGCCCCAAGCCTATCAAATTACATAGACTTCAATATACCTTTATAGCCAGTACCTGTATTAAATTAAGGTTTAATGTTGTTACGGAAAATACTTTTTCACCGTATTTCAAATTAATAGAACCTGTACACAGCCTTACTGTTTATATTTAAACAGAATTTCCGGTAAACCTCTCGCTTCGGCCGTGTATTTAAAATCAATTGAATCGTGATTGAATTGTTCAATTTTAAGGCCGTCCCCCGAGCAAACGACCTTGGCCATACATTTGCCGCGTTGCCGAGAGCGCACCAAAACCCTATTTTTTTACTTATCTTAGTTCAAAATTGACCTAAAAAAAAATTAAAACGGGGAATATGTAGTTTATGATATTGTCGATCTATTGGCGTGTGTTTCAAATAAAAGTAATTTGTAAATCCTAAGGAGATGCTGAATGTATGCTTGAATTTAAATAAAATGGTTTTACTTTGGAAGCTGATATCATGAGTATAATAAACAAAAATAGAAAATTTAAAACGGGGAAAGGAATGTCGATATACTGAAGATTATTGCTGTATTTTTATTATAACTTTGTAGCTTTCAAATTATGAGTTTATAGGGCTTGAAATACGGTAAATTACGGTATCTCCGTAAGGAACGCCCTTAAGTAGAGCCTTCGGCAAGCCTTCTTCTTCGGATGTGGTTTTGGCGGAAGCTCAAGAATCGGCTTGTCAGACACTACTTATTAAGCCATTTGTTGCAGATGCTGCACAAACGCTATAAGCCCGAATCGGGCGCTGGCGTTCGCGCTTACAAAATATCCAGTATTCGTAGACCCACAACTACCTCAATGTCGGTTTTACCACGAGGTAACCGGCAACATTATCTGCCCGAACATGGTCCGGGGCATCGACCATCTCAGAGATCCTCGCCTTAATAAGGTAAGTGATAACATGAGGGTGCGCTTACCCCAAAATTGAGCGAAGCTTCGTTACAAGGAGTATGTTTTTGAGAACACCTCACTTCGCATAGCGCATCAGACCCAATAGAATGGCGATCAGGCAGATCTAATGCATTCTAAAAACACATTTCTCGCGACACAGCTCAGCGCAGCTTTGTTGGAACCGCTTCAAAACAGTTTTTCGCCAAATTTTTGACAATATGTGATTGCGCAATGTGTCAGACAGACAGATCAGATCAGATCAGACAGACCAGATCAGATCAAACAGATCTGATCTGATCTGTACAGACAGATCAGATCAGATCTGTCTGTCCGAGACAGCATCAAAATAACAGTACAGTTTAGCTCTAGGCTCTTGTCCAGCTGTTAAACCTAGATTGTTATTCGAAGAATCGTAAAACCTTAAAACTTGATTTGTAGTCTTGTAGATTTTGATCTACAAGATACGGCTGTTCGATTTTCCGATTCTTCGAATGTCAATCTAGGTTTAGCAGCTGGACAAGAGTCTAGAGCTCAAACTGTACTATTATTTTGATGCTGTCTCGGTTCAAGAAAATCATCATAAACCTAATTGCATTAATCGTGGCAGGCAGCCAACGTACAGCGAGATGGCATAACGATCTCTTAATCTTACTACGGGGATTCGAAGACATTTACTCGTTCCTTTTTACGATGACATAAAATTCCTTGCTGCATTGAGCATAAGCTTCTTTAGTGTTATTGTTATTGTGATGGTTCTTTAACCTCTAATTACTTAAACTGCTAACCTGCTTTTAAAAAAGACTAATCTGGTTAACGTATTGGACCGTAATAATTATTAATATGACTATGATATGAAATTGCCTTAGATGATGATGCGCCATCACCTTGCTCGTTAGTCATCATCATAAGAAGGCTCTTAGTTAGGTCACTTAGGCTAGGCTGAGTTTTCAAGATAAAGGAGTAAAATAGAATCTATCAGAAGAACTGAAATGCTGTACTTACTCCAGCTTACAGTAGGCTCTTACACTGAGCTAAGGACGAAGGAATCAATGAGGGTTGATCAACGAGTTGGGTCTAACGTGTCAATGGGGATTGTCCATTTTTTTTTAATTTTGCTCATTACAAAAACATTTCGAGGAATAAGGTCAGTGATCGTTTTTCTGTATATAAACGAAAAAAATACCCATTAGTTACTTATATTTTTGAACAAATATGTTTAACCTTAGTTTGACCTTCAATTGCGTTAAATTAGCAATAAATTCGACCAACATTACGTTTCGAACTTTTGGTAAGCTTCTCGTATCAGCTTTCACACAATGAGAACTTGCATTTGACGAACCAGCCATTATAAATAAGATTGAAAGGAAAAAAAAAACATACTGCAGAGGTCAATTGGCCGCCGATGATGACGTCAGAGCGAAACTTTAAAAATTTATTAAAAAAAAACTAGCCAATGAATTTCAAAATTATTGAATTTATATTCTTAAAATACCCTATTTTAACGAAAAAAAAATATAAAAAGTACATGTGATTTTTTTTGGACAATGCCCATTGTCAAACATCTGTCAAAAGTCACGAAATAGCTTCCACATGTATGTCTGATACGACATTTGACACGAAAGACCCTACCGTCCCACTGGTGGCAAATGAAATATCGACATAGTTTAGAGTTTAGACTTTAGACCCCATTGCCACCTTCTAACTCCATCTTACATTTTAGGGTCTAGCATTTACGTTAGAGGAACGCCAAGCGCTTGGCATCCACGGCCTATTGGCTGCCAAGTTCAAATCGCAGGAGGAACAACTGGATATATGCAGGATATCGGTGGACAGATACACGGACAATCTGAACAAATACCTCTACCTCGTCGAGTTACAGGTGACTAAACACCATAAAGGTACAAATTGTTTAATGAGTTTTTTATACCCACGGTTCTCAGGTTACTCCTACTGCCGTTAATGATAACTTAACTTTAATGAACAGTTGGCAGAAAAAATAGTAAATATGTCAGAATAATAATTGCATTAAAGTTAAGTTTTCATTAAACGGCTCCAAATGCTGCTGTTAGTTTAACGTTTCTAATAGAACGCGCGAACAAATCCTATTTAGTCTTGAACATTTTTAATTAAGAAGTAAATTGGTACTTAGTTTTATAAGGGATTACGTTTGCGTTTGCTCTTTGAAATTTTCGGTTGGATATCGCATGTGTGTTAATTTTTAATGCTATTTAGAGTTTTAATAACTATAGGTACTGCACAAATTATTTCAACAATCTTAACTTTGCACTCTATAATTTGGCATTTCTTAATATTATGCTCCCTGTGCTTCTTGGTCACTAGTACCTTTCTCTTTTGTTACAATCATCAACGGCGGGAACCGCAAAATAGTAAAAAAAAAGCGAGATGCAATACAGCGCTTAGGCTGTGTTTCCACCAGAGATGTGTTGCGAGGAATGTGTTTTTGAGAAGCAATAGAATCGCTGCATTGACGTGACCTCGCTCGATCAGCGCAGCGATTCTATTGGTTAGACAGAGCTAGACAGTAGTCAGTCACGCTTTTCGCGGTTCGCGTTGTCGATTGTAAAAACAGTAAACTTGACCCTTAAAGTAAAAAAAAAACCCAAGTAAAATTGACCCTTACAATTTATATTAGCGCAGAGTCGAAGCGCATCGAAGCGAAGTATCAAAACTGAACATAGTAAATCCAACCTTAACTCCAAAGCGTTAACGCATACATTACATCTGAGAATTTTAAAAGGCGCGCGCGCGTCCGGCGCATCTGCGCGAATTCGCGCGCATGCGCCCGACCAACGCTGGTTGATCTCATGTGTGCGTTCAGGGATGGGTAAGCTACTGAGTATTTACTCAGACCAGAGTAAATACTCAGTAAAAATGAATTTAGACACTCAGTATTTACTTTTAACTGAGTATTTATGTTTTACTAACCACAATTGAATTATTTAAGGTTTTTCTGTATATTTTATTATTTATTTGTATTATATTTTAAGTAGAAGCTATGTTCTTTTTAAGTATAACCAGTATAAATGAAAATAAAATTATATAATATACTGAATGCCTTTTAATATTTTTTGGACTCAGTAACGAAAAATTAAGTACCTCAGCTATAGAATACCTAATTTTGGTACTTATTTAGGTAGACGATTTTTACAGTGTCAGTGTTATAAAAAAATGTCATAGGTAAGTAGCTGTATACATATCCTACTAATAATATTATAAAGGCGAAAGTTTGGATGTATGGATGTTTGTTACTCTTTCACGCAAAAACTACTGAACGGATTTTAATGAAACTTTACATTAATACTATAGCTTATACATCAGAATAACACATAGGCTACAATTTTAACCGAATTTCAAAATGGAGGAGGTGTTATGTTCGTTTTTTATGTTCAACGATTACTCCGCCGTTTGTGAACCGATTTTCAAAATTTTTCTTTTGGTGTAAAGGTTGTAATCCCAATTTGATACCGTATTCATAAAAGTGGTGACCTGATGAAGGGATCCATAAGAAATCGAGGGAACTCCTCAAAATTTACATGGAAACATGTGATGACTTCGGTTTCGTGAGCAGCATTCTAAGCATATGCTACCAACAAGTAATATTTTGCACCGGGTATACTATGGTTTGGTAGGTGCTGAGAGAACTTCTGACTCTTTTCTTTATAGATACAAGTTTGGGAGTTTCTACGTTGTTTTAAGAACGGAAAGCATATGCTACTACGCAAATTACATTCATCATCATCATCACCAATCACTACTATAAACCATTAAAGAACCATGTATCGTCCCGTTTTGACCCTATTATTGGTACTTTTCCAAAGTTTTTGATGCTATGAACAAATTAAGAGAAGCGATGGGTTGAAAATTGAAATATTGACAACCTTCAACTAGTGGTTATAATATTCTCTTTGCCTTCAACATGAAACTACATTAGACCAAGACAGATAATTTAAAAACAAAAAAATATGGTAGGATGAAACCCATTAGAAAAGGAGGAGAATATTATAAATATTAAGGGAAAAATAATTTACGGGCACGGGTAAATAATATTTGGATACGCATTTAAGTGCTTTTGGAAATTTTACACCCAAGGGGGTGAAATTGGGGTTTAAAGTTTCAATTAAAGTCATATTTATGGGCATTTCTCTGTAAGCTCGTCAGGTCCCATACAAATTTTGTCCTGTGAATTATTTTTAACATTTGCCAAAAAAATATGTACTATTTTAAAGAAAATTAAGTTTTATTTAAGTTAGATAAGGAGGTCCACTAAAATTATGCGTATATTCCGAGATAGAAAGCAAAAAAGGAAAAAAAAATCGCGTTCGTTGTATGGGAGCCCTCCTTAAATATTAATTTTATTTTGTTTTTAGTATTGGATGTTATAATGGAAACAGAAATACATAATTTGTAAAAATTTCAGCTGCCTTGCTATCGTATTTCTTGAGATATATCTTAGAGAAATAAACAGACTGATGGATAGACAGACAGGCAGACAGACGAGACAGCGAAGTCTTAGCAATAGGGTATCGTTTATACCTTTTGGGTACGGAACCTTAAAAACAGTTTTTTCGCTTAAAAATCAAGATATCCAACTAATTCGTTAAATTTAAGACAGGGGACTGTTGCCAGGGGACTGTTTATTTCGTTTAGATTTCAAGATATGTCCTAAACGCATGTAAAATAGTTTTTAAAGAATCTACTTATCAGTTTAGACATAAATAATACAAACAATAAACTAAATATACAATTGGCAAAATAATTAACATACCTTTTATTCGTTACCAGAGGACTATTTGTGATAGCGGTCCAAACACGTGTTTATCTTACAAATGACTCTGTGACACTTAAAATAAAGGCGTCCCTTCGCCGCATTCGACAAGGTTGCCAACTTCACACTAATTACGTTTTGTTTCAATCAAGAAAACGTTTGTAAATATTATAGTTTTTTATTTAAATTGATTGAAAATTTTGGCAGGGGACTGTTTAAAAATTCTGGGGACAAAGTTTACAGAAGTCTACTAAATATATAAATTGGTAGTGAGACTTTGTCTTAAGAAAATAATACGTATTAATCATTATAATTTGTAATATTAACCACCTTATGTATGTAGTTTCATCAACTTCTTCGTAAATATCATTTTAAGTGCTGGCGGTAGTGATGGGGACAGCCAGGGGACTGTTTTTTTAGACCTTCTGTCGCTTCTAGACAGAAACTTTAAGCAGTTGTGGCTCTGAAAACAAAGTTTCGAGGTTAAAGTTTCATTAGGAGTGATTATTTTATAAATTATTGTAATACTTTTTGAAAAAATTGGTTGGGACAGCGATTTACGAGCTTACAGAGAATCGCCCTTATATAATGAGATTTTCTATGACAGAAATGTAATTATAATAAAATAAATAAACTTTTTAATTACAACAAATTGCAGCAATCACATTTTTAAATGAAATTAATGAAGAATTTTTAAATTTGAGTTTTTTTTTCGATTTTTTGCATTTTCTGAAAATATTTACTATAGTTTAATATTATATATTTTTTTTCACCATTGGAAAGTAGAGATTTCAACGAATAGAAATCATACCAATTTTTTTAAAACAGCTGATATTTTGACGGGTGAATTTTCGATTGAAAATTAGGGTATTTTTTCGATATAATTTCGAAATAAGGTGAAAAAATAAAATATATTTCTTATCAAATATTTTTCTTATAAAATTCTTATCAATTACAGCGTATTTGGTACAAAAAAAGGTAAGTTTTCACCGAATTTCGTGACAAAAAAATTTTTTTTTAAATAATAGAAAACCAAAAACATGTTTTTTTTTAAATTTTTCACATAAATTTTAAGGTTATGTGGAAAAAGCGTGACTAAAAAAGTTATAGATTTTTCTATTATCTACAACTTTGCCATTTAACTTTTTTCCATAGGACTTTTAGTTTTACCGGAAATCGAGATAAATCGTTTTTTACCCTTAAAAACCCACACCCTTCCCGAACTCAGATCGCCCGTAAATTATTTTTCCCTTAATTTTTATATTATTATCCTCCTTTTCTAATGGGTTTCATCCTACTATTATTCTTTTTCACTTTTTATTATTTTTAAAGGTATCGGCACTGGTCTACATTGTCTTAATTTTACTTAAAATTATGAATCTGTTAAATTATAAGTATTTTTTATTATTCTGTAATGTTCTTGATTTGTTTAAGTGTAATTAGAACCTAAAATATTGAATAAAACGTTTTTACTGTGTTCAATGAGTACAATATGACTCATAATGACTCATACAATAAAGTAAATACTCAGTATTTACTGAGTTTGAGTTTTTACTCTGACTCAGTTTTTACTGCCTTACCCATCCCTATGTGCGTTACGTTCTGGAGTTAAGGTTGAATTTTATGTGTACAGTTTTTGGGAATTCGCTTCGCTGCGCTTCGACTCTGTTCTAATATACTTAAATTGACCCTAAGGGCGCTTTTCCTGTCATCGCGCGGGGCGCGGATCCGCTCCGCATGCGGGTGACAACACCCTTCTGGCCGCGCGCGTGTTGCCCGCGTGACGGGAAAAAACGTCTACATAATATATTTCATAGAGTCAACTTTCATGCGGATAAGATCCGCGCGTGGGCGATAACACGCATGACAGGAAAAGCGCCCTAAAACTATGACAAATCCACCCATGAAAGACGTGATTTTCCGACTAAAAACAATGCGACTACTGATAATGCAATAAGTATGATAAAATCGTGACTAAAATACGACGTCATAGTTGCATTCATTGCATCAATGCAATGGCCTTCACCGATACGAGGCCTTGTGCTAACCATTTCCCATAAAGCTATCATACCCGCCATTTAGTTAATGGCTACCATTAGGAATTGAAAATTTATGAATTTAATTTTCCTTAACTAAGTGTATCTAAGTCAAAAGTATAATTCAACTAATTATCCAAAATAATCTATAGCTTATAATATTGTTAACAGCTTGCTTATAGTTTTGTAAGAATTCTATTCAAAACCAAAGCTTTTTGTTATCGAAATGTTTGTTTGTTCTATGCTCTTTCCTTATTTAGGGTTTTACTCAAATTACGTGAAATTGTTTAACCAAACTTCTTCCTTTCACGTCGCTTACAATGTGTAACTCCTGTGTAACAAATTACTAATTTATGGCTGACTAGCGACCCGCCCCGGCGTCGCACGGGTATAAAATATATAGCCACTGAAAAATGATTAAAATCGATAGCCTATGATCCTTCACGTGGTCTACTTTTAATCTGTGCCAAATAACATAAAAATACCTCCAGTAGTTCGCGAGATAAGCCCGTTCAAATAATTTCCCCCGTTTTTTCCACATTCTCCTATTAGTCTTAGCGTGATAAAATATAGCCTATAGCCTTCCTCAATAAATGGGCTATCTAACACTGAAAGAATTTTTCAAATCGGACCAGTAGTTCCTGAGATTAGCGTGTTCAAGTTAGCCCTTTCAAATAATTGTCCCCGTTTTTTCCACATTTTCCTCTATTTCTTCACTCCTATTAGTCTTAGCGTGATAAAATATAGCCTTCCTCGATAAATGGGCTATCTAACACTGAAAGAATCATCAAAATCCGTTGCGTAGTTTTAAAGATTAAAGGGAACAAAGGGACATGAGGGAAAAAAAGCGACTTTGTTTTATAATATGTATAGATATAGATTTTCACCAAATTTAGTTTAGTGGTTGACTGAGTGAAACTAATAAACTGACTAGCTATGATCAACTTCGTGAAAATTATTGTTCGGGCAGATATATGTACTTTGCATTTACGCAAGGGTCTATTTAGAGTAGACCTTGCCGGTAGTATATTTTCTAGTCTGTTGTTCTGAAAGATATAAATATGTGCTGCTGCTCCCTCCATCCGGCATTTAGGTGCCTGTTGCTTAGGACAATCGTATACTATGGTGTGTATGTCACGGTCATATCTAATGTAGTTTAAAAGGTCATAAAGTGACCTCGTTAAAGATAGGTCACGTTCGTTTTGATCCATCGCAAACGAAATGACCTGTTTTTTTGGAGGATCGTTAAACTGAGTTTAAAAGAGATTTTCAAATAATCCCAAAAGTCTGCCATTTTGCTTACCTATACTTTGAAAGAGTTTTCACCTTCGTCGTTCGAAAAATTGATTGCCCGTTGTTTAAACGATGTTTGATTGATGGAGGCTTTCACCTAATCATAATAGTGTTCCAAAGATTTGATTGTTTATAGAAAAGACGTTCTATCGACAGTGCACAATGATATGGCTTCTTACTTTGAAAGCGGTTTTCACCAAAGTCCAAACCACAACAATCTGCTAAAAATATGATTTGCTTATCTTTCTGGATTTGACTCGCATTACACTGTATGTATATTTGCTTATCGAACTAATCTAATCGAGTGCTCGTGCTAATCAGAGCCACTAAAGGAGCTCATGTCAAGTGCTAAAGTGCTCCATATCAGTGCAAACATTTGATGCATGTTTATTTGTTCTGCTTAATTATACGGAAATAAACGGCCGCAATCAGAGATTTTTATGATTACTTAACTTTGATTTAATTAGATTGACACACATTTTTCACCACTTCTTGATAAGGTGCCCCATAGCTATCCACAACTTATTTGACAGATGCTCCATATCTATCAAATTAAGTTGTGACTTGTGGATAGCCTATCCGGCACTTATCCTGAAGTGGTGAAACAGGCCCTTAATCTTCATTAAACTTAAGTAGTCATTAAGTTTATCTGATTTTGGCCGAAATATATTTTGGATAGATTTTGGATCGGCAGTTTTGACTTTACAGAGTCTGATTGATGGTCGCTAATGCTCGGTTTCTGATGGTCTTTTATATAAGTTTATCTGTTAACCCGTCAAGCCCCATAAGCTCACCGGTGAGCGAGACACAATATAATAACAATAGATTTCCAACAATCCACGATCGAAGGATTAAATAGCGTTGACAATTGATTACTAATTAAAATATAAATACGACTAATAATTATTATTAAAATATCTGGGGGCACGGCTGTGCTCCAGCCAAGCTTTTTAGCAAAGGCACGGCCGCACACTGGTCCCAAAGTAAAATAAATGGGACATTAAGAATTTTCGGATCGAAGGTCAACGGATCAGGCTGATTTTTTTTTGTAGACAGCTGATGAAATTACAAGTCACTTTTATAGATGTCGTTTTTTTCAAATATGCCGTATCTACAGAGATAAAAAATAATTAAAAAAAATTAGTATGGACGAAATCATAATTTTGTCATTTTAATCCAAGATTCAAACGTATTCAAAATAAATCATAGCACAGCTTATAGAGGGACTCTTGTCGTACATTTTTGTCATAGACACTTAACTGCGATTTTTGCGCCTTTTAGAGCTACAGGCACTTTAATTTTTTTTGTCAGCGGATGAGGCTGATTTTTTTTTGTAGCACCTGATGCAATTACAGGTTACTTTTATAGATGTTGTTTTTTTCAAATATGCTTTATCTACAGAGAAAAAAAATATATGAATTATTTTTTGTATGGACGAAATCATAATTTTGTAATTTTCTTCCAAGATTCAAACGTATTCAACATAAATCACAGCACAGCTTATAGAGGGACTCTTGTTGTACATTTTTGTCATGTTGCTCAACGGCGATTTTTGCGTCTTTTAGAGCTACAGGCACTTTATTTTTTTTGTCAGCGGATGAGGCTGATTTTTTTTGTAGCATCTGATGCAATTACAAGTTACTTTTATAGATGTTGTTTTTTTCAAATATGCCTTATCTACAGAGAAAAAAAATATAAATTATTTTTTGTATGGACGAAATCATAATTTTGTCATTTTATTCCAAGATTCTAACGTATTCAAAATAAATCATTGCACAGTTTTGTCATAGACACTTAACTGCGATTTTTGTGCCTTGTATAATTCATTTCTGAGTATTTCATATAGTTTTTAATAAATATTGTTAAGGATAGACAAATAATAATGTTTTCTTTATTGACAAGTAACTCTTTCTAATGTCTTATTCATAAAAAAGCCTATATATACTAAAACTAAACAAAAAAAAGTAGAAATCTCAAAACATGTACGTACAGGTAAATTATTTTATGACTCATCCAGTTTGCAAATTTTGTTTGGTAATGACTCATTGCCTAATTAGTAATTACCTCTATACTTGGAATTTGTGCTCTGTTTTGTTATTCAGCGCTAGCGAACGCTTCGAAAACGCTAAATATAATAGGCACAAGGATTGCAATTCAAATTTTCCCTTCCGAGTACTTTTACGGGCTTAGGACCGTCAAAATACAAACTTGTATGATTATAATTATAGGTAATGTATTAACAATAGTGGAAATCTCAAAACGTGTTTGTACATGTAAATTATTCCTTCGATCGTGGAAAAACGAGACACAATAAGGCTATTGTGAAAACCGATCATGAAAGCCTCATATTACTTCAAGTAGTGGGGGTAATTAGACAATGAGTTATAAAAAAATGCTTGCAATACAGATGACTCGCGCAATAATCCTTCGAGCCCCAAGCGGTCGCATGCGACCGCGATAACAATAGAAGCCTTACTATTGTTATCGCGGTCGCATAACAATAGAAAGGCCCGGGCTTCGAGCCCCAAGCGGTCGCATGTGACCGCGATAACAATAGAAAGCCATTCTATTGTTTTTAATTAGACAATGAGTTATAAAAAAATGCTTGCAATACGGATGACTCACGCAATAATCCTTCGAGCCCCAAGCGGTCGCATGCGACCGCGATTATTCTCGACCGCGATTATTCGACTCATTGTCTAATTACCCCCACTACTTGAAGTAATATGAGGCTTTCATGATCGGTTTTCACAATAGCCTTATTGTGTCTCGTTTTTCCACGATCGAAGGCATAATTTACATGTACAAACACGTTTTGAGATTTCCACTATTGTTAATACATTACCTATAATTATAATCATACAAGTTTGTATTTTGACGGTCCTAAGCCCGTAAAAGTACTCGGAAGGGAAAATTTGAATTGCAATCTATGTGCCTATTATATTTAGCGTTTTCGAAGCGTTCGCTAGCGCTGAATAACAAAACAGAGCACAAATTCCAAGTATAGAGGTAATTACCAATTAGGCAATGAGTCATTACTAAACAATGTTTGCAAACTGGATGAGTCATAAAATAATTTACCTGTACGTACATGTTTTGAGATTTCTACTTTAATTTGTTTAGTTTTAGTATATATAGGCTTTTTTATGAATAAGACGTTAGAAAGAGTTACTTGTCAATAAAGAAATCATTATTATTTGTCTATCCTTAACAATATTTAATAAAAACTATATGAAATACTCAGAAATGAATTATACAAAACAATAAAAATTAAAGTACCTGTAGCTCCTAAAGGCACAAAAATCGCAGTTAAGTGTCTATAACAAAACTGTGCAATGATTTATTTTGAATACGTTTGAATCTTGGAAGAAAATTACAAAATTATGATTTCGTCCATACAAAAAATAATTCATATTTTTTTTCTCTGTAGATAAGGCATATTTGAAAAAAAACAACATCTATAAAAGTAACTTGTAATTGCATCAGATGCTCCAAAAAAAATCAGCCTCATCCGCTGACAAAAAAAAATTAAAGTGCCTGTAGCTCTAAAAGGCGCAAAAATCGCAGTTGAGTGTCTATGACAAAAATGTACGACAAGAGTCCCTCTATAAGCTGTGCTATGATTTATTTTGAATACGTTTGAATCTTGGATTAAAATGACAAAATTATGATTTCGTCCATACAATTTTTTTTAATTATTTTTTATCTCTGTAGATACGGCATATTTGAAAAAAACGATATCTATAAAAGTGACTTGTAATTGCATCAGCTGTCTACAAAAAAAAAAAACAGTCTGATCCGTTGACCTTCGATCCGAAAATTCTTAATGTCCCATTTATTTTACTTTGGGACCAGTGTGGGCCGTACCATACTTTTCTCGACGCGGTTCGCGGCTATTTCACACCCTCCTTATCTTCGATGTTAACAAAGCTAGAGATTTAGAATTTAGATGACTAGGAGCAAGTATTAAAACTAGCTTAATCTCCAAATTACATTATAATCTGATTAATAGTTTACTAGTTACGGATGGTCAAAATTACTACGTTTTGTCACTGACTGACAGATCATCAAAATTCCAAGGTACTTCTAGCAGACTTAGAACCTTGAAAATTGGTACCCGGATAGGTCTTTATTCACAATGAAAGGAAAAATTATGAAACCGGCCAAGTTCGAGTTGGACTGGCGTAGATAGGGTTCTGTACCGTAAAATTGTATGGGAGCCCCCCTTAAATAAAAGGTTTATTTAATTTTTATTATTTATTATTAAAGTTGAAATACATATAAGATAAATTATTGAGGATTTTCAAAGTAAACCACAAATTGTTGCTCTGAAATTATAAAGTTTTGTTTTATTTAACACGCTCTTACACTTTTACAATTAGTAATTGTTGTTTGTCTAAAAGCTAAGACAATAGTTTATCTCACCTGAAATTATAAAGAAACGACATTTGAAGTTTACTAATATCGATTCCTCAACTTTATCCTGTCTAAATCTTTCTAAGTTTTTATAACAATTTTCACAAATAAAATAATCTTGGCACTAATCCGCCATTTACATTGGATCCTGTCACATGTGACAATCAAATGTCAATGCACTCTATACACCACAGATAAATAATAAAAACCAAGAGTTAATGAAATGGCACTTGTCATTTCATTACATCTCCCTCCCAAAGTGAGAAAATCCGAAATAAGAAATCTATCTATTTAACCATCTACAAGTTATCTCCATATTAGTTTACTTATATTTCATCTTCTTCAGCTTCTGTCATCACGGGTTGTAGTTTTGTTATGTGGAATAAGGTTGATTCTGATTTTCTGTTACCTGTGTCAATCCTATAAATAGAGTTTGATATCTTCTCTACTATCTTGAATGGGCCTATTAATAATTCGTCTAACTTTTTTCTATTTAGTCTGTTTCAATTTTCTACATATACACTGTCTCCTATCTCTAACTCTAGCGTTTTTCTATTTCTATCAAATATTTTCTTGTTGTAGTTGTGGGATTTTATTGTATTCTCCAAAGCCAATTTTCTATCCGCAATCCACTTGTCTTCTTTTTGTATTGTTTTTATTTCATTTGGTAGAATACAGACATTCGTACCATCCAGTAAATATTTTGGTGCAAAACCTGTAACCGAGTGTTCTGTTTCATTATATTTCTGTATACATTCTCTTGCTATTGTTGTCCATGTTCACTTATTACTTCTCTCGTTTGTTTTACATCTTATTTTATTTACTATTGTTTGATTTAATCGTTCGTTCAAGCCATTTGAAAATGGTGAATTTACTGCTGTAAATATTAATGTGATGTTATTCTCCTGTAAATATTGCTTAAACTCTTTAGAATTGATGCCTGGATATTGATCTGTCAGAATTATTTCAATTTCATCTGTCTCTAGTACTTTCTTAGTTAGTTTTATAAAGTCACTTGCATTCTGTGTTTTTGAAGTCGCAATAAATGCATACCTGGTGTAGTGGTCTACTAAAAGGTGTAAGTACTTTTTTGTTGATCTAGATCCTCCAAAGCCACCAATGGTATCCATTGACATAATTTCGAATGGTTTTGTTGCTGGTCCCAGCTGTGACATTAATCCAAATTTTCCTTGACATCTTGATTTATTTTTTATGCATACTTCACATGTTTTACAAATGTTCATGATATTTTTTGTAAGGTTTTTTGCTGTATATATTGAACTTATTTTTTTCTGCAATTGTCTGATACCAATATGACAAAAACTTTCATGCACCTTCTTTATAAGTTCTTTACTATATTCTTCAGAGAGGATAATCTTTTCAATTTTTTAAATTTTTTTATAATTTATTCTGTTTTTGTACATTAGATTCTGCTTAATTTCATTTATTTTTTTATTTTTCTCTTGATCTTCCACTATATCTCTTATTTGTATTAAATTTACCATTTTCAATAGTTCTTCCTTGTTATCCTCTGATTCTAATACAGGGTTGCGGCTCAAACAGTCAGCTTCTTTATTTTCCTTACCGGGTATATATTTTACTGTAAAATCATATTGGGATAAATAATATGTAAGGTCTCCTAGTTCCTCGTCCGTCCTGCATTTAATATTCATGTTCTCGAGGGGTTTGTGGTCAGAGTAAATAGTGAATTGTTTTCCAATGAGCCAGTGTTGCCAATATTTAACAGCTTCTTTCATAGCAAGACACTCCAAATAAATAGCCTTTTTCCGTTTTTGAGACTCATTCAGCTTTTTTGAGAAATAAGCCACCGGTTTATCTTTGCCGTCTAGTTGTGTTTGTTTTAATATTGCTCCGATACCCTCTAAAGATGCATCTGTAAAAAATTTTATAGGTAAGTCCTTATCAAAAATTTCCAATACAGGTTGAGAACATAAATATTTTTTTATTTTGTTAAATGATTCTTCACACTTCTTTGACCACACAAACTTTTCGTTTTTTCGTAATAAATTATGCAAAGGTTCTAAGATAATTGCACTTTTCGGTATGTAATCATGATAAAAGTTGATTTTTCCTAAAAATTGTCTGATATTCTTCTGCGTCTTAGGAGTAGGAAAATGTCTTATTGAGATCAAATTATCTTTAAGTGGCCTTACTGAGTTTCTCTGAATTACATGGCCGAGATACTTTTCTGAATCCGAAGCGAAGGTACATTTCTGAAACTTTAATCTAAAACCTTCTTTTATAATTGCTTCTAATACGCTTCTTATATGTTCCTTAAAAGAAGACGAGAATATCAAGAAATCGTCGATGAAATTTACGGAGTATTCTGTCAGATTGTGTTTTCTTAGAATGTTGCTTTAAATTCTTTGGAAAATCGCTGGTGATGTTTTTAAGCCAAAAGGGAGGCATGTCCACTGGTAGTGGCCGTCTTGCGTGACAAAGCCTGTTTTACTTCTTTAATCTACTCGTAGAGGTATAGCCCAAAATGCTGAGTTTATATCCAGTGTAGTAAAGTACTTACAATTTCTAGTTCTAATAATCAAATCATCTATTAACGGAAAAGGTTGCGCTTGCGGTACAACAATTTTATTCAATTCGCGGAAATCTATACACAAGCGGGATTTCTTACTTTCACCTTTTTTAAGTGCCATTGTAACTGGAGCAGCGAAAGGACTGTAAGATTCTTCTATTAAATTATTCTTTAGTAACATACCTATTTGCTTTTCAATTTCTAATTTATCTTCTATTGAACATCTATATGGTCTTTTACTACAGTATTTATTTACTATTAAATCTTTATGCGCTTCATACGATCCTACGTCATACTTGTCTTTGGCAAAAATTGTTTTATATTCCTCTACAATCTTCTCTATCTCAATTTTCTTTTCGTTATCTAAATGGTCTGTCATACTTACAAATTCCTCTGGGTCGATGTGTTCGTTGAAGTTTATTGCAAACGTTTTTATATTGTTTTCTTCTTTTGTAGTATTTTTAGGTATCTTGTCCATTTTCTTTTGTTCTATCTGTAAATCCTCAGTTTAAGTAAGTTTGAATTTCTTTATCATATCTAATACAATTATAAAATCATCAAAATCTTCATTTTCTACAGCAAAAACATCCACCTCGTCTTCCAAATCACTTGTCATTTCATTACATACAATTGAGTATTTTCTGAAATTTCCAAAAACCTTACTGTTACCATTATGAAGATAGAGCAAAAAAAGCAAAAAATCGTGTTTGTTGTACGAGACCCGCCATTCCTAAATTATTTTATTTTAATAGGACTATTCTATTTTATAGCGACAACAAAAATACATAATTTGTGAAAAATTCAATTATCTAGCTATTGCGGTTCTCGAGATCCAGCCTGGTGACAGACAGACAGCGGAGTCTTAAGACTTTGTTAATATGGTAGAATAGTTTTAACGTGACCTGAAAAGAAAAAAAACCTTAAAAAAAGAAGTGAAATCCCACCAAAACATTAAATGTAAAAGGAGCCAAGCAAAATATTGCATAGCTATGCAATACTTCTGTCGTAAAAAGTTTTCAGATCACATTCAAGCCAAGCCTTCAACTTATTTTGTAATTGAAATCAACATGCAGTGAATGTATCAATAGTTTTCTTTATTTTAAAATTATTATAGTGGCTTGGCAATGAGCACTAGAAAAATAATCAACGACTAATTGGATTTATATGGGTACCTGCATCGACCAGATGCGTCGTTACGATAAACTAAAAAAACACTTTACGCTTGCCATCTGTGTAAGTATGAACTCCTCCAAATATGCAGTTTTATATTTGTTTCTTAATAATTATATGCTCATTGCCAAGCCACTATAATAATTTTAAAATAAAGAAAACTATTGATACATTCACTGCATGTTGATTTCAATTACAAAATAAGTTGAAGGCTTGGCTTGAATGTGATCTGAAAACTTTTTACGACAGAAGTATTGCATAGCTATGCAATATTTTGCTTGGCTCCTTTTACATTTAATGTTTTGGTGGGATAGCTTCTGATAGTAATCCTTCAGAAACCGTGCTCCAACAGACCAGCAACGTTCAAGCAAACCAGTATTTGTGATGCGTAAATTTTTATAGATCCAAAATTTTCCAAAGCTCATAGACACTGATGAAATTTAACCTGCAGCTCATAATTAATTTAGAATCTCAGTTAATTGGAAAACTGCTTGTACAATATAATGCAATTACTTTTTTGTCAATACATTTCGTAAGCATATTTTACAAAATAGTATTTTTTTTATATTATGATTTCAATTTCTTCTATCTCTATATTATTTAAGTTTCGTTAAGCTTTATTACAATTCTATTAAAAAATCTATTCTTTTCAGGATAGAAACGAGAAGTTATTCTTCCGTTTACTCTCGGAGAACATAGAGAAATATTTGCCAATAGTATACACGCCGACTGTGGGCCTGGCATGCCAGAGATTTGGCTTAATCTACAGAAGACCCAGAGGTCTATTCATCACTATTAATGATAAGGGACACATATTTAATATATTGAAAAATTGGTGAGTACTATAATTTTCGTACTAGAACGTCCTAAATAATGTAAATTTTAAATTGAGATCGTAGAGTGGTAGAGATCTGTCGATAGAAATACCTTATTTAGCTAAAGTACTTTTGGGTTATTTGCTAGCAGGCTTAGTATGCCCACAACAAAATTGCGAAAGAATAGAAACACTGAAAGATTTCTTTTGTCAATCTGTCATTTTGTCTGTTATGCTAAGCGTGCAAGCATTAGTTATCTAAAAATTGATTATAATACATAATATAGTTATTGGATAGGGGGTTTCTACATTTCAATGTACGATCGAGGAAATTGATTCCTAGGTAATTGACAGACCAACGCTATTTGGTCGGATCATGCCAATTCAATGTTAGCTGTGATCGGTCAGATGGGTTTGATGTAACGCGACCAAACTACGTAGGCCCCCCTCTGCCTAGGAATCAACTTCTCTGATCCCTCCTTTACTTCCTTACAATCAAAATGTTTAATTTGTCAGCCAAATTCACTGATAAACCCGGTATTACAAAAATTATTGAATATTTAAAACAGGCGGAAGATAATTATTCAGATTTACAGTTGAACGTGCGAAAGTCGTCAAGGTTACTCAGTTAAAGTATTTGTGGAATGTTAATTTTAGTGCCAAATTATATATGGCGCAGGGAAAAGAGGATATCAGGGATTTCACGATATCCCTAGGGATATCACGAACTCCCGGTAGATGCCGAATATTCTTGTTTGTTACGTCTTCTTACTAAAAATATCTAGTGATATGTCATTTCACTAAACTAAAACTAGCGAAATGTCAGAAACGCGAATACCGCCGAACAAAAATCAAGCCACTCATTTCTCTCGCTCGCCCTAGTTCCCACACGTGACACGGGCACTAGTGGGAGTGAAACAAATGCGTCGCTCGAGCTGGCGCGGCTCGTCTAGCCTGGAGACAGACAGACAGACTAACCGTTTGGTACGGAACCGTAAAAACTAGGATATTCGAAGAGCTGGAGTACCTGTAGTACCTGTGCCTGTACAAGAGCCTAACCAAACTAGAGATCGACATGCCACCTTTACAAAAATATTCAACTTGGTCGGCCGCTTCATTTGACGTCAAAAATCAAAGGCCTGAAGTATCTGATGAAGAACCCTCAGTTGGTTTCAACTGTATGATTCAGAGATATGGTGATGCCCCCTCAGATCTGCTATAGTTGCATTACACGTGTGATAATAATAATAATAACTCCCACTCTGGTTTTGGTGACGGTGACCGGTTTCATTGAAACCAGGCCAAGAGTAATTTTATAGTGCCCAAGTGTGTGCGCAGTACACAAGAGCAATCTCTATGTTCCTTTACTCGCATAACCCGGTGGGACAGAAGACTGACACGACCGGCGAGAGATCAGGTGCAGGACCGACTTTTTCATGCCCATCCGACGCATGGATCATCTAACATCTTACTTGTCAGATTCAGATGTTAAATGATCCTATCAAAGTACCCGTGTGTAATGTGTATACTAGAGCAAGCGAGAGAAATGCGTGGCTTGATTTTTATTCGGCGGTGTCCGCTTTTCTGACGTTTCACTAGATTTAGTTTAGTGAAATGACATATCACTAGATATTTTTAGTAAGAAGACGTAACGAACAAGAATATTCAGCATCTACTGGGAGTTCGTGATATCCCTAGGGATATTGTGAAATCCATGATATCCTCTTTTCCCTGCGACATATATACAGGTTAGCCTTAAAACGACTTGAACTAGCCTTTATGTATCTCAAGATTTTACTGCGTGTATTTATGATTGTTTGGTTAATTTTGGGTTATTTTGGGCATATAGAATTATTATCTACAATTTATGTTAATTACTTTAATACATTTTAAACTGAATGGAAACACATCGCGCTTTCTAATTAACACCACAAAAATATCTCATAGTAAGCAGAAAATCCTTAGCAATAACGATTTAATCAGCGTAAATGAAGCTTTATCACGGATCTTTTTCTCTAAGATAGAAACGAGTAACGCGCTCTCTAATGATTTCCCCTACAATTATTTATCACTATACCGTTAGGTGAGGTGCTTTCGATGACTCCTAAATAAGACCTTACAATAAGGTGCGATTGGTGAAAAGACACATAACTCTTTTCCAGATTTATTCTAACCAACCTATCTTTCTAGGCCTGAACCTGATGTAAGAGCGATTGTGTTCACTGACGGCGAAAGAATCCTCGGTCTGGGAGACTTGGGCGCGTACGGCATGGGCATACCGGTGGGCAAGCTGTCTCTGTACACTGCGCTGGCCGGCATCAAGCCGCACCAGTGTCTGCCCATCACGCTGGATGTGGGGACTGATAACCAGGTATGTGATGTTATGACGTGGAGAGAATACCGGCCTATGTATATGGTGCGAGGATCCTCGGTCAGGAGACTTGGGCGCGTACGGCATGGGCATACCGGTGGGCAAGCTGTCTCTCTACACCGCGATGGCCGGTATCAAGCCGCACCAGTGTCTGCCTATCACACTGGATGTAGGGACTGATAACCAGGTTAGTGACATGGCAATGACGAGAGTTCTAGCCTCTGTATAATGCGCGAGGATCCTCGGTCTGGGAGACTTGGGCACGTATGGCATGGGCATGCCGGTGGGCAAGCTGTCTCTGTACTCCGCGCTGGCCGGCATCAAGCCGCACCAGTGTCTGCCCATCACGTTGGATGTTGGCACTGATGACCAGGTTAGTGACATGGCGAAGAGACGTGAATACCGGCCTCTGTATGTGGTGCGAGGATCCTCGGTCTGGGAGTATTGTTGAGAGAAATCAGGTGCAGGATTGTCTTTACATATGCATCCGACGCATGGATTTCTTGTCAGATGTCAGATTCAGGTGCTTAACTTGTATTTTACTAACCCAACCCGGAAATTGAACCCACGACCGCTGAGACGAGACCTGAGCTCTAAAGTCTAAAGTAATAGACAATGGAAACCTGTAAAATAATAACAGTGACGGCATGATCACTAGATAGAATAAGAGTCTGAGAACCACTCCTTTAAACCTAATGAGCAGTCAGGGGCACGCCTAGCACGTGAAAGTGTAGATGTAATCATCACGACAGTCGCCAAGGTCTTAAATTGCGTCGCCGCATAGCAACATTGCATTTCTTTCATTGTGACTAAAATGTCGTTACAGTTTTTAACTACATATAAACAAAAATAGATGAGTTTTGTTACATAAAGTATTATTACGCGCATTGTTACGCAGGTTTTACTTCTAATCAATAGCTCGCTTGTGAATACTCTGTGGGGTATTCTGAAGATTTGGGAAAATATGCCATTCTTTACGCAAATATTAAATTTTGCAATTGAAACATGACGTATTGGATGCTGCGGCATTCAGATTTTAAGCTAGAAATTAAATAAAATACGGCTTAAAGTATCGTCTTCTTGTTTCAGGATCTTCTAGAAGACCCGCTATACATAGGTCTTCGTCAGAAGCGAGTGCGAGGAAAGGAGTATGACGATTTCATTGACGAGTTTATGGAGGCCTGCGTGCAGAGATACGGGCAGAATACGTTGTTGCAGGTGAGCTAAAGTTCTTTGGGCGAATTAAGATACAAGGCAGTGTAGCGACAATAGCGTTATCAGTAATAATTACTGTGGTGTACGAGTAATAATTATTAGTATTTTTACATATGAAACTAGTAGTCCGGGCTCCATAGAACAATTTTTGAAGTGAAAACTTCCTTAGCGGCGTTGAGCACTTTTGTGGGATGGGTAAAAACTGTGAAACTCGCGTCAGATTCTCGTGCTGATCGAAAAACCGTAAGACGTTGGAGAGTAGTGTTGTAACATCGAAATCGATTAATCGAACAATCGATTGTTTTTTTTCGATTGTCGATATTTTTTAATCGATTGTAAGGGTTTCGATTAATTAAAAAAATCGATTTTCATAAAAAATGGGTTAAAAATTTAATCGATTGTAAGGGTTTCGATTAATTAAAAAAATCGATTTTTTTAAAAATCGTTTTTCATAAAAAATGGGTTAAAAAAATTGTAAGGGTTTCGATTATTAAAGAAGTCGATTTTTTAAAAATCGATTTTCATAAAAAATGGGTTAAAAATTTAATCGATTGTAAGGGTTTCGATTAATTAAAAAAATCAATTTTTTAAAAATCGATTTTCATAAAAAATGGGTTAAAAATTTAATCGATGTAAGGGTTTCGATTAATTAAAAAAATCGATTTTTTAAAAATCGTTTTTCATAAAAAATGGGTTAAAAAATTGTAAGGGTTTCGATAATTAAAGAAATCGATTTTTTAAAAATCAATTTTCATAAAAAATGGGTTAAAAATTTAATCGATTGTAAGGGTTTCGATCAATTAAAAAAATCGATTTTTTAAAAATCGATTTTCATAAAAAATGGGGAAAAAAATAAAGCACAACGTTAATAATAAAGTTTTCACTTCTGCCGGCACTCCCGGAGTGCAGCCCGTCTTTTTTTTATTACTATCAAGCAAATTTTTTGTGAGTAGCTTCATTTTGATAATTAAATAATTATATACTTTTCTTGCACTTATTCCACTTTATTTTATATATAAAAGTATATAATTATTTAATTGAACATGAATTTCCACCAAGAAGTGACAGTACATTCAATATAATATCATTTTGATAACACGGTTCAACTATTTTATTTGCAAAAAATCTTGAAAGTGGTAGCTAACAGAGATAGAAAGGTTACAATCGGTTCAGTAGTTTTGGCGTGAAAGCGAGACAGACAGACAGACAGATATACTTTCGCATTTATAAAATAAGTTTAGATGTTAATTGTAAGCGTCCCATCCTAATTTCATAAAGCGCGAACTCGGAGCGTACAATTTCCATCACTCGCTCTAAAGTCTAAATGGTTACTTATATGGCTACGTTAAGGGCCTACGGTCAAAATGCTAGCCCCGCCTACACACAACGCTATCCTCCAATAGTGATACCACAGAAATAAGATCTAGATAGAAGCGCCATGTCGCTCCATTTGTATGAACACGAGCGTGTCACTTTTTTCATACCTACTGTGACGTCATAAGAGCGCCTTAGTGATATGAATACCCGTACACGCGGAATCGATTCAAAGGAATCGCCGCGCCCCGCCTCTTTTGCCATTTTAATAGGTATATCAATTTTTTAATCGATTATTATTCGAGTTCATAGACATAGGAATGATAAATCTTAAGATACGTGCTTGCCAGGATAGACAGTAATACATAATATTACATAAAGTATGGGAGTGCTCTCTCCCAAAAATATCAGTAATGGGAACCGGCGGTAAGTATACTGCCGGCAGCCGAGATATAAAACAACGGCTGCCGGCGCTGGCACTCAAAATGGGAGCCGGTTATAATGCATAAAGCGCTAAGTTCCAGTGCCGATACACAAATTTTAAAAAGAAATAATAATTATAATCTCAAATATTATATTCGACTTTACCGACTTCAAAAGGTGAAGGTTAAGTACCTATTTGTTCGGCTGTGGATATTTTAGTTTTTTTGTGATGCATTTTCTTAGCTTAGCTTTACCTTAGCAGTTAGCTACCTTTTTTCAGCTACCAAAAAGTAAGATTTTGCACCACAGCTACAGTTATAAACCCCGTGGTATACTTCCAAAGGTACTGAACAGAACTTCAGATTCCTTATACATGTTAGAGAGTTTCAGCGTTGTTTAAAGAAGCAAAGATATTGTATTATGGTACTATGCAGATCACATTTATCAGCATCATCATTACCACCATTAACCCATCAAGATTCAAGCCCCATACGAGCACTGGTGATCGCGACAACAATAGAATACAATAGCATTTCCAAGAATCCCCGATCGAAGGATTCAAATATGCATCCTTATAATATGACTATTTATGACCTTATTATTTGTACTTTTCATAGTCCTTTAGCTCAAGACTGATTGATGTTTTTGATCATTATTCTGTCATTTGACAAGCGATGTTTGCCGAATAGGCGCCGGCAGCCTATTCGGCAAACATCGCGTGACTTCGGCAAACTTCGGAGTTCGGAAAACGGCGCTGGCAGCCATTTCAGCAACCGGCGCCGGCAGCCATTTCTGCAACCGGCGCCGGCAGCGGAGGCACCCCATAAAATATAATTACCGAGTCACAAAAATATGTCCCCAAGCGAACATTTTCATTCCTCTGTTTCATGTCTGTTTCGAAAATCGATTAATTAGAATCGAGAATATGTTAATAACTTACGTTGAAAGATGCTAGTGTGAAAACATTCTCAGTTGTGACTTGTGAGTAAAAATTGTGTGAAATTAAAACATGAACAGAAAATCACGTGAAACGCTATTTACATAGTTATTTTATGTGTGTTTCATGACATTGTTTTGCCATAAAATACGATAGTAACAGTTATGTAAGACAATATCAATATCACCGGCATCGGTAATCGATGTAAAAGGGTCTAACTGCCGCACTCAGATACAAAATATATTAATTACTTAATTGTAATAATTATATGAAGACTCGATGACGCCCGCAACTCCGTTGCGCCGAAATTTGTATATCGCGCGGGAACCGTACATTTTTCGAGATGAAATGTATGCTATGTCCTTTCCCGGGACTCAAAGAATCTCCATACCAAATTTCAGCAATCCTACCGATAGATATTTCTATAGATATAGTAAACAATATTATGTTCTTATTCTGATTTCTAACTCACATGTTAGTTGACGTCAATGAAGTTTATCTTATCACTTATCGTTCATTCAAGATTTGGCAGAGACCTTTGTATTTCTACGGCAATAGTTATCTGTGTTTATTTGATTTTACAGCATTGCGGGTATAGGTAATCCTAATCACTTTCTATTAGGAATTTATTCCGATTTTGTCCAATGTGGTAAAGCCCTTATAATTCTTATGTCAAGGACTAAATATTCTGACTGTCAGTGACAAAGACCTCTCCAGTAAAATTGGGTCAAAGTAAACTTGACTTTGAAATGAAGGCAGCGTTATGTTTTTAACTGACTTCCAAAAAGGATGAGGTTATATGTTCGGCTGTGGATTTTTTTATATTTTTTTTATTTTTGTATGTTCAACGATTACTCCGCCGTTTGAGAACCGATTTTCAAAATTTTTGTTTTGTTATATTAGGTTTCACTTCAATTTGGTACCATGTTCAGAAAAGTGGTGATCTGATGATGGGATCCATGAGTAATCGAGGGAAATCCTCAAAATTTATATGGAAACATAATATGGTGATTTTGGTTTCATGAGAAGCATCCTAAGCATATGCTATCAATACGCAAGATTTTGTACCAAGTTATACTATGGTTCCGAAGATACTAAGAGAACTCCGGATTCCTTATAGATACAAGTTTGGGGGTTTAGGCGCTGTTTCAAGAACTGAAAGCATATTATGCTACTATGCAAATTACATTCATCATCATCATCATCATTACCACGTCAGGGTCACCAATGTCACCAAAATTGAACAACGAAATTCAACCTCAACTCCAGAGCGTAAGGCACACATTTGACATTACTTCTGAGAAGTAAGTTGCTTCGATAATACAAGTAGGCAAGTGCACTGTCACGGGCGGCCGTAGACTTCTCAAGTGATACTATGTATTACAATAATGAATATAAAGTTTAAAATCATATGACACTGAAAGTGCTCGCCGCTGCCATTCCGGTTTGGCGCGGCCCAATTACCTAGCACATGTTCACTTTGTTTTTTTAAATGTATTGTTTAAAATTATCTGCAGCTCTGATATTATATTTTGTAAGTGTGACTGTTAACAAATTGTAATAAGATACGTAGAATAATATTATACAGGTGTATTATTCTACGTATAGTACGCGATGGTTTACTATGTAATTAAAAAGAGTGAAATTATTATTTTTAACAAAAAATTAAAACCGATTTCCAAGGTAAAAACAATAATAACATCCTTATAATATGAACTAAAAAGTATTAAATAATTTATCCTATCTGATAGTGCCTTTTTCCGAATTCGGCTAAAACTCAACTATTTCTGTACTCAATCTTCATAATTTTGAAGTCGGTGCCAGTTCCAGAAGTTTCAAATATTCTGGCAGACTGAAGATTCAGCTATATCTGGTACCGACTTCAAAATGATGAAAATTGAGTACAGAAATAGTTGAGTTTTAGCCGAATTCGGAAAAAGGCAAGTTATTAAATAGGAAAAATTATTTAATACTTTTTTGTTTATATTATAAGGATGTTATTATTGTTTTTACCTTGGAAGTCGGTTAAAATTTTTTGTTAATTGCTTACATTGTCATAAAATATAAATAAATAAATAAATTATTTGTTTTCACAAAATTTTAATAGCTACAAAATATATTTTTTGTTCTATCACGCGCCTCTACTACCTAATTTGCTATCGTAATTCGTAGATCTAAACATCTTAGATCTATAATAGAATAACATAGCAACAAAAACAATTCATTCTGTCATACTGCATACATATGTAACAGAATTCTAAGAATTTGTGTCATTTAACAATAATTACAATTTGTAATTTATAATTACAGAAATTAATTACGTGTCTACGTCGACTCGGGCGTGATATCGCGAAATGTACGGTGTTACGTAACGCGGAACTGTTACCGTTATTGTTACTGTCAAGGACAGCCGTCTGTTTTTTGCCTAATTAGTATTTTTCTGGTCTGTTTAATGTCTGAATAAGTATTTACTTAGATACTATCAAATCTTAATCCTTCAAGCCCCATAAGAGCACCGGTGATCGCGACAAAAATAGAATAACAATAGATTTCCAATAATCCGCGATCGAAGGATTAATCTGCCTAGATATTTGAATTTGATTATTTCTTACGGTAGAGTCACATTTAGCCAATGTTTCACTCATTAAGAGGCCGGGTACACTTGGAATTTCTCATACATATACGTAATTCTAAAATCATTTTCTCATACGAAAATATTTAACATGTTTGAGTTGTTTTTCAGTTTATAATAGTAATTACCTAGGTTCCTGCACAAAAATTTACTTCAAAATATTTAAACAAATTTTTTTTTTGCTTTAAAATTTTTTGTAGTAAATTTACTACTAAATATTTAAACACTAAAAAATAGAGTAAAACACTAAAAAATATATAAATAAATAGTTAATTTACTACAAAATATTTAAACTCTAAAAAATATTTTTTAGTATTTAAATATTTTGTAGTAAATTTACTATTTATTTATATATTTTTTAGTGTTTTACTTTATTTTTTAGTGTTTAAATATTAAGTACTAAATTTACTAAAAAAAAATTAAAAACAAAAAAAAAATTAATGTTTAAATATTTTGAAGTAAATTTTGGTGCAGGAACCTAGATAATTACTATTTTAAACTGAAAAACAACTCAAACATGTTAAATATTTTCGTATGAGAAAATGATTTTGGAATTACGTATGTATGAGAATTTCGAGGGTACCCGGCCCCTTAAGTCGTTCATATTATTTTACAGCTCATGTAGTATTTTATATTAACACAAAACATGAGGACATAACAAAGCACAGATTTGAATAAAAATAAGTGTGTATATATCCTTTTCGGAAAGGGAAATTGTCCTTTTGGGTACCTTAAATAGTAAGAAGACTGATACCCCAGTAAATATTATTACTGCCGAGGGCAATTTTAAAATCTTGTAGATTATGATTGTCGTCCTTTAGGGTCTATACAGTTTTTAGTAGATATTAGATACTATACAATATGCAGTTTCTGCATCTTGTAGTATATAATTGTCATCCTTTAGGGTCTCTATAGTTGTGAGTAGATTTTAGACATGCGATATGCATCTCCTGCAAGTAGAAAACTAAACTAACAAATTTGTTCTTTAATTCCCGTTTCCAGTTCGAGGACTTCGCTCTCCTCAACGCTGGTCGTCTGCTAACGAAGTACCGCAACAAGTACTGCACCTTCAACGACGACATCCAGGGCACCGCGGCGGTGGCGGTCGCCGGCCTCATGGCGGCCGTGCGCGTCACCAAGCGGAAACTTAGCGAGAACATCTACTTTTTCCTCGGCGCGGGCTCTGTGAGTATAAACTTCCACCTAGAAATCTATACTAATATTATAAATGCGAAAGTATCTCTGTCTGTCTGTCTGTCTCGCTTTCACGCCGAAACTACTGAACCGATTGTAATGAAATTTTGTATACAGATAGTCTAAAGCCCGAGAAAGGACATAGGCTACTTTTTAACTGGAAAAAGGGGTTGTAAAGGGGTGTTTATGAGTAAATTTGTTCTAATTAAGTTAGTTCCAAAAAATCATAACAGATGGCGCTAAGAGACGCCTACATCTTGCTATCGCTTGCTCAAGCGTCTTTCTATAACATGTGGTACATGTGGAGTATGGCTTTTCGATTCTTTCGATTGTTATAATACACGTTATTAAATATTAACTCACCACTCAGTACTTTATCTATGCAGTGACGTAACCTTAAACCTACCAATGATAAATATTAAATAGTTTATGGGTAACGCGCGCTATGAACTGAAGTCCACGCGGACGAAGTCGCGGGCAACAGCTAGTGCTTAATACATCTCTGTTGGAAATGAAAAAGCCGTGCGACTCATCCAAGTGAAAATGGTGTTGCTCGGGGTTACCGCAAACCTAAGAGCCTGTCCACACGGCGCGTTGCGTCAGCGTTGCGTCGACGCAGCGCTGCCGTTTGACGTACAGCCGGCCACACGGGCGCTGCGTCATCGTAGCGTTATTACGAAGCAGTCTTAACGTCAACACCCCCTCCCGCTTCGTCTCGGGGGCTGTTGACCGTCATGAGTGCGTTGCGACGACGCAGCGCGCCGTGTGAACACCTTGGTTATTTGTATGTAAAACAACGCAACGGCAGCGCTGCGTCGACGCAACGCTGACGCAACGCGCCGTGTAGACTGGCTCTCGGTGCTCCTTCTAATGCGTTGACAGCTGTGGAAATCATGACATTGTTCTTCAAGCTGTGGGTATAACTAGAAAGAGATCACACGATATGAAATAATTGTATGAAAGTGTTTAAACCCCTCGTCAGCCAAAATATTTTCCTGTAGTGTTCGTGTGCAAATCTAAATCACCCCTTTCAAAGTTTCGTGCGCACATGTCGTATGATTTAACCCTATTACGGCAAAATTCAGAGATATATTTTAATGATTACTTAATATCAATTTAATGACGAGTTTGACAGATAAAATATGAATCCAGGAGATTTTTAATACATATCAGACCTGCCCTTAGATTCCTCTTTGTCACTCTCTCATAACTCTCAGGTGCGTAGTCGTGATGTCGGCGGGGCTTGACAAAAACCGACCAAATTACGTAGGTCCACCATCTTCCCATGAATCAACTTTTCTGATAGTATCTCTACAATATAAAATGGATCTATGGAAAAAATAAAAAAATAGGCACAAAGAGGCACGGTCTAAACTCAAAACTGTTTTCAAACATCTTTATCAAACAAAATAAACATTTTCTGGTTTCGTTTACACGTTAACTATAACAGCGAAAACTTATCAGATCTAGATAAAAATAATCTGCATACTTATAAATCACATAATACTTTTATCGGATATGACTGAAATATCATTATATTATCAGTTATTTTGGATATTCTGGTAATACCTGGTTACGTCACAAAAATCTAAATGTCGATAAAAAAAGTCATTTGCGAATGATATTACTATGTTGCTTGAAATTTATTTGTAAACGGTTGACCTACGTAACTTGGTGGGGTTTTGTCAATCCTAGTTGCCACATCACGGCTAACATTGACAAAATCCGACTAAGAAACGTAGGTTCGCTATCTGCCAAATTATCATTTACCCTGATGGTACTAAACAAAGCAGCAAACTTGAAACTTTAAGGTCACGGACTGGTGGTGCCAACATCTTAATTAGGAAAGTTCCTGAAAATCAATACTAAGTTTCGAGAAGATAATATTTCAGCTTGGATCTGTCGTTGCTTATATCACTCTAAACTCTAAAGGACTTATCAGACAGAGAGCGGTCACGCGTTCAAGCGATCTGCGTTCGAGCAGTCAATCACACAGGGGGAATTCTGTCGCGGTCAGAACGCCCTCTGTGTGAGTATCTCTATATAACGTAATACACCACAAATAACGCAAAACTGACTGCTTGAACGCTTTACCGCATGATCGCTCTCTGTCTGATAGGTCCCGGATAGGTCCCTAACGTAGAATGAAGAATATTGATCTCTATTAAACAGATAGAAATAACTATCTGTTTAATAGAGATCAATATTCTTCATTCTATATATTCACAAATTTAGCCGAAATAGAAATTCTGCTGCGTTTACTATAGTCCGCGCGGAACTAGTTGGCCGCGCCTTAGGTAGGGACAGGGGTTGAGGGGGCGGGTTGCTTGCTGCTCGCAACGCACATGAGATTAGACAGTGACGACCAATCTCGCGATATCGTGAACAATAATATTATTTAATTATTGAAAAGAATAAATTAAAGACAATTGTTCAGTTTTATATTCTAAATTATGACATCGGCTTTCCGTTTTTTAAAAACCTTTGCACTTTAAATATTATTTCCTTAGATTGTCTTTTTATCAGCGGACATATATCTTGCTTTTGCAATCTCTTGTGCGTTTTGTCTAAACTAGCCAGAACTGTCAAAATCAAGCGCCCCCGCCCCTCCGTCCCACCGCTCACATAGCTAAGGCGCGGCGAAATATTTCACCTACATATTGGATTGTTTTGACTACGCGAAACGATGATCGTATTATTAAAACATTAAATGATACAAGTCAGCAGTTTTCAAAACAGATGTTTGAAATATTGAATTGCTCGATGAGTATACCAAACATTATGTCACGTTAAGGGTTGGACCTCATCTGCCAGCACGGAATCACCTTTTTCCGTCGCCCTTTCTCTTTCTGTCGCTTAGAACTGCCATTGACACTGCCAGAGACAGAAAGCATAATGCGATAGCCTCGAGGATTCCGCCGCGTGCTATCGCATTATGCTTTCTGTCTCGGTCTAGCAAATGGCAGTTCTAAGCGACAGAAAGAGAAAGGGCGACGGAAAAAGGCGATTCCGTGCTGCCAGATGAGGTCCAACCCTAAGGCTGCGTTTCCACCGGAGCTGAGCTAAGCTGCGTTGCGAGGAATGTGTTTTCAAGAACCAATAGAAACGCTTTATTTGCCAAATTGCCTGACCACGTTCAGCGCAACGATTCTATTGGTTCTTGTACATTCCTCGAAACGCAGCTTAGCTCAGCTCCGGGGGAAACGCAGTCTTAATGTTAAAGTAACCTATTAAACATGACAACTGAACGCAAATGTCGCGCTCCCACCCCGATTTAGATGTGTCTATAACTCTCTGATCAGATTCATCCATATCCATACTAATATTATAAATGCGAAAGTGTGTCTGTCTGTCTGTCTGTTTGTTACCTCTTCACGCCCAAACCGCTGAACCGATTTTTGCTGAAATTTGGCATGGAGATACTTTGAGTCTCGGGAAAGGACATAGGATACTTTTTGTCCCGGAAAAACGTAGGGTTCCCGCACGATAAACGAATTTTGGCGCAACGGAGTTGCGGGCGTCATCTATTGAAAATAAGTCTACGCAAAAGCTATGTTTGTAGCGCCCAATGCGTAAAAAACACAGATCTCTCTCTCTCTCTCTCTCTCTCTCTGTTGTTATATGATGATAAACTAATATGACTGGCAAGAGATTAATAATTAGCGGGACTGACTTTATATAAGCATCAGATCATCTTTCTTGTCAAACAATCTATCAGATAATCTAATCTAAAATCGAACCCACGACTGCTGATTCGAGGTGCACTCTAAAACACCACACCACTGAGGCATTATTAATACTAGGGGCAGCCCGAAGAACATTAGAGTGTTGACTACAATATTATGTGCTCATTTTATTGACGAATAACAAATAATTATTCCATTTTCCGTTTCCAGGCAGCCAACGGCATAGCCAATCTGACCGTAGCGGCCATGGTCTCCGAAGGTCTCACCGAGAAGCAGGCACAAGAGCGAGTTTACATGTTTGACGTAGACGGCCTCCTGTCGACGTGTCGCGAGGGCGGAGTGCCCGAACACGCGAAGGTCTTCGGTAAAGATATAGAGCCGGAGAAGGACTTTGAGAAGTGCATCGCTAAGATTAAGCCGAGCTGTCTTATTGGTAAGTATACGATATATATGGTGTAACAAAACTACATGATAATACTTTAGAGCAGTGGTCGGCAACCTTTTGGCTGGCAAGGGCCACAAGGTGGCAAAACAAACTAAAGGCGGGCCGCAGACCTTATGCTCGTATTAACCCTAGAAGCTCAATATACCTAAGTCATAATGAAAGGAAATAAGTTTTTAGTTAAAAATGGCATAAACAGCTACGTACTTAAGTGGCGATAACTACTGGTAGTATTAGAAAACATTGTTTTTGATACACATAACTCATTCACAAAACATTCACGGGCCGCAAGTAAGAGGTTCCGCATGCGGCCCGCGGGCCGCGTGTTGCCGACCGCTGCTTTAGAGTTTAGGGTGTGTATGTCTCCCTTGTATAGAGTTCATTGTGAAAGTAGCAGTGCTGAAAGAGATTTTTTTTGTGTTCTGTATGGGCAAGGGCCTCGTCGTCATGAGTTTGCCCATACAAAAGTTGAAAAAAAAAACACTATTTCAGCAGTGTCAGCAAGTTCCTAAACTAGAAGACAACTCCACGGATTCTCATAAGATGATCTACAATAGGAAAAATCATGGTTCTAATTCCTACTATGGTAACATAAGACACCTCCACTGACAATCTAATAAACATGTTCTAAAGTACTTAGGGCCTGTTTCACGACTTTCTGCTAAAATGTCGAATAGGCTATTGACAGCTTTTTTGACAGACTCTCCATACTTCATCTGTCAAGTTAAGTGGTGCATAGCTTATTGACTATTCGGCACTTATCAGGAAGTGGTGAAACAGGCCCTTAACGTTTCACTACAAACAATTTCAGGTTGCTCCACCGTCGGCGGCGCGTTCACACCGACCGTCCTCAAACAGATGGCGAAGAACATCGAGCGGCCGGTCATCTTCGCGCTCTCCAACCCCACCAGCAAGGCGGAGTGTACCGCGCAGGACGCTTATGATCATACTGAGGTACCCTCAGAGAAATTAATTCAACACCATTTCATTTTATTCAACAGTTTTTGATTCAACAGCTTTAGCTCGTTTGTAGCTTCTCCAGTGTATTTAACTGCAATCATCAGTTTTATTGGAACGTATTAGGTGTTCCAATACTGACTTATTAAATCTGAATAGTAGAAAATGCAGTATAGCATAATGTACAAACGTGCACATCTAATTAGATTGCTAGAGAAACAACTGCTGTTATGTGGTTTACAGTTTGTTTAATCTATACTTAACATTATAAAGCGGAAGAGTTTGTTAGTTTGTTTATTTGTTTGTTTGTTTGAACGCGCTAATCTCAGGAACAACTGGTTCGATTTGAAAAATTCTTTCAGTGTTAGATAGTCCATTTATCGAGAAAGGCTATAGGCTATATTTTATCACGCTACGACATATATGAGCGAAGAAATAGAGGAAAATGTAGAAAAAACGGGGGAAATTATTTGAAAGGGCTTATCTCACGAACTACTGGAGCAATTTTTCTGTTATTTGGCACAGATAAGAAGTAGACCACGTAAAGCATCATAGGCTATTTTTTGTGGACTAATTTGTCTGTGAAATATCTAATTTACGCGGGCGAAGCCGCGAGGAACGTCTAGTAGTTCATACATAAATATTTCATTTTATCATTCTCACATTATGACGATGTATTTACTTGGCATTAGAATTGCAGAACGCTATGACTGCTTAAATATTCGTTTAGAGTGTAAGAATGGAAAATCTATTACAGTTCATGATTGTGAATAAAATTGGCTAGTTGACTCATTATTTCAGATAATAGATGAAATACAACTAAATAAATAATCTGCTATTTAAGAAGACGTATAAAACGAATTGTCTTAAAAACGTAGCCAGCAAGTAACAGCTAAGAACTAAGTACTCTTATTCTACTTTCCAGGGTCGCTGCATATACGCATCCGGTTCGCCGTTCCCCCCTGTGAAATACAACGGCAAGGAGTTCCACACCGGGCAGGGGAACAACTCGTACATCTTCCCGGGCGTCGCGCTCGGCGTCATCGCCACCGCCACACACCACATCCCAGAGACCATGTTCCTTACCGCCGCCCGCGTAAGTCTTTTCTTGTAAAAAAAATACGTTTGGCACTCGGGGAATACCGCGGTAAATCTATTAGGATATTTTTGAACATGGTTCCTTACCCCTGGGGGGAGGCCTTTGCCCAGCAGTGGGATAGTACAGGCTAACAAAAAAAAAAAGGTTCCTTACTGTCTCCCATTGTAACGCGTGTTGCTCCGCGCGCGGGTCTGCAGAGCGATTTACGTTTTCCGTTCGACTCGGATTCGGAAACTTACCGTGCGGTCATTGGTCAATGCCTAGCGTGGCGAGCGTCTAACGGATGTCGCGCGATGGAGTTTCCGAATCCGAGTCGAATTGGGATTCGTGAATCAGGGCTCTGGTCCGCATGCGGGTGACAACTAGCTCCTGGCTGCGCTTGTTGTCCGCATGACAGAAAAAATCTTGCGGGCATCTTGCCTGCATCCTATCATTTCATTGATTTTTCTAAGGTCTTCCCAAAAATATAACTGCATGACATAGGTCATTTGGTAAATATTTGTGTGACCGAATTTATAATTAACGCTTAGTACCCCACAAACGATCAAATTGTTTGTCAAATTTTACGTGTTTGTCAAACAGTTTGATAGTGTACAGCTTTGTTTGGAGCGTTTGTCAAACAAACTTTGTGTTTGACGTGTTTGAAGAAAATTTGCATTGGCGTAGCGTTTGACAAACGTGTTTGAACGTGTTCCGCTGTATTTGTCAAACAAGATCTCATGATCTCATACCGATTCTAGCTAATTGTTTGACAAACTGGTTTGATGCACGTTTGTTCGTCTGCGCTGCTGTTTGATGAAAACGTAAATTACGTCAAACATGTTTGTCAAACAAATTTGATCGTTTGCGGGGATACTTTAATATTTTAGGCGACAGTGGTTTAGCACACGCTTAGCATCTAACTGCCAAATGATTCTTGTAGGTCTGGTTAACCTTTTTTGTTACAATTTTCAGACTCTGGCCAACTACGTGAGCGCTGACGATCTCGCCATCGGGCGCATTTACCCGTCGCTCGCTGAGGTGAAAGAGGTCTCTGTTGCCATCGCCATTGAAGTCGCTAAAATGGCTTATGATGAAGGTATGTTGGCAACTCTGTTACATAAATTTGGCTACGCAACTCTTGATTTACCCTCTTACTAATAAAGTCTATTACTTTTGAAAGAGAAAACAAGAAAAATGTTATTATCTGAAGTGTAAATATTTTTATTATTTAGCTCGTAGCGAGTGAGTGCGTCAAACTAAGTATGCACATATTATAGGCCCATATTATTAGGCCGTATTTCCATAGGTAATAAAACTTACTTCCTAATGTGACGAAGTAAATCTCAAAACTACCAGTCTGTCCGTCCATCCGCTATGACTGCATTTCCTAACATGCATTTTAACAGAACACAATTTTTAATGTTAATATTTTACATCTGCTAGACGCGGCGACCAGTGGCAGTCCAGGTTATGTTTGGTTGTTAGCGCTAGAACACATTTGTTTATCTTATGAAAATGACAAACAAAACAATGGTGTAGAAATAAGGCATCCATTATACGATCACGCAAGCGACAGTCAATTCCGTCAATCATGAATTATGTTTGACTGATGATGACTGATGGACTGACGAATGGTATTAGACGGTCACTCAATTCTCTTCAGTTTTATGTCAGTCAAAGCCAAAATTTTCAAAGGTATACGTTTCTATTTTTTTTTCCTATTTTATCAGATGTGACAGACAAAACTCACTCAAAATTCGTGACTGATGGTTGCATGAAGCAAAAATCAAGATATCCAGATTTTCGTCAATCAATTTCATGCAACCATCAGTCACTGGCCACTGCATTACACGGTAGGTTATTCAACAATCACAGTCATGACTGTGGTAAAACTGGCAGCAAAACCTACCGTGTAATGGATTCCATAAGACAATTTCGAAAAGCCATAAAACTACAAATGGAGAAGTGATACACAAAATCCATACTAATATTATAAATGCGAAAGTGTGTCTGTCTGTCTGTCTGTCTGTCTGTTACCTCTTCACGCTCGAACCGCTGAACCGATTTTGCTGAAATTTGGCATGGAGATTCTTTGAGTCCCGAGAAAGGACATAGGATAGTTTTTATCCCGGAAAAATGTACGGTTCCCGCGAGATAAACGAATTTTGGCGCAACGAAGTTGCGGGCGTCATCTAGTTTCATATAAATCTGTGTGAAATCTCGTTTTGATCATAATATCAAAAAATAATAATCGCATTATGTTTTCAAAAACATGATGCACTCTTATCATTCTGAATTAACGTCTACGCATTAAAGTGAGTCCAAAATATTGTCGTGAATATCGTCACATAATCGCTACGATTCAGCTACATCAGTCTTTCCCAAAGTGGGTGATAACGTCCCCTTGTGGGCGCTGTAGCCTGTAGGTCTAAAGGGGGTGGTGTGGGGCCCAGAAAAAAAATGGCGGCGTTGTGTAGAGGCTGGGGGGGGGGGGGGGGGTGATTATTTCATCTGAATGCATTTTAAATTGAAACAATGGGGGCGTTTGTGGGGTATTGTAGAAAGCTAGATTTATTTCTTTTACTTTTTAGTCTTTTCCCACTAGGTACGGGCTCGTTCTATCCACAACCTACAGACATAGCGAGGCACGTCCGTATGTGCCAATACAGTTGTCACTATCAGTCCAATCTACCTGATTGCTACTGTTGGCCAAACTATCCTCCCATCAAATATGACTGCCTGAAAGGCTGTGTGCCACCACATAACGTTTAATCAAGTTTTTGTTTTTTTTTATTTTGGTAATTTTTTTACTTTTTTTGGTAGATACGTCGTAATTTGGGTAAAACAAGCTAGCTGTTTAGTAGTTCGGAGTTTTTTGCTTATCATCATTATTTTAGAGGCATATTTAGCGTTTTAATTATATTTTGTGAAAAATAGTAACATTCATCATATTAAATCGTATCATAAACGCCATCTAGTGTACAATCAGATCTTGGTTTTATCGTCCCATTTTGTATATCGACCATAATAAATCAAGAGTTTCCCAACGAATAACATTATAATATTTAAAATTTCATTCGAGTTGCAGCCGAGGTTGTCTTAAAAACGCAACTCAAGGGCCGCGCCACACCAGAATGGCAGCGGCGCGGCGAGCGCTTTCAGTGTCATATGATTTTAAACTTTATCTTCATTATTGTAATACATACATAGTATCGCTTGAGAAATCGCGGCCGCCGACGGCCACGAGCGGCCACGAGCGGCTACGGGCGGCCATAGACTTCTCAAGCGATACTATGTATTACAATAATGAAGATAAAGTTTAAAATCATAATATGACACTGAAAGTGCTCGCCGCGCCGCTGCCATTCCGGTGTGGCGCGGCCCTAAGCCTCTTACATTCAAGTCGGTTTTGCTTGTCTGCAGATAGGTTATCGTTAAAAAATCGTTGGCCCAAAGAATTAAAGAAAAGAATAGACAATTGTTTATTTACTTAGTAAAAATATTATAATGCAATAGACATAAAAGAAATGACAATCAAATTGTTTCATCAACATTCACACGCAGCTGTAAAGCATTAAAATTATCAGAATTTCTGCTTACTAATAAACATTTATATTTTCCAGGTTTGGCGTCTGTGTATCCCGAGCCGAAGGACTTAGCGAAGCACGTTGAGAACCAAATGTACAGCTATTACTATGAGAGTTCCATGCCGGTTGTATGGGACTGGAAACCCGAGGAAAAGTTTAACGTGAGACCCATACAACCCGTGCCTAAGAACATCTAAATTAACCATACAAATTGATGGCAAAATGCCCAAATGCCCGGGCATTTTACCCTCTAAATATATGGATAAACGCCCAAGCCCGTGCCTAAGAGCATCTAAATTAAACATACAGATTGATGGCAAAGTGAATGCCCGGGCATTTTGGATGGATAAACGCCCAATATGACTGGGCCTTTACCCTTCATACTAATGCATACACATTACAACAAAACTCTGTCAAACGTAAACTCAAAATAGCGTATTTGTTACGCGTCCTACGTCGCGTCACATATTACAACAAAATATGAAAATGTCAAAATATGCGAACTCACACATACACGTTGCATATTGCAAAGGTGAAAATGTCAAATATGCAAATTCATACAACATACATAGTACTTACTGTATACGCAATAAACATACAAATAAAATACAATTTGCTGTAGAAGTAGCGTTACACAAAACGTAAAGAAATTCTAAACGTTAACTTCATACATACAACCAGTATCACACGAATGTAATTTTCATATGTTGACATACAACCAAGGACAGCATTTAAGTAAGCAACTTATATACCTAAAGTATTTACATAAAAATCATGGAACAGCATTTAAAAACAAACAGTATTTATGACAAGTAATTTTAAATTAAAATCAGGTAGCAATCAGGTAAAATTTTAAAAGCATTAATGTTGAAATTGACCATTTCAAAGATAATTTAGAAATTAATCGAAAAATATTTAACATTAATATTATAACTTTAAATTATAAACTTTGACGGACGCAATAAAAGAAACGAAGTTATTGATAAATTGAAATTTTAGTCATCCGAAGTTCCCATTAGTTTTTACATTTACAACACAATTTTTACAAAGTATTATACCTCCCTATTAGCTATATTCGATTATAAGTTTGTGTTCATAAAATATATTCGTAGTGTTTTAACGGTTGAAACAGTAGAACTTTGTACTGTGTCTATCCTTTTTCATCTAACAGAATTATCGTATGCTAGTAAGGGAAAGTAAATTAGCTATTGATCTCTTCTTATCTTTTTATTGGTAATAATTAGCATTATTTATTGGTAGAAAAAGACAGAATATTCACTTAGAAAGAGATAATAAGCATTTATTCTGTGGGGTAGAAAAGGATAGATGTATGTTAATCTGTTTCAACCACAAATGCCCGTAGTATGTCATTACGTAGGTTAAGGACGTGAATGTAATATAAATGTATTATGGCGGACTTATTGGCTTGTCGCACCCAGATCTGTATTCCTATTCGAAAACAAAGGTTGTTTAAATTAATAGTATGGAAAAAGTATTCTTAAGTTAACCGTTATTGTATTTATTATTTTCTTATTCTAATTTATTCATTACTTTAAGACGAAAGTATTAATCAGTTGAACTATATGTATTTATTAACCGACTTCCAAAAAACGAGGAGGTTATTTTAGTATGATACATACAGTCTAGTCACGCCAGCATTATATAACCGACAGTAACAATAAGTATTATATTTGAAATTATATTAAAGACATTAATTTAGAGTTATAGCTAGTTTGACTAGATACACACCTTTGGCTGTGCAATATAATAGTTTAGTTACTTATTTATTAGTGTATCGTATACGTGTAACCTTTTATTTATTCAAAATTTAATTAAAAAATAAATAAAAATATACGCCAAAGGTGTGTTTAACGCTTTTAAAGATTAAAAATCTTGTCTATGTAAAATTAAGCTAACATATGCGGACGTATGATGTCAATAATAATTTTTTATTGCAAAGACTACAGCAAATGAGAAATCAAAATGTTATAAAATATTAAGTGTTTACAAATTATTATATTGCACGAGTATTATAGTTTAAATATTTTACATTCAGAGTTTAAATACAACAATATTTTATATTGTAAATAGCATAATTAACAAATTAACTTATTTGGAATGTTTTAATGTTTGCATGTAATATCAATATTTAAATGTACGTCCGTATTTCGCTTGTTATTCGGCTCGGGATTCGCTGCGCGAATGCGAATGCGATAGTTTTCTTTTAACACTGTGTTTATTTTAGACCATGGTATCTATTGATACGTGTGATTATTTTGCTGTGACGGTTTTGATTTAACCAGTTTTAGTCCGTTGGCTTCTCAAAGGCCAACGCTGATGTGGACTTAGATCATTTGTTTTTGAATTTTATTGTTATTCTGAGTCCACAAAGTAGGTCAATATTTAATGTTTCCTCTCATACGTATTTATTTGTGTTTGGGAACGCAAATGTTGTGCGTAGTTAAAATGTTCAATAATGAATGGATGTTACTAATTAAAATGTTCGAATCTAAATTGGTGTTTTATTTTTAATTTATTTATATTTTATCTAAGTACCAACTTCTATGTGCAATCATATTTGATGATAAGCAGCACGACTGTAAGATAATTCCCTGAACATCGTCCATAATAGCCTTAATAGATTTGGCGCCAATAGCATATTCATAAGACAAGTAGTTAATACCTTTTGACTACTTAACAAAATAATATTACTTACAGTAAACTTTTGCTACAAAAATATAATGTGGTATTGATTGACTTCACCTTTCAAATATTGAGTTGGATCCAAGAAGACAAGATTAGCGTAATTTTTGTACGCCCCCTTACCTAGTAAACGAGCAGTTTAGTAAATCAATAATTGATTTATTAAACTGTTCGTTAAAATATTTTTGGGTAATAATAATTATTACTTAACCTAAAATATTATTTTTATCCAAACGTACCTAATAATATTATTATGCGTAGTCACACCTACCGCTTCTAGTCCTTGGTATTTCATAACAATATGTTTAAGTAATGAATTTCCTGTGCATTTGCCGCCGTTTTCTTGGTTAACGAGAAAATATCGCATTTTCAACGAACAAAGGATCGGTTGGTCGGAAATTCGACGGATATAGAATCCCTGACTCCCGCTTCGCACTAGCGGATGCTTGAAAATTAAACTTTGTGACACGGATATAGAAAATTGAGTGTGAGTTAAAAAAATCGTGGGTGTGATTGTTATGAATAATATGGATATGACCACAAAAATCCGGGATTTCCCGGAATCAGATTTTTCGGATTCCGGGATCCAGAACCGTAGTAAAAGAATTAAGCACATTACTTGGATTAGGAACATGCATGATTTTACAGTGATTTCACAAAAAAATATTATTAAAACGAGCAACCAAAATTAAAACAAGGATTTTTTATATAGTGCGTCAAGAATGTCTAGGAGGCGAACCTTTTTTTTTTTTAGCAATAGCAACACTCTTTTGACATTTAACCCTTTATTGTATCAATACTCTATGAGTTATGACATCAAATTTACAAAACAAAGATTTTCAATTTGCTTAAATTTAGTTTAAGCAATTTATTAGTAATTTTATAGTAGTTTAATATTAACAATTAAAGTGAAATACGTGTCAGAGTACTGAAAATTTGAAGATTTTCATTGAAGAAAAATAGTAAAACGTTAAAATATCACTGAAATTCTCGCGTCCACAATTCCGATTCTGATCGCTCAATTGCCATAGTAGCAGGTATTTAAGCGTTTGTTTTATAAATTCTCTTTGTTAAATTTATTGTATAATGCAATTTTAAGTAGCCTGAGTAAGTATTATGTGGTACCTATAATAAAACAACAATTTTACATAAACCATTGTTTACGTAAACAATGAACTGTCAAAGAAATCTATAATATAACGCGCTTAACAATGATTGATACTTTGACTTAGGTGCTTTGCGTAATTATGTATCTTAGATGTATATAAAATTCTCGTGTCACAGTGTATGTGCTTAACTCCTTTAACACTTTGATGCAGCGTAATATAATATTATAATTAAGTATAACGTTTTATGTTTACAGGTAGCAGAAAAAGCGTTTAACGAAATAACCGAAATGACTGGGAGAATTTATGCTATCATTTTGAAAACATGTGTTATAAATTCATAATATGTAATACTAGTGACTAGTTGATGTCCCGGTGAACTTCGTGTCACTTATAAACCTTCCCTGGACTTCCAGGAATATTTTAAGACTAAAATTAGCCACATCGGTTCAACCGTTTAATCGAGTTTTTGCATTTTTTATATAGTCCGTCAAGAAAGTGAAGAAATTAAAAAGTGGCAACATCGTAGTGTCATCCCTTTTTTCTTAGATTGATTTGAAAGGAATGACACTACGATGTTGCCACTTTTTAATTTCTTAACTTTCTTGACAGACTATGACATATACAAACAAACAAACAAATCTTTATTTCCCTCAAAAAAGAATTTTATGTGTTAAGTATCTTAAACAAAACACTGCTCCCCACACTAGGATTTCCTGTGTCGTGGAGAGCAGTCTCTTCCATCATGGACATAGATACATACAATTAATTTTAACCAGCTAATGACATATTTGTGATAACTAACATAAAGTTACATGTTCTAAGTATTTTTAACAGAACCAATAATGTATTTGTAAGTAAACAGGCAATATATTTTTTAAAGTAGGTGATGCTTTTATAATATTCCCTCGATCACCAATTCCAGGAAATCTTTTGTTGTCGCGGCCCATATGGGCCTTACGGGGCTTGAGGGAATATGATACAAAATACACAATATAATAGCATTACAAGATCATTAGCAGAGCCACCGAAACCAGCTACAGTACGTGTAAGTTAGTGATGAGGTGAGTTATACAAAGATTATAATACTTTACATACATTAGATTGTTTCTTGTAATATCGTAAATTAAACACACACTATAACTACCTACATCATAATTATTTCAAATTTTCTTAACTACATAATATGATAATATATAAATCATAATATTTACAACGTATTTTTTAAACTGTATTTAATATAAAGTATCAAAATCTTTTATAGTGACTGGATACAGTGTGGCCATAAGAGGCCACACCGGAAACAAGTGGCGACTCTATTAATGTCGTGACTTTTTTGACGGACTATACCTAGTATATTATTATATTGTTTTCTTAACAAAACTGATCATTACAAATAAACAGAAAAATAATCATTCGAAACATAATAAAATTTTTCATACAAACAAACAATCAATAAAGTACAAAAAACGAACAACACTCTAGTTATTAATATTGTGATGCAAAAAACCGTCCCCACCCTCCCAACAGATTTTAAACCTATCTCAGTTAATAGCTTTTGCCACGCTGATAATTATTTAGTATGACGACATTCACCTGAGGAGTGGGGTTTTGACAGAAATTATTGTATTTTAATTACTTTATTGTTTATATTAGCGACCCACTCCAGCTTCACACGAGTACCACATAATATACATAAAAATCTTTTTATGTATAATATGTACATGGTACCTGTGCGAAGCTGGAGTGAGTCGCTTATATAAAACAATAAATATTGAATCCCAATTTCTATCAAAAGTCAAAACCCCATTCCTGAGGTGAATATCGCCATACTAAATATAATATGAAAAAATATTTTATATAATATGAATCATTTTATAAACAAATTAACATAATTTTGATTCATTTATAAATTTAAAATTACGTACTCCGACATTTTGTGATGTTCCTGGCATTCCCGGGATTCCCGGGATTAAAGGTCTTATCCATATCTGGGGGCACGGTAGTGCCCCAGCCAAGTCTTGAGCAAAGGCACGGCCGTACCATACTTTTCTCGAAGAGGTTCGCGGCTATTTCACCCCCCCCTATATCTTCCAGGTTAACAAAGCTAGGGATTTAGATTTTCGGTGACGAGGAGTAAGTATTAAAACTAGTTTAACTACAAAATTACATGACATTCTGATAAATAGTTTTCCAGTTACAGTTGATCAAAGTTACTAAAAGTTACTACATTTTGTCACTCACTGACATATAGATCATCAAAATTCTAAGGTACTTCTAGCAGACTTGGAACCTTGAAATTTGGCACCAAGATAGGTCATTAGCCACAATGAAAGGAAAAATTATAAATCCGGTCAAGTGCGAGTTGGATTAGCGTACATAGGGTTCCGTACCATAAATTTGTATGGGAGCCCCCCTCAAATAATTATTTTATTTTAATTTTATTACTTAATATTAAAGGTAAAATATAATTAGGTATTTCCTGAAAATCTTGAGGTTCTAGATGTTACCGTAATGGATATAGAGCAAAAAAAGACCAAAAAATTGAGTTTGTTGTATGGGAGCCCCACTTAAATGATTATTAAATTTAAATTTTATTGCTTGTTATTAAAAGTTGAATGCAATTGACTATTTTGTGAAAATTTTGAGGTCCTAGATATTAACATTATGGATATAGAGCAATAAAAAGACCAAAAATTGCATTCGTTGTATGGAAGCCCCGCTTAAAAGATTATTTTATTTTAATTTTATTACTTGTTATTAAAGTTAGAATGCAATTCAGTATTTTGTGAAAATTTGAAGGTCCTAGATGTTACTATTATGGATATAGAGCAAAAAGGGGTAGAAACATCGCGTTTGTTGTATGGGAGCCTACCTTAATAATTTATTTTATTTTTATTTGACTATTAGTTTCTATAGTGGGAACAGAAACACATAATTTGTGAAAATTTCAACTATGTAGCTATCGTTTTTTTCGAGATGCAGCCTGGTGACAGACGAACGGATGGACAGACAGATACAGCGAAATCTTAATAATAGGGTGTCGTTCATCCATTGTGCGAGGAAGCTTAAAAACTTGAAAATATAATAATATTATAGTTAAATAAAATACAAAAGAAAACATTTTATTGTTTGCAAGAGTGTTTTACGTACAAACATTAAATGATTTATGTATTCAATAAAATGTTATTTATGAAATAAAATATAATATTGACAACGCTAATAATCAAACATTTATTAAATTATAAATATGAAAATTCTAGAGAAATATAAAAAAATCGGTTGTTTGTAAAGTCGGTTTACTTACGATAGTTGAACGTGACAACGTATGACGTTGTCACGTTCAACTATCCTTAAGTCACAGGCTACACGGTCAAATTTTCATCAATCTGATCCATCATAAGTTCATATTAAAAATACGATCAATCCATCAATCCGTGGCGTACACGATCAAATTTTCGTCAATCCGTACCAGATTGATGGATCAGATTGATGAAAAATTGACCGTGTAGCCGGTGACTATCCCCTTAACCCTCGCTTCCGAATCTCTATAAATAGAAACAAACTTTTTCGACTGTAACCTAAAGTTATTTCGATGTATTTCTTTCAAATGATTGTCCAAAAATATTTATAATGAGTAAAATAAACTATTCGCAATACAAAACGCTACATACATTCGAACAAAGACGAAATCCAGTAAAATCTTCGAACAAAGCACAAGTCATACCTTGACACGTAGGAAATAGAGCACAATTTTAAATAGCCGAAATAATACTGATAGCTCACAGATTGTTTATTTATTTTTCATTCAGAGTGTGGTCAATGTATCAAAGGTCATAACTAACCAAACTTCTTCATACAAAAGTATTCTCTAAGTCATCGAAATACGTAATATAATCGAAACAAAGAGCGCGGCCCAGGTGGGTTGAGTACGGTTGCTGAGAGGATAAATGGAGCGCCTCAGAGCAGCTGTCAGCGAGGCAACGCCGCATGAACTGTCATGTTTTTCGGGCGCGCACCCCATATCGAATTATAAGACGTTATCACGTCAATAATATAATTTTAAATCAGTACTACACGCCTCCGATAGATGGTGCTGAACTAACTCTATGTCGCGCTATCGCTTGCTTATAGCATAGAGTATAAGTAAGACTTGAAAAAAAAAAGCGTTTTAATTACTAATTACATTATTAATGAATGATCGTATGATACATCGGTAAATCGGTAAATGAGAAGTTGCTTTAATATATTTTAGTAGTAGAGTCAGTAACTCTTACTAATAAAATTTATCGACAATTTATTACAATGGTACGTGAAATACTGAATATTAAAGGTGACCTTTGTCCACATCGAGTCATCCCTATTGAGATGGTTCATGTTTGTTTCATTCCTTGTCATATTGTATGTATGGGAGTTTTCAGTCATCCCATGAAATTAGATGTGCTGTAGTAAATCACGTAGTTGCGAATTGGGATGAAATGCAAGTATACACATGCGACGAACGTGGAGACATTTATACTAACGTAGACGTGTATGCAACGGCGATGTTAAAAATGACTGCTTATGGGTCCATAAGCGGTCCAGTCAGCCAATCGGTCGCACGTCTGCATTCGTACTCGTTCGATTACGGTTCTCAAACTTTAGTTAATTTTATTCAATATGCAGTTTATTTGCAAACGTTGTTCAAATGAGTGCATGGATGGCGTCAAATGCTCCGAATGTCAAGGTCAATTTGATTTCCCCTGTGCCGGCATTACCGAAGGTGGTTGGAGAAAACTGGGAGATCGCAAAAATACATGGAGGTGTGGTGGCTGCAAGGCTATGGCAGCTTCCAGTCCTCGCCTTTCGCCTGCCCGCGCCGCTGCTAACCCTCTGGACATGGACATCATTATATTGGAGCTCAAGGCCCTAGCGGCACGTATAGACAACAGCCTACCTGCATTACTTGAAAACGTCAAGGCGATTCAAGTGGAACTTGCTGACCTAAAAACCCTCAAAGCTGAGTGTACTACCCTTAAATCTAGTGTGGAATTCCTCAGCCACTCAGTGGATTCTCTCAGCAGCAAGTTGTCCGACTTGGAAATCGAAATGGACTCGCTTAAAAAAACAAAAACCGACATATCTGCTCTCCAAGAACGCTGCTCCAAGCTCGAGGATCTTCGCAACTAATCAGAACAAAAATTGAGACAGAACAACATCGAAATTAAGGGTGTACCGATGACCAACTCTGAAAATCTTTTTACAATCATCGAGAAGATCGGTAACACAATTGGATGCAATATACCAAAGGAGCAAATAAACTATATCGCGCGCGTGCCAATGCGCAACAACGATAAGAACAAGAACATCATTTGCTCAGTACACAATCGCTACATAAAAAACAATTTCGTGGCCGCAGCAAAAAAATTGAAAGCAGGCATAAATGCGACTATCTTAGGATTTCAATCGGACACCCATATTTATGTAAACGACCACCTAACTATTGAGAATAAAATTCTTCTAAATAAAACGAAGTCACTAGCTAAGCAGAAAGATTTTTTATATGTCTGGGTGTCGGGGTGCAAAATCCTCATAAAAAAGAATCTAACATCACCGACATTCCACATCAAAACGAAAAAGGATCTGCAAAAGTTTATTCGTTAATTTCAATAACCTTTCACTTCTATTTTATTTTATATCGATGGTCATTGTCGCTTATCAAGATTATAATATTTTGTAAAAATGTATACACTTTGAGAACCATTGGACATTGTTTAAACGATTTTCGGTTACGTACTTATTTAGAACTGATTTTGTATCTACTGAGACTTTGTATTTAAGACTCCAATCTGCTTGGCCACGCTTTCTCGCTTTGTCTTCAATAGCTACTCAACGTAATAGTTACTATAATAGATCGTATTGCTATTGCTTTAGTGTTCACTCTCGCGCAGCTTTGCTGGATCGGTACAGAAATATTTTTTACTACCTACTTTATCTGAATTGCACGTATAATGTTAAAATCATAACTTGCCCTAACTCATTCTTACGCAATATGTTACACATTTATCTAATTAACTTTTTATTTAACAATGTCACCGATTAGTGCATATTATCAAAACGTTAGGGGGCTGCGCACGAAAACCTCTTTGTTTTATCGTAATGTTTGTATTAACTCATATGACATAATTTGTTTGACGGAGACTTGGCTTATTGAAGATATTAAGGACTGTGAACTATTTGATGATAGGTACATAGTATTTAGACGTGACAGAGACTACGCTCGTACCAATCAAAGTATGGGAGGTGGTGTTCTTATCGCAGTGCGTCGCGAACTAGTTTGTGATATCCGTTGTGAGTGGTTTTCTGGTTCCGAAGATTTGTGGATCTCGCTATATTTTAATAACAAAAACGTGAATCTTTCGTTTAAAGTTCATGTCTGTGTTGTGTATATTTGCAACCAAAACTATGGTAATTCGCAATCAGTCCAGCTTTATAACTTTTCGAAAAATCTTTTCGACATTGTTAGTGAGTGTTCTTTAGACAGGTTTCTAGTGCTCGGTGACTTTAATTTACCGAATATTGAGTGGAAGGCTTCGGACGACGGGATTTCTCTTTCACCAGATAATATACAAGGTAATGTACAAAATTATTTATTTGATAACATGGCGATATGCAATTTTTTACAATACAACTCTTTCCTGAATTCGTCTTATAGACTTTTGGACCTAGTTTTCTGCAATAATGTAGTGCAAGTAAACCAATGCACAGACCCCTTGGTACTTGGAGACCCACACCACAGGGCTATTACGTTACAAGTAGACCTTGCTGAAGTTCCAATTTTGCCTACTAAATCTTACGTTAAATATGTGTATTACTCCGCCGACTTTTATTCGATAAACGATAGAATTGGCCAAATTGATTGGCGACACGAATTTAATTCTAGGTCATTCGAAGGTGCCGTCTCCTTTTTCTACGACACCATTTATAACTTGCGGGACTCTTATGTACCTACTAAAATTGTAACCCCTGGCCAAAGATATCCTCCTTGGTACAGGAAACCGTTAGTTAAAATACTAAAGGAAAAGTTAAAATTTCATAAAAAATTTAAAAAGTACGGAAACATTTTTGACTATAATTCATTTAGTTTACTGCGACAGCGCGCTAAAGGAATCGAACGTGATATGTATAACAATTACATCACAAGTATTGAAGACAACATATTAAAAACTCCAAATTCCTTTTGGTCGTATGTAAAATCTAAAAAAATAAACAATGCATATCCAGCATTATTTAAATTAGGAGACATAAGTTTCAGTGACGGCGAGGATATCTCAAACATGTTTAGCAATTATTTTCATTCAAATTTTCTTTCTCGGCCCAGCACTAGTAATGACCCTTGTCTAAATCACCCACGCTCTTCCATATCGAGTAACACTTCGATGTGTGTGTCTGACATCCATACAATTGATGTACGTGAATCGGAAGTACGCAAACTACTAGAAGGGATTGATTTAAACAAATCTGCGGGATCAGATCACATTCCACCGATCCTAATTCGCAAATGCGCTGAATCCTCAAGGATTCTAAACTTTTATTCGATTGTCACATATACGACATTATTAAAAAAGCCTCTCAAGCCTTGGGATTCATAATACGCGTCTCAGCTAATTTCAGACACATTAAAACTCTTAAAATCCTTTACTGTAGTTTTGTGCGCAGCCATCTTGAGTACTGCTCGTCTGTCTGGAACCCAGTTTACGATATATATATATTAACCGTATTGAAAACATACAGAAGAAATTTCTTAGATACGTGCAATTCAGATCTGGAACGTACTTGAACAATTATTTCGATCGCTGCAAAAAAATCCATTTACTGCCTTTATCTGCTAGACGAAAAGTATTAGACCTGGCTCTTCTTATTAAGTTAGCCAACAGCTCAGTGGATTGCGCTGATCTCACCAGCAAAATCCAACTTCGCGTTCCAGCAGCCTCGAGAAGAAAGCGTGACCTACTGCATATTCAACAATGTAGTACTAATTATCGCCAGAATTCTTATATTATCAGGGCTAGTAGAATGTTCAATGAAATATCTCGAATGATTGATGTGGACCTATTCTTTACTAATGTAACAACTTTTAAGAAGGAATTTAATAATTTCTATTTTGATTTTAGCCTGCACAATTCTACTACTTAATTAGTTATCAATTCTTGTTCTGTTTTTCTAAATTGTTGCTAAAATTCTAAATTGTGACCATTGTCTATCGCTGCCTTGTTTTTACTAGCATTCTTCTATCTGTGGAAACTTTGAATTGGCCTTCTTGTACTGTATATTTAGATTCTATGTGTATGTTAGCTGTAAGTTTTCCAAAAATTAATAAAATAAAATAAAATATCGGAACTTAAAGCAGCCGCCACACTGTATCCTTTTACTTTTGAAGCTTACCAAAATGGTCGATTGCAAGGATCATTTGGCGAAGATTCTACAAATCCAGTGAAACGTTTAAGATTTACTGGTAGTCACTTGGGAGGGCATTAGAGATCAACTACGATAACATGGCGCGCCCCTCCAAATGACTGTTTCAATGTGTGTAGTCACATCCTTATGAAAGAGTTTGTATGTAGTAAGTATTCAACCAATCACAGTACACGTAATATTTCACTTAATGTCACTTATTACCAAGATTAATTGTTGGTCAACTAATCATAACTAGCCGACCGCGCAAGACAACGCACTTCACACGTTTTGAATTTTGGAGGGGCGCGCCATGTTATCGTAGTTGATCTCTACGAAGTACTCGTCCCTGATAATAATAATTACACTGTAGAACCAGATCTTCAAGTGGATGAATTTACTTCACAGACACTTATTCAACCTAATGAAAACTTTCTTCAAACTAATGAAAAAAAAAGAAAAAGTGTGGGAAGGCCTAAAAAAGTAAAACGTGGTAGGCCAAACACTTCAAAAATTCTCGATCTCTACAATCGACACAAGCATCTGCCCGTTATCGCCTGAAAAATAAAAAATAAAACGAAAGGAAATGCAGGTGTTATACGGCAGTTCTCATCCTGAAGCACTTCAAGCTGCTGTAGCTCGTTATACCGCCTCGCATCCGGATGTTAATCGGGCAGCTGTAGCGCGTTACTCGCGTATAAATCCTGATTTGAATCTTGAATCTGTTCGAAGAAAAAGATCATACAGTAAGCTAACATTAAAACTGAATAATTTAGAAAAGTATACTCAAAAACTAACCAAAATAATTAATGATAGATTAGAAGCAGAGAAACTAATAAAATGGACCGTGCATAATAGACAACAAACTTTAGGAAATTTTACTAGAAATATAGAGAAATTTAAAGAAAAACTAAAAATATCATTAAAAAAACTTAGTGTTTGTCCTCCGAATCCTCCGCTGATAGACAAATTAGAAGCTTTTCTAGGAAAATCGGAACACCGGAATAATCAAGAGCCATATTATGGAGAAAAATGCTATAAAGTGTACGGTATACAGGAAAAAGCTATAAAAATAAATGATGCTGGAGAAGCAGTCTTTAAGGATTTAAGAAAACAAGGAAAAAGTTTAATTTGGTCTTGTTGTAATGGCATATGTTCGCTAGAAAGGAACGTTATCGATAAACTAAGAAAAATATTTGAACACTTAGCTGACAAAACCACAATCCAATACCACGCATTAATAGAACAAAAAAAATGCTTGAATATCTTACTTTTATAAACACATTAAATTCTCATTTTCCACGGTTGAAAACCATTTTTTAAGATATATTTATGAAGTGTTAGGGAATTGTAAGGTTTTGAAAGATATTGATGAATCATTAGAGACTACAGATTTAAGAAAAATAAAGGGATATGGAATACCAAAAACAATTGGCAGCACGATTTTAGAAAGTGAAGAATCGACTGAAATAGTTGAAGATAATATTATAGATAAATATAAGGTCGCATTTAAATCCTTAAAATTAAAATGTCTCGATACTCCTAAGCATGAATGCATGTCTTATATGAAACTTTGTTTTTTAAGAGACATTTCTTCCCTTAATCGATTAAGAAATCCGATCGATACTAGTGTATGGAGTAATCTAATTGAATATTATGAAAAAAATAACTTACCTCACAGCCAAAAGGTTTGTCATTTATGTTTACAAAAAATTAGATCAAATCAGCTGCCATCAACCTGTATTTTAAAGGATCCTTATGTCAGCACTATTCCACAAGAAATAAGCCAGCTAAGTGACTGTGAAAAGATATTGATTCAACGTGCCAAAGCATTTCAAGTAGTAGTATCTATGAACCCCGTTGCAAACAGTCGCTTACCCAATCACCAAATGGTGAAAAAGGTAAAAGGCCGAACTTTCCATTTACCGCTGACCCTTGAGGAAACAATAAAAAAGCTGCCTACACCAGAAAATCCGCTTGCTAGCCCAGAGCTCTTTATCGTGGTACGGGGTATGCCTACAAAATCAAAAATAATTTGGGAAGATATAGTAGATGTAAACAAGGTATACCAAGCACTTCAGTATCTTAAGTCTAAAAATACTTTATACTCTCAAATAAAACTACCGGATTCTCCTCAACAGTTAATTACCTGTTTAAACGAAAACGTAGAACATATTATAGTTGATCGATCAGAGCTTCCCGTAGATGATATGCCTGCAGAATGTAACGGTGCACTTCTTACTCAAATTACTTCTCAAAAAGAAATTGATGACTTTGAACAGTACACAATTTACCCTTTGAACGAAAGGACAAGAAATGCTCCCATTTCGGAACTATATCAGATGCTTAAGGTAAACGCTGCTCCGATAGATTCACGAGATAAAGATCTTGATGTAAAATGCTTTCCTGATCTTTATGTAGAAGAGAAATATGGGCAGTATCATGTTCGTCAGCAAAAGTTGACATCGAGTGAATTTATCAAATCAAGACTAAAGTCAAAGCATTCTCAGTTTCGCTTAAATCAGCAGTACCTTTTCTTTTTATTGAATGATGCTAATTTGCGTCAAATTAATTCAGGGATATTTTATAAAATGAACTGTGTCAATCAAAAGCAAAAATTAAGCGTAGAACAGTATTTTGATATGCTCAATAAAGATGAGTTGGAAGGTGACCTGACGGCAATATTTGGTAGGTAGGAACACGGAACAATTTTGGAGAAAACCGCGAAACGATGTTAACTGTATGACACAAAATTACGGACCTGCCACTTGGTTCCTTACCATGAGTCCTTCGGAGTGGATGTGGGAAGATTTAGGCGAATATCTTAGAGAAGTCAATGGTCCTGAGCTGGGTAGTAAAACTATTAATGAGTTAGTAGCTCTAGATCCAGTATCCACTTCCCGATCATTGATAACAAGTTTAAAGCTATGTTAGATTTTATTATGTCATCCGATGAGCCGCTCGGAAAAGTTGCACATTACTTTTGGAGACGAGAATATCAATTTCGTGGAGCGCAACATTTTCATTTAATGTTATGGGTTAAGGATGCCCCTATAATCCACGAATCCTCCCTTGAAAATGTGGCCTCATTCATTACAAAGAACATTACTTGTGCTATACCAGACAAGAACATTTCACCTACTTTGCACAAAAGAGTCACGTCATATCAAATCCATAAACACAATAGCTACTGCTTGCGAAAAAAAAAGACTAGAAGAGGGTTTATAACAGTCTGCCGATTTGGATTTCCGCGCCCGATCACAGAAGCCCTCATAATTAGAGATATCGTTGAATCAATAGCCGCAAGAAAAACATTGTCCCCTAATAATCGGCTTTATAATATCATCCGCAAGAAAGAGTGGTCAATGGTTAATGACTATAAGCCTGCTATTTTGCTAGCGTGGAATGGAAATACCGACATACAATATGTTGGTGAAAAGACTGCTATCTTAAACTATTATGTTACCAAATATGCAACCAAAGGGGAAAAAGCCCACACTACCGATTTATTTGAGGATTTGAACTCAACAAAATCCTTAAGAAGCAGATTATTTAATGTTGGACTTAAAGGGCTATCAAACAGGGGGTGTGGGGCCCTTGAAGCAAGGGATACATTGCTTGGCATCGCACTGTACGGCACGGACATTAACACAACAATTCGATGGCTCGATGTCAATATTTACAGAAAGCGACGTGTTAAGTCTAAGACTGATATGTTGATGCTCGAATCAGAGTCTACTGATATTTATTACGAGTCTTGGATTGATGACCATTATCCAAATAGGCCTAAAGAATTAGATCTTTGTAATTTATACAGTTTTGCCCAAAATTACGACATTGTTAAATCACGTCCAGTTTCTACCAAACTTGAGTATTATGTCTTAGATGACGGCAAAAAGTTTTTAAAAAAGAGAGTTAATTTGTACGATGTAGAGCAGACACCAGAAAAATACTTTTTCTCGCTGCTTCTCTTGTTCAAACCATGGCGCTCGTTGGATGAACTTAAAATGGGTTGTGAAACTTACACGGAGTCATTTAATTTATCAAAAAAAGATCTTAAAGAGGGTATCGATTATGGCAACGCAAGATTAGAGTCGAGATATAAGTAAGATAAACAAAGCTTTTGAAATGATACATTGAAAAGTTGCTGAATTAAGCCAAGACATAGAAAATGTTGATGATGATTAGGGCCCCGATAACCCTTTACAGTTTGAAGCTTTAGAGGCAGTTAACGCAAAGGAGGACTTTCAACGCATTAACCTGGTAGAAAATGGGCAATCTGATGTAAATTTAGAAAATATGATAGCTAAGCTTAATGTTGATCAAAAAAGAGTATTTGACATGGTAGTAAAGAAAACAAGCAACAACAATGATGAAGGTAACATACTGCGTTGCTTCATAAGTGGTACTGGTGGAACAGGCAAAAGTTTTTAATTAAAACTTTTAAAATCTGGGTACAAGTCTTTTTAAATAAAAAAGTCGCTATCAGTGCTCCTACAGGAATAGCTGCCTTCAATGTCAATGGTTTGACTATACATCGTCTCTTGCAGCTACCTGTAGAGCATAAGAGAACCCCTAAATACAAGTCACTTTCAGACGAAGTCCTTCAAGTGTTGAGAGCAGATTTGAAAGATGTGGTTCATAATAGATGAAGTGTCCATGATATCCAATGTAACACTAACATATATTCATTTATGCTCATCTGAAATATTCGATAGCGGGGAAGACGAAAATAGATGGTTTGGAAAAAAACACATTTTACTATTCGGAGACCTCCTACAGCTGCCGCCAGTACGAGAAAGTTCTCCTTTCACAAAATTGACTATTGCTGAAACAAACAAACTGCTAGGTTCTTTGAGTATTCCGAATCTATGGGGCGAGTTATTTAATTATGATGAACTTAGTATTAACATGAGGCAGCTCAACGACTCTGACTTTATCAATATGTTAAATATAATAAGGCTAGGCGTGACTTTACAAAAGGATCGTGATTTATTATCCAATAGATTAATTCCTCTTAATTCTCATTCCAATGACAGCAGATTACGTGAAATCGTCCAACATTTATCCAATCTTCCTGATAACACAATATGTTTATTACCCACCAAAAATATGTGTCAACAATTAAATAGTGCTATGCTTGAATCACTTCCCAATCCAGAAATACAGCTTACTGCGAGAGATAGCATTGATTGTCCGAAACATTTAGAAAAAAGAACTCGCGAGTGCATAAAAAAATATGAAGACGATGCATCCATGACAGCAGGCGGAGAATATAGTCATTAAAATAGGGGCAAACCGCAAAAGTGATGTTGAGACGAAACATTAACGTAAGTTTGGGGTTGGTCAACGGTTCGATTGGAATAGTACAAAGTGTAAGGTATGATCCTCATGATTTGAAAAGAGTGAATTCAATAGTAATAAAATTTTGTAATGAACATTCATATGAACTTTGTGCTGTAAAAACCAAATTTGAAATAATTTCTAGAGCGTATGTTCATCGCGAACAATTTCCGATATGCATAGCTTATGCTATCACCATAAAAGCCAGGGGCTGAGCTTAAATAATGCAATTATAGATATAGGCTCCTCTGTTTTCACCTGTGGCCAAGCATACGTAGCCCTTTCAAGGGTTACAAGTCTGGATGGATTACATTTAATTAATGTAAATTTTACGTGTATAAAAGCACAAGAATCTGCAATTAGCTGAATATAATCGACTGAGAAATATTTACCGTCCAGACTTGTCCAATTTGGAAGTAATGAAGACTCAGAGAAAAAACAATAAAAGAAATAGAGACAGAGAATGGGCTCTAAGCAAAGCTGCAGGTGAAATACAACAAAATTCACTGTTTCCTAAAAAGGAAAAAGAAAGAAACATTAAAAAAATAAATGAAATCCCAACGAAAACATAAAACGTAAATATTTTTTAACAAAAAATTAAAACCGACTTCCAAGGTAAAAACAAAAGTAATACTTATTCATAATCTAAAAAGAATCAAATAATTCTTATTCCTTATTATAGTGGCGTCTTCAGACTTCGCCTAAACCTCAACTATATTTTCTGTACTCAATCTTCGTACTTTTGAAGTCGGTACCAGCCCAGTTCTGAGATCCTTGACATAGCAAATTTTACGCTAAGGTAAGCTGGTACCGACTTAAAAGCATGAAGATTGAGTACAGAAAATATAGTTGAGGTTTAGGCGAAGTCTGAAGACGCCACTATAATAAGATTATTATAGCTTGTTGTCAGTTGTACAATGTACATATTACTAGCGGTCGCCCGCGGCTCCGCCCGCGTGGACATGCAATACGGCTGCAAAAAGCCTACACAGGAAGACTCGGTCAGCAAAATGATTCCCAGGTCAATTCACAGACTCCGACACTGACATCGACGACGCGGACGCAGTAATTATCCGAAGGGTGCACAGTGCACACTGCACAGATTGTCTTCCTTCCCGCGCGCGCATCCCCGCTTGGTGACGCCCACTATCTTAATATTTTAATTTCGCCATAATTTCAAAACCAAACGTCCAATTTTAATAATTCAAAGACCAAATTTTATCTACATAAGCTGTACTTAGTGATGAAATAATTTATTTTGATAAGGATTAATAGCATGAGTAAAATAAACGCGTTTAAATGTAGTCCAAAAAAAATTCAAGATTTTTAAATAAAAAAATGGTTATTGTGCCTCACTCGACATAGATAAGTACAGTGTGTCGCGGACTTTTTTGTAGATATTTATAAGATCTATAATTACTTAGAACATTTATGGTTCTATCTTTTATAGTTTCGGCAGCGTACACAAAATAAGTAACTTTTCTGGTTGATTTTTTCACCTGGCGTCCGAAAACCCAAATATCTTACGAAACCCTATTTTTTCCAAAATAATATTTAGCCTATGTTCATCAGAAATAATGTAGCTTTTGCTTGGAGTAGTTTAAATAAAGCCAAAATCCTCAAACTTGTATCTATAACGATTCAAAAGTTCTGTTGGGTACCTTCAGAACCAGGGTACATCCTGGTACAAAATCTTACTTTTTGGTAGTATATGCCTGAAATACTTCAGAAAAAATCAAAATCACCATATGTTCCCATATAAATTTCAAGGAGTCCACTCGATTCCTCATGGATCCCATCATCAGATCACCACTTTTGTGAACATGGTACCAATCTCGGATTCAACCCTGTACAACAACAAAAGAATCATGAAAATCGGTCCATAAACGGCGAAGTTATGGTTGAACATAAAAAAAAAATTATATAAACAGACGAACATATAACCTCCTCCTTTTTGGAAGTCGGTTAAAAAGGAAAGCCAAGTCTATCTATTTGCAATTCTTCTGCCGTAAAAAGTTTTCAGATCAGATTCATGCCAAGTCTTCAACTTATTTTGTAATTATTAATCAACATTCAGTGGCTGTATCAATAGTTTCCTTTATTTTATAATTATTAGAGTGACTTGGCAATGAGCACAAGAGGTACAAATATAAAATTTGCATATTTGGAGAAGTTGATTGTTACATATTATACTAAAAACAAACATAGACGATTGAATCTAATTAGGCACATTCTAATATCTGTATAGGTACTATTGTGGATCATACATCAGCATAACGAAGTCCTTATCAAAAAGACTCGTCAGTAATATTTGTACGTAATTTGATACAGCAGGTAGCTTTTCAATTTGTGCTCATTGACAAGTCACTCTAATAATTATAAAATAAAGGAAACTATTGATACAGCCACTGAATGTTGATTAATAATTACAAAATAAGTTGAAGACTTGGCATGAATCTGATCTGAAAACTTTTTACGGTAAAAGAATTGCATATAGATAGACTTGGCTTTCTTTTTTACGTTTTATGTTTTTGTTGGGATTATTCTTTACATTGAAAATTACACACCCAGATTCCGATCTATAGTTCGTATGTTGAAAATACCGGCTCCCGGTATAAACACATGTTCGCCCGCCACACACTGGTCCCAAAGTAAAATAAATGGGACATTAAGAATTTTCGGATCGAAGGTCAACGGATCAGGCTGATTTTTTTTTTGTAGACAGCTGATGCAATTACAAGTCACTTTTATAGATGTCGTTTTTTTTCAAATATGCCGTATCTACAGAGATAAAAAATAATTTAAAAAAAATTGTATGGACGAAATCATAATTTTGTCATTTTAATCCAAGATTCAAACGTATTCAAAATAAATCATAGCACAGCTTATAGAGGGACTCTTGTCGTACATTTTTGTCATAGACACTCAACTGCGATTTTTGCGCCTTTTAGAGCTACAGGCACTTTAATTTTTTTTGTCAGCGGATGAGGCTGATTTTTTTTGTAGCATCTGATGCAATTACAAGTTACTTTTATAGATGTTGTTTTTTTCAAATAAGCCTTATCTACAGAGAAAAAAAATATGAATTATTTTTTGTATGGATGAAATCATAATTTTGTAATTTTCTTCCAAGATTCAAACGTATTCAACATAAATCATAGCACAGCTTATAGAAGGACTCTTGTCGTACATTTTTGTCATGTTGCTCAACTGCGATTTTTGCGCCTTTTAGAGCTACAGGCACTTTATTTTTTTTTGTCAGCGGATGAGGCTGATTTTTTTTTGTAGAATCTGACGCAATTACAAGTTACTTTTATAGATGTTGTTTTTTTTCAAATATGCCTTATCTATTATTATTTTTTGTATGGACGAAATCATAATTTTGTCATTTTATTCTAAGATTCAAACGTATTCAAAATAAATCATTGCACAGTTTTGTCATAGATACTTAACTGCGATTTTTGTGCCTTTAGGAGCTACAGGTACTTTAATTTTTATTGTTTTGTATAATTCATTTCTGAGTATTTCATATAGTTTTTAATAAATATTGTTAAGGATAGACAAATAATAATGTTTTCTTTATTGACAAGTAACTCTTTCTAATGTCTTATTCATAAAAAAGCCTATATATACTAAAACTAAACAAATTAAAGTAGAAATCTCAAAACATGTACGTACAGGTAAATTATTTTATGACTCATCCAGTTTGCAAATGTTGTTTGGTAATGACTCATTGCCTAATTAGTAATTACCTCTATACTTGGAATTTGTGCTCTGTTTTGTTATTCAGCGCTAGCGAACGCTTCGAAAACGCTAAATAATATATCGGCACATAGATTGCAATTCAAATTTTCCCTTCGTACTTTTACGGGCTTAGGACCGTCAAAATACAAACTTGTATGATTATATAGGTTTGTTTGTTTGTACATGTAAATTATTCCTTCGATCATGGAAAAACGAGACACAAAAAGGCTATTGTGAAAACCGATCATGAAAGCCTCATATAACTTCAAGTAGTGGGGGTAATTAGACAATGAGTTATAAAAAAATGCTTGCAATACGGATGACTCACGCAATAATCCTTCGAGCCCCAAGCGGTCGCATGCGACCGCGATTACAAAAGTAAGGCTTCTATTGTTATCGCGGTCGCATGTGCTTACTATTGTAATCGCGGTCGCATGCGACCGCTTGGGGCTCGAAGGATTATTGCGTGAGTCATCCGTATTGCAAGCATTTTTTTATAACTCATTGTCTAATTAAAAAACAATAGAATGGCTTTCTATTGTTATCGCGGTCGCATGCGACCGCTTGGGGCTCGAAGCCCGGGCCTTTCTATAATTGTTATGCGACCGTGATAACAATAGTAAGGCTTCTATTGTTATCGAGGTCGAATGCGACCGCTTGGGGCTCGAAGGATTATTGCGCGAGTCATCCGTATTGTAAGCATTTTTTTATAACTCATTGTCTAATTACCCCCACTACTTGAAGTAATATGAGACTTTCATGATCGGTTTTCACAATAGCCTTATTGTGTCTCGTTTTTCCACGATCGAAGGAATAATTTAGATGTACAAACACGTTTTGAGATTTCCACTATTGTTAATACATTACCTATAATTATAATCATACAAGTTTGTATTTTTCGTATGTTGAAATACCGTCTTCCGGTATAAACACAATAAGTTCGCCCGCCCTGTTGACATACCGGGAGTCGGTATGGGTAGAGCTTGTCTAATTTGACGCGCCCCACCACTTCACTAGTTGATACAAATGACACAATTTTGTACTGAGAATACGAGGGAGGGGCGTGTCATTTTAAGTTAGACAAGCTCTAAGTGTGTAAATCGTCGCTTGCCTATGAAATCAAACAAATGTATGCCATATTTGGAGCGAAGAAATAGAGGAAAATGTGGAAAAAACGGGAGGAAATTATTTGATAGGGCTTTATTATTTTATTAGGCTAATCTGAGGAACTACTGGTCCGATTTGAAAAATTCTTTTAGAGTTAGATCATACGTAGTTCATTTATCGAGAAATGCTATAGGTTATATTTTATCACGCTACGACCAAAAGGAGCGAAGAAATGGAGGAAAATGTGGAAAACACGGGGGAAATTATTTGAAAGGGCTTAGGTATCTCACGAACTACTGGATTTTTTTTATGTTATTTGGCACAGATAAGAACGTACCAACGACCACGTAAAGGATCATAGGCTATTTTTTGTGGACTAATTTGTCTGTGAAATATCTAATTTACGCGGGCGAAGCCGCGCGGAACGTCAAGTTGTGACTTGTGACCTGTTTCTACCCCCCTTTCTACACACTGAATCAACCTCGCCATTACATAAGATTTGATAAGCCACAAGTACTGACAAAAGATGCAAGATACCGCCTAAGAATGATACGCGAGGCCATAAAAATTAAAAAACACCCTAATTTTAAGAAGATGGTTGGGTGGTGGGCGGTGGCTGTTGCCATCTAGTTGGGATCCAGTGATAAACAAATTAAAGCACAAAATATCTAGGACACCTCGGCTTCAAGACACTGTGAGTTCGTTCTGCGTAGATCGGAACGCAAACAAAAATTGATGAATCTTCGGGTAGTTGAAGAACTTCAATGAATTGGACGCCTGTCACCTCAGCAGCCCCGGATCTTCAAATTACACAGGTTGAAACACTTACGGATTTTGTCGTGGAGCACTTTTGTTAATCCCGACGTTTCGACTGCTTTACAGTGGTTGAAACACTTACGGATTTTGTCGCGGAGCACTTTTATTAATCCCGACGTTTCGGCTGCTTTACAGTGGTTGAAACACTTACGGATTTTGTCGCGGAGCACTTTTATTAATCCCGACGTTTCGGCTGCTTTACAGTGGTTGAAACACTTACGGATTTTGTCGCGGAGCACTTTTATTCATCCCGACGTTTCGGCTGCTTTACAGTGGTTGAAACACTTACGGACAGGTAGGTATCACTTATCACCAATATAATATTTAAGTAGGCACTTATCAATATTTTCGTAAACCAGGAGACCTCATGCCGCGAGTTGTACCAACTGTGTAAGTTGTAACCGATACGCGGAAAACAATCACAGTACCTACATACCTATAACAGATGAAGCCCGCAACTCTGTTGCGCCAAAATTCGTTTATCGCGCGGGATCCGTACATTTCCCCGGGACAAAAACTATCCTATGTCCTTTCCCGGGACTCAAAGTATCTCCATGCGAACATTCAGCAAAATCGGTTCAGCGATTTGGGCGTGAAGAAGTAACAGACACTTTCACATTTATATCTAACAAGTTTTTGACAGGGAGTCAATGACCGCTACCGCCATGTTTCGCCGAGTACAGTATAGTAACATGTTAGTATAAATATGTAAGTACTTATAAAGATCAATAATTCATATATGATGTTTGTTATTTATGAGGTAAATATTTTTCACAGAGTTTTTAGTCTAAAGTCCCTCTACCGTATTTCTAATAATGCTGTGGTTTGGAACAGTGTAATTCAAATGTTTTTCAGTCATTCAAATTCTAGGGTAACGAAAATTCCGATGAATAACAGTGGTGTATAACAAATAAGAGTTGAAACATTTGCTCACAAAAATAAAAGTAAAAAAATCGTTCTTTTTAACCAGTTACAAGAAGCAAGCGCAAAAAGCGCAGCAGAAATCATTATACTTACTGCGTTATGCGTAATGCGTTTGAGTTTAAATCGCAAAAATGTTGGCTACGTACAAGAGACAGATAAGAAGGGGAAATCACATATTCCTTCTGAATTTCTGTTTTTGCGATTTCACACACGATAATGTTATGATTTCTTTAGTTTACGCGAGTATCATTCATGATAATATTATAAGGTTGAAACAGCGGAGCTAATACAAATTACAAAGGTTGAAACACTTACGGATTTTGTCGCGGAGCACTTTTGTTAATCCCGACGTTTCGACTGCTTTACAGTGGTTGAAACACTTACGGATTTTGTCGCGGAGCACTTTTATTAATCCCGACGTTTCGGCTGCTTTACAGTGGTTGAAACACTTACGGATTTTGTCGCGGAGCACTTTTATTAATCCCGACGTTTCGGCTGCTTTACAGTGGTTGAAACACTTACGGATTTTGTCGCGGAGCACTTTTATTCATCTCGACGTTTCGGCTGCTTTACAGTGGTTGAAACACTTACGGACAGGGGTGGTCAACTTCCTACATTAGCCAATAGCCGCGTACTGACCAAGCGAGCCGCCTCGCCGCGGCAGCCTCGCGCACATTTGCTCGGTCGGTCAGTACGTGTTAGTGCACGGCAAACGTCCGAGGCGCCTTTGAGCATCGACAAAAAACCGACAACTTTTGGCTCGGCCGCGGCACGCTCGGGCGAGGCAGCGAGGCGGCTCGCTTGGTCAGTACGCGGCTAATCACGAAGCGGGGGCCAGACCTGGGATTTTATTAAATAGTTTTAAAATATTTACAAAAATATTTTAAAACTCATAATTTTTTAAACTGGGCACCCAATGAATTACCTAGTATATAGTATCATAATCTGTGTAATTTCGTCACAAGAAAAATGTCCGCCATTGCCTTTGTTTTTTCTTGTAATTCCGTTCTTTTGCGATTATCCCAATACCTAAACTGTGCTCTCGCCTATTAAAACATTGCGTTAAGCTTCGGTTCCATCGTGTTTTGTGCTTCTCGCCGTGCTTTAGTGTTGTGAAAATTGTGTGATAGTGACTTTGTATTTGATGTGAACATTTAAGTCATAAATTCGTGTAAATAAGGTTGTAATACTGAAAGAGATAAGACCAATAATTTGGTTTGGAGATACTTTTGAGTCCCGGGAAAGGACATACCGTAGCATAATATTCTTTCTTTCTTTTTCTTCTTTTTTGGCAACTTGACACAAAGGATGTGTATGTTGTGCCACAGATAAGGTAAAAAGGTAAGGAATATGGCGGGAAAACCATATTCCTCCTATTATAATTTTCATCATCGTTTTCATGTATCGTCAGGTCTAAAGTCTAGTCAAAGTCTAAGTAAAAGTCAATACAGTCAAGGAGTCAAGTCGGTCGATTCAGTAAAGTGGTAGACGCTTTACTGAAACTTTTGATGGAGTTTTGGAGGGAACACAAAATAGCACGTTTCTGGATATTACATCACTTTCCTACACTTGTGCATGAACACGAATATCTAATGGTTAATATTCTACCAATATTACACACTAAAAACCCAGTTAACACAATTTTAGGAAAATAATATAAAAACACAACAGCACCCTTTTACATTCCCGGCAAAACTCCTAGCATAATATTAGTTTTAAAATAACCTTTCTTTCTTTTCTTTTTCTTCTTTTTTGGCAACTTGACACAAAGGATGTGTATGTTGTGCCACAGACAAGGTAAAAAGGTAAGGAATATGGCGGGAAAACCATATTCCTCCTATTATAATTTTCATCATCGTTTTCATGTATCGTCAGGTCTAAAGTCTAGTCAAAGTCTAAGTAAAAGTCAATACAGTCACAGGAGTCAAGTCGGTCGATTCAGTAAAGTGGTAGACGCTTTACTGAAACTTTCAATGGAGTTTTGGAGGGAACACAAAATAGCACGTTTCTGGATATTACATCACTTTCCTACACTTGTGCATGAACACGAATATCTGATGGTTAATATTCTACCAATATTACACATTAAAAACCCAGCTAACACAATTTTAGGAAAATAATACAAAAACACAACAGCACTCTTTCACATGCCCGCCAAAACTCCATTTAAAATAACCTTTTTTTTTTTTTTTTTCTTCTTTTTTGGCAACTTGTCACAAAGGATGTGTATGTTGTGCCACAGACAAGGTAAAAAGGTAAGGAATATGGCGGGAAAACCATATTCCTCCTATTAGGATTTTCATCATCGTTTTCATGTATCGTCAGGTCTAAAGTCTAGTCAAAGTCTAAGTAAAAGTCAATACAGTCACAGGAGTCAAGTCGGTCGATTCAGTAAAGTGGTAGACGCTTTACTGAAACTTTCGATGGAGTTTTGGAGGGAACACAAAATAGCACGTTTCTGGATATTACATCACTTTCCTACACTTGTGCATAAACACGAATATCTAATGGTTAATATTCTACCAATATTACACATTAAAAACCCAGCTAACACAATTTTAGGAAAATAATACAAAAACACAACAGCACTCTTTCACATGCCCGCCAAAACTCCTAAAATAACCTTCTTCTTTTTCTTCTTTTTTGGCAACTTGACACAAAGGATGTGTATGTTGTGCCACAGACAAGGTAAAGAGGTAAGGAATATGGCGGGAAAACCATATTCCTCCTATTATAATTTTCATCATCGTTTTCATGTATCGTCAGGTCTAAAGTCTAGTCAAAGTCTAAGTAAAAGTCAATACAGTCAAGGAGTCAAGTCAGTCGATTCAGCAAAGTGGTAGACGCTTTACTGAAACTTTCGATGGAGTTTTGGAGAGAACACAAATTAGCACGTTTCTGGATATTACAATATCACTTTCCTACACTTGTGCATGAACACGAATATCTAATGGTTAATATTCTACCAATATTACACACTAAAAACCCAGTTAACACAATTTTAGGAAAATAATATAAAAACACAACAGCACCCTTTTACATTCCCGGCAAAACTGCCTAAAATAACCTTTCTTTCTTTCTTTTTCTTCTTTTTTGGCAACTTGACACAAAGGATGTGTATGTTGTGCCACAGACAAGGTAAGAAGGTAAGGAATATGGCGGGAAAACCATATTCCTCCTATTATAATTTTCATCATCGTTTTCATGTATCGTCAGGTCTAAAGTCTAGTCAAAGTCTAAGTAAAAGTCAATACAGTCAAGGAGTCAAGTCGGTCGATTCAGTAAAGTGGTAGACGCTTTACTGAAACTTTCAATGGAGTTTTGGAGGGAACACAAAATAGCACGTTTCTGGATATTACATCACTTTCCTACACTTGTGCATGAACACGAATATCTAATGGTTAATATTCTACCAATATTACACACTAAAAACCCAGTTAACACAATTTTAGGAAAATAATATAAAAACACAACAGCACCCTTTTACATTCCCGGCAAAACTCTAAAATAACCTTATAATCTTTCTTCTTCTCCTTTAATATTCTTCTCCTTCTTTTTTTAAAACCATAGCTCCTTAGTGAATCGCCAATGTCTTAACTCTAATCACTGTTAGAACTTTAGAAGCACATTGACCTGAGTCTACAGGTACATAATAAGAAATAAGAACAAAATATTAAAGAAACTGTGTATAGGCATTTTATATTTGAAAATAAATTACTTACATTTTATATATTGTTTTTATTGTTAACTTAGTTTTACATTAGTAAGAAACTTAATTTGCCCCAAGTTTCTTGCTAGTGTAAAACTAAACCTAATTTTAATAGTAAAATCTTACGAGAACCCTATTATTCGTGAAGTTGATGGGGGCAACCAATAGATGGCGTTGAAGTTCGCGAGAATTATTTGTACTAAGTTAATGTTCTTCTCCGAGAGTAATTTGTATTCTGTGCTTACGAATTTTGTCGAGAAGCACTTTTATTAATCCCGAGTCCCGACCGTGGTCACGGGTAACGTTAGTTCTTGTAAGTAGTTTGTGTCCACAGACTACTTAGGGATACTACGTATCAGACTGCCATCTGTCTAACATTTGGTGCAAGTGTTACGATTCCCGAGCGATACTGACATTAATAGTTTTTTTTGTTGCCCTTGCTACTCGTAGTGTGATGGTGTGGTGTGACTACTGGTACCTAATTTAGGTTGTCAAAAAAAAAACACAGCCGAACATAGAACCTCCTCCTTAAAAAGCACTAGTAGAAATGAGGTTATAACTTATAATTGACTAGCGACCCGCCCCTGCGTCGCACGGGTATAAAATAAATAGCCACTGAAAAAATTATTAAAATCGATAGCCTATGATCCTTCACGTGGTCTACTTCATGACTGTACCAAATAACATAAAAATTGCTCTAGTAGTTCGCAAGATAAGCTGTTTCAAATAATTTCCCCCGTTTTTTTCCACATTCTCCTATTAGTCTTAGCATGATAAAATATAGCCTTCCTCAATAAATGGGCTATAATGTAGGCATAATTTAAGTTAGAATTTTTACTTCAAAATATTAAAACACAAAATATTAAAACACAAAAAAAAAACTGATTGTTTACGGGAGAACATTCATAACATATTTAAACAGCATTAAAAATCTACAAATAAGACTTTTGAAATATCTAGTTAACAAAAAAGATAAGTATGAGTGCAGTACTGAATTTGAAAAATTATTTAAAGTTTGTAAGATATTACCGATAGAGAAAAAGACTGAGTACCTAATAGGATTACAGTATTATTATGATAACGAATATAAGGAAACAGTAGAAAATAAATACAATACTAGACGTGTAAGAGAGTAAAGACTGAAAAAACCAAAAATATATAACTATTATGGGGAGAGGACGAATAAATACTTAGTTCCAAAAATATTTAATAATTTAGATGTGTTAAGAATTGAAGAAAAGTTGTCACCACCAGTAATTAAGAAAAAGTTAAAGACTGTACTAATATATGTCAAATCTGTTATGACTTACGAGTAGTATAATTTAGTGTTAGAACATAGAATAGGCCACGTGGAGGGACATAGGCTATTTTGTTTTTCAGGAAAATTTACGGTTTCCGTGAAATTTATAATTAACGCGGGCGGAGCCACCCTTAACATCTAGTACTACATACTAGGGTTGTTTGAAAAAATTGAAATGTTCTCGATCTGACATACTTCTGAGTGACTTGCAAGCGTACTGTTGCTCTTCGCGACTCGAAAAGTTTAGATTTGGTAAGTCACGCAGAAGTATGTTTGGCTGAGAACAGCCCTCGTATGTTGTAGTACAAGAAGTTCCGCTCCGCCCTGTTAATTATGTATTTCACGGAAACCGTACATTTTCCCGAAAAACCAAATAGCCTATGTCCTTCCTCGTGGTCTACTTTATATCTGTGCCAAATAACATTTTTTTTTATATATTTATTCATAAAAAACTACATACAAGGTTACATTTTAAATCTCGCCAAACTAATTGTTTGACGGCGAGATGCGCTCATCAATTAAGTATACAATAATATGCTAAATGTATACAGTTAATAAACTATACGTAAACAAAAATTATCTTCTAAACAGAACAAGAAAATAAAAAGGAAATAAAAATGAAAATATAAAAAATAGAAAATAAGATTTAAAAATAAAAATAGTATGTTTTGACTAATATTCTAACACTAAATGTTCTAACACTAAATTATACTACTCGTAAGTCATAACAGATTTGACATATATTAGTACAGTCTTTAACTTTTTCTTAATTACTGGTGGTGACAACTTTTCTTCAATTCTTAATACATCTAAATTATTAAATATTTTTGGAACTAAGTATTTATTCGTCCTCTCCCCATGATAGTTATATATTTTTGGTTTTTTCAGTCTTTACTCTCTTACACGTCTAGTATTGTATTTATTTTCTACTATTTCCTTATATTCGTTATCATAATAATACTGTAATCCTATTAGGTACTCAGTCTTTTTCTCTATCGGTAATATCTTACAAACTTTAAATAATTTTTCAAATTCAGTACTGCACTCATACTTATCTTTTTTGTGAACTAGATATTTCAAAAGTCTTATTTGTAGATTTTTAATGCTGTTTAAATATGTTATGAATGTTCTCCCGTAAACAATCAGTTTTTTTTTGTGTTTTAATATTTTGTGTTTTAATATTTTGAAGTAAAAATTCTAACTTAAATTATGCCTACATTATAGCCCATTTATTGAGGAAGGCTATATTTTATCATGCTAAGACTAATAGGAGAATGTGGAAAAAAACGGGGGAAATTATTTGAAACAGCTTATCTTGCGAACTACTAGAGCAATTTTTATGTTATTTGGTACAGTCATGAAGTAGACCACGTGAAGGATCATAGGCTATCGATTTTAATAATTTTTTCAGTGGCTATTTATTTTATACCCGTGCGACGCAGGGGCGGGTCGCTAGTCAATTATAAGTTATAACCTCATTTCTACTAGTGCTTTTTAAGGAGGAGGTTCTATGTTCGGCTGTGTTTTTTTTTGACAACCTAAATTAGGTACCAGTAGTCACACCACACCATCACACTACGAGTAGCAAGGGCAAAAAAAAAAAACTATTAATGTCAGTATCGCTTGGGAATCGTAACACTTGCACCAAATGTTAGACAGATGGCAGTCTGATACGTAGTATCCCTAAGTAGTCTGTGGACACAGACTACTTACAAGAACTAACGTTACCCGTGACCACGGCCGCTGAAAGCAGCCGAAACGTCGGGACTCGGGATTAATAAAAGTGCTTCTTCTTATTTCTTATTATGTACCTGTAGACTCAGGTCAATGTGCTTCTAAAATTCTAACAGTGATTAGAGTTAAGACATTGGCGATTCACTAAGGAGCTATGGTTTTAAAAAAAGAAGGAAAAGAATATTAAAGGAGAAGAAGAAAGATTATAAGGTTATTTTAGAGTTTTGCCGGGAATGTAAAAGGGTGCTGTTGTGTTTTTATATTATTTTCCTAAAATTGTGTTAACTGGGTTTTTAGTGTGTAATATTGGTAGAATATTAACCATTAGATATTCGTGTTCATGCACAAGTGTAGGAAAGTGATGTAATATCCAGAAACGTGCTATTTTGTGTTCCCTCCAAAACTCCATCAAAAGTTTCAGTAAAGCGTCTACCACTTTACTGAATCGACCGACTTGACTCCTTGACTGTATTGACTTTTACTTAGACTTTGACTAGACTTTAGACCTGACGATACATGAAAACGATGATGAAAATTATAATAGGAGGAATATGGTTTTCCCGCCATATTCCTTACCTTCTTACCTTGTCTGTGGCACAACATACACATCCTTTGTGTCAAGTTGCCAAAAAAGAAGAAAAAGAAAGAAAGAAAGGTTATTTTAGGCAGTTTTGCCGGGAATGTAAAAGGGTGCTGTTGTGTTTTTATATTATTTTCCTAAAATTGTGTTAACTGGGTTTTTAGTGTGTAATATTGGTAGAATATTAACCATTAGATATTCGTGTTCATGCACAAGTGTAGGAAAGTGATATTGTAATATCCAGAAACGTGCTAATTTGTGTTCTCTCCAAAACTCCATCGAAAGTTTCAGTAAAGCGTCTACCACTTTGCTGAATCGACTGACTTGACTCCTTGACTGTATTGACTTTTACTTAGACTTTGACTAGACTTTAGACCTGACGATACATGAAAACGATGATGAAAATTATAATAGGAGGAATATGGTTTTCCCGCCATATTCCTTACCTCTTTACCTTGTCTGTGGCACAACATACACATCCTTTGTGTCAAGTTGCCAAAAAAGAAGAAAAAGAAGAAGGTTATTTTAGGAGTTTTGGCGGGCATGTGAAAGAGTGCTGTTGTGTTTTTGTATTATTTTCCTAAAATTGTGTTAGCTGGGTTTTTAATGTGTAATATTGGTAGAATATTAACCATTAGATATTCGTGTTTATGCACAAGTGTAGGAAAGTGATGTAATATCCAGAAACGTGCTATTTTGTGTTCCCTCCAAAACTCCATCGAAAGTTTCAGTAAAGCGTCTACCACTTTACTGAATCGACCGACTTGACTCCTGTGACTGTATTGACTTTTACTTAGACTTTGACTAGACTTTAGACCTGACGATACATGAAAACGATGATGAAAATCCTAATAGGAGGAATATGGTTTTCCCGCCATATTCCTTACCTTTTTACCTTGTCTGTGGCACAACATACACATCCTTTGTGACAAGTTGCCAAAAAAGAAGAAAAAAAAAAAAAAAGGTTATTTTAAATGGAGTTTTGGCGGGCATGTGAAAGAGTGCTGTTGTGTTTTTGTATTATTTTCCTAAAATTGTGTTAGCTGGGTTTTTAATGTGTAATATTGGTAGAATATTAACCATCAGATATTCGTGTTCATGCACAAGTGTAGGAAAGTGATGTAATATCCAGAAACGTGCTATTTTGTGTTCCCTCCAAAACTCCATTGAAAGTTTCAGTAAAGCGTCTACCACTTTACTGAATCGACCGACTTGACTCCTGTGACTGTATTGACTTTTACTTAGACTTTGACTAGACTTTAGACCTGACGATACATGAAAACGATGATGAAAATTATAATAGGAGGAATATGGTTTTCCCGCCATATTCCTTACCTTTTTACCTTGTCTGTGGCACAACATACACATCCTTTGTGTCAAGTTGCCAAAAAAGAAGAAAAAGAAAAGAAAGAAAGGTTATTTTAAAACTAATATTATGCTAGGAGTTTTGCCGGGAATGTAAAAGGGTGCTGTTGTGTTTTTATATTATTTTCCTAAAATTGTGTTAACTGGGTTTTTAGTGTGTAATATTGGTAGAATATTAACCATTAGATATTCGTGTTCATGCACAAGTGTAGGAAAGTGATATTGTAATATCCAGAAACGTGCTAATTTGTGTTCTCTCCAAAACTCCATCGAAAGTTTCAGTAAAGCGTCTACCACTTTGCTGAATCGACTGACTTGACTCCTTGACTGTATTGACTTTTACTTAGACTTTGACTAGACTTTAGACCTGACGATACATGAAAACGATGATGAAAATTATAATAGGAGGAATATGGTTTTCCCGCCATATTCCTTACCTCTTTACCTTGTCTGTGGCACAACATACACATCCTTTGTGTCAAGTTGCCAAAAAAGAAGAAAAAGAAGAAGGTTATTTTAGGAGTTTTGGCGGGCATGTGAAAGAGTGCTGTTGTGTTTTTGTATTATTTTCCTAAAATTGTGTTAGCTGGGTTTTTAATGTGTAATATTGGTAGAATATTAACCATTAGATATTCGTGTTTATGCACAAGTGTAGGAAAGTGATGTAATATCCAGAAACGTGCTATTTTGTGTTCCCTCCAAAACTCCATCGAAAGTTTCAGTAAAGCGTCTACCACTTTACTGAATCGACCGACTTGACTCCTGTGACTGTATTGACTTTTACTTAGACTTTGACTAGACTTTAGACCTGACGATACATGAAAACGATGATGAAAATCCTAATAGGAGGAATATGGTTTTCCCGCCATATTCCTTACCTTTTTACCTTGTCTGTGGCACAACATACACATCCTTTGTGACAAGTTGCCAAAAAAGAAGAAAAAAAAAAAAAGGTTATTTTAAATGGAGTTTTGGCGGGCATGTGAAAGAGTGCTGTTGTGTTTTTGTATTATTTTCCTAAAATTGTGTTAGCTGGGTTTTTAATGTGTAATATTGGTAGAATATTAACCATCAGATATTCGTGTTCATGCACAAGTGTAGGAAAGTGATGTAATATCCAGAAACGTGCTATTTTGTGTTCCCTCCAAAACTCCATTGAAAGTTTCAGTAAAGCGTCTACCACTTTACTGAATCGACCGACTTGACTCCTGTGACTGTATTGACTTTTACTTAGACTTTGACTAGACTTTAGACCTGACGATACATGAAAACGATGATGAAAATTATAATAGGAGGAATATGGTTTTCCCGCCATATTCCTTACCTTTTTACCTTGTCTGTGGCACAACATACACATCCTTTGTGTCAAGTTGCCAAAAAAGAAGAAAAAGAAAAGAAAGAAAGGTTATTTTAAAACTAATATTATGCTAGGAGTTTTGCCGGGAATGTAAAAGGGTGCTGTTGTGTTTTTATATTATTTTCCTAAAATTGTGTTAACTGGGTTTTTAGTGTGTAATATTGGTAGAATATTAACCATTAGATATTCGTGTTCATGCACAAGTGTAGGAAAGTGATATTGTAATATCCAGAAACGTGCTAATTTGTGTTCTCTCCAAAACTCCATCGAAAGTTTCAGTAAAGCGTCTACCACTTTGCTGAATCGACTGACTTGACTCCTTGACTGTATTGACTTTTACTTAGACTTTGACTAGACTTTAGACCTGACGATACATGAAAACGATGATGAAAATTATAATAGGAGGAATATGGTTTTCCCGCCATATTCCTTACCTCTTTACCTTGTCTGTGGCACAACATACACATCCTTTGTGTCAAGTTGCCAAAAAAGAAGAAAAAGAAGAAGGTTATTTTAGGAGTTTTGGCGGGCATGTGAAAGAGTGCTGTTGTGTTTTTGTATTATTTTCCTAAAATTGTGTTAGCTGGGTTTTTAATGTGTAATATTGGTAGAATATTAACCATTAGATATTCGTGTTTATGCACAAGTGTAGGAAAGTGATGTAATATCCAGAAACGTGCTATTTTGTGTTCCCTCCAAAACTCCATCGAAAGTTTCAGTAAAGCGTCTACCACTTTACTGAATCGACCGACTTGACTCCTGTGACTGTATTGACTTTTACTTAGACTTTGACTAGACTTTAGACCTGACGATACATGAAAACGATGATGAAAATCCTAATAGGAGGAATATGGTTTTCCCGCCATATTCCTTACCTTTTTACCTTGTCTGTGGCACAACATACACATCCTTTGTGACAAGTTGCCAAAAAAGAAGAAAAAAAAAAAAAAAAAAGGTTATTTTAAATGGAGTTTTGGCGGGCATGTGAAAGAGTGCTGTTGTGTTTTTGTATTATTTTCCTAAAATTGTGTTAGCTGGGTTTTTAATGTGTAATATTGGTAGAATATTAACCATCAGATATTCGTGTTCATGCACAAGTGTAGGAAAGTGATGTAATATCCAGAAACGTGCTATTTTGTGTTCCCTCCAAAACTCCATTGAAAGTTTCAGTAAAGCGTCTACCACTTTACTGAATCGACCGACTTGACTCCTGTGACTGTATTGACTTTTACTTAGACTTTGACTAGACTTTAGACCTGACGATACATGAAAACGATGATGAAAATTATAATAGGAGGAATATGGTTTTCCCGCCATATTCCTTACCTTTTTACCTTGTCTGTGGCACAACATACACATCCTTTGTGTCAAGTTGCCAAAAAAGAAGAAAAAGAAAAGAAAGAAAGGTTATTTTAAAACTAATATTATGCTAGGAGTTTTGCCGGGAATGTAAAAGGGTGCTGTTGTGTTTTTATATTATTTTCCTAAAATTGTGTTAACTGGGTTTTTAGTGTGTAATATTGGTAGAATATTAACCATTAGATATTCGTGTTCATGCACAAGTGTAGGAAAGTGATGTAATATCCAGAAACGTGCTATTTTGTGTTCCCTCCAAAACTCCATCAAAAGTTTCAGTAAAGCGTCTACCACTTTACTGAATCGACCGACTTGACTCCTTGACTGTATTGACTTTTACTTAGACTTTGACTAGACTTTAGACCTGACGATACATGAAAATGATGATGAAAATTATAATAGGAGGAATATGGTTTTCCCGCCATATTCCTTACCTTTTTACCTTATCTGTGGCACAACATACACATCCTTTGTGTCAAGTTGCCAAAAAAGAAGAAAAAGAAAGAAAGAATATTATGCTACGGTATGTCCTTTCCCGGGACTCAAAAGTATCTCCAAACCAAATTATTGGTCTTATCTCTTTCAGTATTACAACCTTATTTACACGAATTTATGACTTAAATGTTCACATCAAATACAAAGTCACTATCACACAATTTTCACAACACTAAAGCACGGCGAGAAGCACAAAACACGATGGAACCGAAGCTTAACGCAATGTTTTAATAGGCGAGAGCACAGTTTAGGTATTGGGATAATCGCAAAAGAACGGAATTACAAGAAAAAACAAAGGCAATGGCGGACATTTTTCTTGTGACGAAATTACACAGATTATGATACTATATACTAGGTAATTCATTGGGTGCCCAGTTTAAAAAATTATGAGTTTTAAAATATTTTTGTAAATATTTTAAAACTATTTAATAAAATCCCAGGTCTGGCCCCCGCTTCGTGATTAGCCGCGTACTGACCAAGCGAGCCGCCTCGCTGCCTCGCCCGAGCGTGCCGCGGCCGAGCCAAAAGTTGTCGGTTTTTTGTCGATGCTCAAAGGCGCCTCGGACGTTTGCCGTGCACTAACACGTACTGACCGACCGAGCAAATGTGCGCGAGGCTGCCGCGGCGAGGCGGCTCGCTTGGTCAGTACGCGGCTATTGGCTAATGTAGGAAGTTGACCACCCCTGTCCGTAAGTGTTTCAACCACTGTAAAGCAGCCGAAACGTCGAGATGAATAAAAGTGCTCCGCGACAAAATCCGTAAGTGTTTCAACCACTGTAAAGCAGCCGAAACGTCGGGATTAATAAAAGTGCTCCGCGACAAAATCCGTAAGTGTTTCAACCACTGTAAAGCAGCCGAAACGTCGGGATTAATAAAAGTGCTCCGCGACAAAATCCGTAAGTGTTTCAACCACTGTAAAGCAGTCGAAACGTCGGGATTAACAAAAGTGCTCCGCGACAAAATCCGTAAGTGTTTCAACCTTTGTAATTTGTATTAGCTCCGCTGTTTCAACCTTATAATATTATCATGAATGATACTCGCGTAAACTAAAGAAATCATAACATTATCGTGTGTGAAATCGCAAAAACAGAAATTCAGAAGGAATATGTGATTTCCCCTTCTTATCTGTCTCTTGTACGTAGCCAACATTTTTGCGATTTAAACTCAAACGCATTACGCATAACGCAGTAAGTATAATGATTTCTGCTGCGCTTTTTGCGCTTGCTTCTTGTAACTGGTTAAAAAGAACGATTTTTTTACTTTTATTTTTGTGAGCAAATGTTTCAACTCTTATTTGTTATACACCACTGTTATTCATCGGAATTTTCGTTACCCTAGAATTTGAATGACTGAAAAACATTTGAATTACACTGTTCCAAACCACAGCATTATTAGAAATACGGTAGAGGGACTTTAGACTAAAAACTCTGTGAAAAATATTTACCTCATAAATAACAAACATCATATATGAATTATTGATCTTTATAAGTACTTACATATTTATACTAACATGTTACTATACTGTACTCGGCGAAACATGGCGGTAGCGGTCATTGACTCCCTGTCAAAAACTTGTTAGATATAAATGTGAAAGTGTCTGTTACTTCTTCACGCCCAAATCGCTGAACCGATTTTGCTGAATGTTCGCATGGAGATACTTTGAGTCCCGGGAAAGGACATAGGATAGTTTTTGTCCCGGGGAAATGTACGGATCCCGCGCGATAAACGAATTTTGGCGCAACAGAGTTGCGGGCTTCATCTGTTATAGGTATGTAGGTACTGTGATTGTTTTCCGCGTATCGGTTACAACTTACACAGTTGGTACAACTCGGGGCATGAGGTCTCCTGGTTTACGAAAATATTGATAAGTGCCTACTTAAATATTATATTGGTGATAAGTGATACCTACCTACTTGCCTTTTACTTTGTTCAAATGACCAATGATATTTTAAATATAATATCATAGCAAATGACTAACAGCCGCAGCCCGTAGGCAAGGATTTTTTTGATTACTTACATAACTTTAATTTAATTAAGGTTTTGAAACAAACTCCTTACATTTTTTGACAAATGTTTTACCTACGTTAGGGCTCCTACGCAAAACTGTGAATTAGCATCGCATCGTTACCGATTTTTTTCATTCATTTGCGATGCGATACGAGTTGGCAGTTATGTGCGGGAGCCCCTACTAAACCCAACAGCAAAGAGCACTTTTAGTTCAATAATATAACATACCATAAACTTAAAACACAGCACTCAGCAGTACTAAATAATGACAAAAAATGCATGAAATGTTCATACGTTGTCCATACCAGAATGTCGTCATTACTGTAACTTCGAGTTATTTCCCCAACGTTTCTACAATATTGAACCTTATGTTGTTGCTGTTAACGTTCTGTCAGAGGTAAATTAACTCTGAATGGACTGTACCTAGATATATGGCAGACAGGTACATCCGGTGAATTTCTTGTAGCAGTATCCGGTAGTATACCCTTCTTCATTAGACAATTTATAGAGCTTTTTGGTCGTACTATATTTTGTTGTTAGCCTGCAACAATATTGTGATTTGTGTTAGAAGGCTTTTTAGTGATAGTTTAGTCAAAATTTAAGTGTGGTTAAAATATAAAAGTGTACATAATGTGTAAATTAGTTCTAAGATAAATAAGAAGAGTTAGTAACTTTGTTCGCGTAGATATCGGTTTTTCACAAAATCGTAAGGGCGACGTAGAAAAATTCTTCTCCAATCAAAATTTATCTAGACGTATCGCTTTAAGCATGAAGAGGTACCTAAGAGACAAAATTTCGCATTTACAATTTTTTTTAATACTAGCCTGTAATGACTAGTATAAGGTACTTACTAAACTTGTATGCAAGTTACGCAATTGCTTACTAACTCATTTATGTAACAATCTATACTAAGCTCTTTAAAAATGAAATGCCGAAATAAGAACGGATTACAAAGAAAAATAATTATTAAAATGTAAGTCCACCTCACAGGAGAATATGATATTGATTTAGCCGAAAGTAATCAAGTCACCACCAAGGTTTTTTCATTTTATTTCAGTGGAAAGTTTCCCTGCAAGTTTCCTTATTTGAGTAAAAAGTTTTCGTGAAAGTGAAATCTCTAATGAAGAGGAGATCCTTTAATTTAAAATTGTTTTCTTTTAAATCTGAGACCCGAGTAAGGTTCCAAGTCTGTGATTAGCAGGGGCAGGATTTTGTTTTTCTTTTCTTTACTTTCAACATTTCTTTTCCTTACAATTTAGTTCTTATTGGAACTCTTTTTATTTACGTATTTAAAAGCATTGTAACATACAATGAACTATGCCTTCGTTTGATTAGCATAATAATATCAGTAGGTATACTTTAATCTAGCTAATCCATGTGTCAAAACTACCTCCTCAGTCTTCACCCCCAAAGAATGCACGGTTCCCGCGTGATTAACGAATTTTGGCGCAACGAAGTTGCGGGCGTCATCAAGTGTCAAACTATTTAGTTACATTTCATTTCATTCATGTGAATAACAAGATTAGTAGGTAAATAGGTAAGTATTAACTGCAGTCTGCAATGTGAATCGCCTCTATAAAAATATTAAAAGAAATTTACTTAAGATATTCAAAAAATCCTTTTTTTAGGACTCAAAGTAGTTTTTTTCATACTTTTCATCTAAACAATCAATTATAGGGAAGGGAATTATAATATTAATAATTTTATGAATACTGGTATTTATTAATCCTTCAAGCCCCATAAGAGCACCGTTGATCGCGACAACAATAGAATATAATAGCATTTCCAAGAATCCGCGATCGAAGGATTATTACATAGTGCCTTCAAATTACATACCTGGTATTAAGTATTATTAGCCTGGAGAGGCTTTTAGAGGAGATTATAGAGTCTGGCAACGTCTTTAATATTGTAATCGCAGCTAATTAAATGAGTTATTGTTTTAAATTGTAGAGCATCTTGTCATTAGAGCTCCTCTACAATTACTCTCATTGACGCTTTGTTCCGAGGAACAATTCATTTTAAATAGATTTCTAGATTCTATAGTCTAGACTCTAGACGCAGTTGCATTTCTTGATCGTGCCGTACTCGACTGCAGTAGGTATTTACTATTTTAGATACTGTATTAAGTACAGTCAAACTTAGTAATATTTACACAATAAACATAAACTGTGATTATTGACCTTCTATTTTATTGTTGGACGCAAAGTTTAAAAAAAATGCATTACGTAGAAATTATTTTCAAATTCAAATTCATTTAGGGTAAATTACGAGTCATTAGAATTTTTCAGTAGAGGGACACTTTACACTTTGATCGTAAAAATAAAAGTTTGTGGTTTTTATACGATGTAAATAATAATGGAATTAATATTGAGGGGCATTCACGCTACAATAAAAATAGAGTATTTTTTATCAGGTTGCGGTGTAACCAAAATAAAACATCTTTTCATGGTCATCACGTGCGCCTTGGTTTTGCAAATGAAAAGAAAAAATTTATAATCATGCAAAAGTTTTTAATAATATTTTTTATGATACACATTATGTATGTTATTATAAACGTGTTGTTGTATAAATAACAATATATTAAGTATTTTTTGTACATTCTTAATAACCTTTTATTTCATTTAAAGGTTTTTTTGGCCTGTCCTACTACTGGTATTGTAAAAGTGCTGAAAAACAGTTATTGGACGTTATTAGATGAAGTAATACTGATCTACTTGATATGTAATATTCGAAAGATGAGACTATTATTCAATACGAAAGCACAACAAAAGTTAATTTGCAGCTGACTTGTGTCTTCTGAATACTTCAATGAAGTGTGACTTCTGAATACTTCAAAAACCTACTTGTTGCCGTTATTTGTTTATAAGGGAACGTTACACAATTTGTGGGCCTTGTAAAATGCTACGCTGCTTTGCACAAGGGCTGATATTTAAACAACGCGTTAATTTTTTTTTCGGTTTCATAGAGGAATAAAAATTTTCAAAATCAGCTACCCTTTTTGTTTATGTTTTATTAGGAAATCCATGGATTGTGTAGTACATTCCTATTATTTTTGTCGCTGAAGTAGGCAAATGGCAAGCCTTTAGTTTATATTATATTCTCATGAAATCCCTCGACTTTGTGTATAATGAATTAAATTAAACAATTGCCATACAATTTTTGCTATCCATCAGTATAATCCAGACTCAAGAACATGTGTAACCTGTGGGATCTATTAGACAAGCCCAACTTTCTCCTGAAAGTAGAGTACGGCCACAGCGACAGGCAAATAAGCTGCTATGCATTGTGCTCCATATTGAAATATTGTCTGAGTATGCCGATTGGCTCGATGAGGACAATCTGAAGTCTCTAACTATTTGAGTTACGTTTTACCTGAACAATGTAATGTACAGACATACAGATAAAGATACGGACATCCTTTCACATCTATAATATTAATTGATGGCGGCCGTAACTTCATTGCGTCAAAGTCCGTTTATCGGGTGGATACCGTACATTTTCCCGGGACAAAAAGTACTATTTTTCCTTTCCCGGGACTCAGAGTCTCCATAACAATTTTTTGCAAAATCCGTTCAGTGGTTTGAGCGTGAAGAAGTAATTGACAGACAGACAGATGAACAGACTTTCATACTTATAAAGTTATAATATTAGTTATTAGAATAGTACTATGTAATATTGGTAAAAAATTTAATTTTTTGAAGTTATTTTTTGTTAAATATTTATTTAAAATACCTTATTTTACAATAAATAATAAAAATATATGTGAAAACAACAATTATTTATAATGTTTCCTACATACAATACCAATTTAACCAAATTTCAATCAAGCTTTGCTTGTCCAACTACTGGTTTTGGGTGTCCCAACTACTGTAATTCCGTCCCATGACTGTATTTTACCTACCATTCAGTTTTTACCAAAAAATCAATATAAACCGAAAAACCATCGCATTTTTATGTTTGCATATCTTAAGTTAGATAATTTATGAACACAAATATGATATCTATTTCTATTTCATGCGAAGTATTTAATGTTTTAGAGCTTTTTCTGTAAAAAAATCCTTAGCTGTCCAATGACTGGTAGTTTACGGTATTACTTTATTCATTTATTACTTTCGACTATTTAGTATTCACAAACTGGACAATAAGCAGGTAAAGACAAGAAATCCATAACACCTCAAACCTATTTTTACAGAAGAATCATTTAGTTTTTAAAATTCTTTTATATTATGACATACTTAAGAATATAACAGAATTTAAGTATGTGAGTACCAACCCATATTGTACTGTAGTATTTTATGAAGTCTAAAGGAAAACGCATAATCTCAACTGTTTTCAAAGTTTTTAAAGCCTTTTAAAAGTTTCTGTCGCCACCTGGACGCAAAAGCGCAAACCAAGCTATGCGACGAGCAATTGCGTGCAACATTCTCCATTTCTTCTGATAAATCCAATATATACCGCAGTCAAGTGCTGGAACACTGGCCGCTCTGCCCAAAACTGTTTAGTCAATGGAGTTGATTGCATAGGTTCACTGTTTGCGATTGTAACCCGTTAGTTGCAAATTGTTTGTGTTGCGTGCATACGTGTACTGACAAGTAGGGGTGTGACTTGTCGATAGCATGCGTCAACAATGTAACCGCTATCGATATTGTAACGCCACTAGTAGATTAGGAGGTCACGACATTTTTGGTAACGACATCCAAAATGACTTATTTTAGATTGACAAGATAAAGAGCAACTCTCTGATGCCTAATATGTCGGTCTGCCTCCGTAAAGTAGTTGCGTTCTCTGTATAGGACGTCTGAAAACCCAGTTATCATGACCAAAAAAAATGATAAGGTAAATGGCTGAGTAAGTTATATTAGGTAAGTACTAGTTGTTCTCATATCAGTAGCGTAAAAACTGACCAAATATTCGGTTGCGTTATGAAGCAACGAGCGTTCAAACGTGATATATCGTGACCAAAAAAAAAAAAAACGATCAGTTAAATGGCTGAAAACAACACAGTGTAAAGAATCAGTATGTGCTAGCTTAGTGACACCAAAACTGACCAAATATTTTGTTGCAATTCATGGGTATAAGGTTGTTTAGGTTACAGTTATTTTTTATCACTATCACTGCATAGTATGCAGTGCATACCTACCTAATTTGAAAATTTTATTAAAGTTACTGATGAAAACATTTTGAAACATGATGTCGTTATCATATTCAATATTACTAAAAATATTCCCCTCCCGCTAATCGGCACTAATATGCCGCGTACTTGTGCCTATTTTAGTAGGTATAGATAGGTAACTAGCGATATCAAAATTTACGGTTCAGCCTTTTTACGTCTTAATGCTGGGATGACCTACTCTGATAAAGTTGATACATGCATGTTTTCGTCACGGTGCTTTCCTCCACCGTAAGAGCGTCGGTTACTATGACAAGAATGAATATAACTTCTGAAAAACTTATTGGTACAAAGTCCGGGTTGGAATTCGAACCCACGACCCTACGATCACGATTATTGGGATCATGATAAGTACATATGTAAATCGAAGAATCTCACCTGTGTGGGTATCTTAACACGCTTTTTTATTAGCTTCACCTGTAACTGAGTCACAATGTAAGAAAATCTTGGAATTCAATTTCAGCCTACTTCTAATTATCGTATCGATTTGAAACTTTGTAAGTTTATAACACATGTCACGACTGGATGAGAAGGGCACAAGATCGCCGTAAAGGATGGAAATGGAAGAGGCCTATGTCCAGGAATGGACTCTTAGTGGCTGACGATGATGATGATGAAGTTTATAAGAGTCCGTTGATAGTTGCAATTGCTACCATTGAGCTGATCGATGATGGTGTCGTGGAGGGCAATATAACTCTTCCATGGCTGTTGCGAAACCCCTTGAGCTTGGGCTCATTTGTTTTCTACTGATGACCTAATTCACTACACTTGGTTGGTGGTGAGAGTCTGATGACGGAGAAGGGTGAGATTTCAGATTTTCTAGCGATTAGATATTTTAATCATCGATTAAAAGTTTCCTCACCGGTCATAAAAGCGTGTGTTTTTCGTTTTTAAACCAAGCACTTTACTAGTAAAATACTTAAAGAATATACGTTCAGACATAGGTCGCCGATAACTATGAATTGCAACCAAATATTTGGTCAGTTTTGGTGCCAATAAGCTAGTACGTACTGACAGTTTACGATTTGTAATTTTCAGCCATTTACCTGATTATTTTTTTTATCACAATAAAGGTGAACTCAGATTTGGCCGCACCGCACGCACCGCAGTCGCCGCATTCGCAATTCTTCATATTATTATGAAGTTGCGAAGACTGCGGCGCGGGTAGGTAGGTATGCGAGCTTGCCTATAACTTCATATAAAGAATTGCGAATGCGGCGACTGCGGTGCGTGCGGTGCGGCCAAATCTGCGTTCACCTTAAGTCACGTTTGAACGCTCGTTGCTTTGTATCGCAACCGAATATTTGGTCAGTTTTTACGCTACTGATATGAGAACAACTAGTACTTACCTAATATAACTTACTCAGCCATTTACCTTATCATTTTTTTGGTCATGATAACTGGGTTTTCAGGCGCCCTATACAGAGAACGCAACTACTTTACGCAGGCAGACCGACATATTTGGCATCAGAGAGTGGCTCTTTATCTTGTCAATGCAATGTAAGTCATTTTGGATATCGTTACCAAAAATGTCGTGGCCTCCCATAATATAGGGTAACCCTGACATGCGCGAGACGCAGCGCCGCGCCGTTTGGTGGCTTCATGATTTTGAAAACTTGACGACACATTCCATCCGCTATCAGGCATAGCTCTGCTGCAATCAAAAATTTAAAAACACAAAGGTGTTTATGTCCATACGCATTATTTTTTGAGGTTTTTTTGATAGAAAAATATCGATTCAACTACAATTACTACTACAACTACAACTATGTTTTTGTCTAATTTTTTGACGGTAGCCAACTAAAATAGAAGTTTATTTATTCACTAGCGCTTTTGATTTTCTTGTTGCTTCTTCATAATATGATAGAGTCGCAAAATACATGAGTACCTACGATTACATTTAATATATTTGTTAAGTCGTTTACCGATGTGATTACAATATTGTGGCCAATTTATTATCTCAGCTTAATTCATACAGATTCTAATGACATAGTTATAATATGCATCCTCCATAAGGAGTTTTAGAGTTATCGTTATTTTAACGCGTCACGCGTGAACATCCGGAAGTAGCCCCACAGATGCGCTTATTTTTGCAATATGGCCGCCACAGTTGAAGGGATATATTATAGATACAGTCAATTTTGTCGACAAATTTAAAAAATATCGATACTAATGGTAGGCCATCCCTAGAAGACTGTTGGCTGCGGGTAGATCTCGTTACGCCAGATGTTCGGGGATACTCAACGTTGGCACAGACAATCTTGTACACAACACGCGTCGGCAAACTTTCAATCGGGGAATTGGCAAAAACTAAACATTGGACAGATTTAGAGCCGACAAATCTTAAAGTTGCAAGTTTAATATAACAACTTTTTATAGTTAATTTTTTGTCATAAGATTGCAATACTTTGGATAATGTAGATATATCTTTATCACTTTATATTTACTGCTGGTAAAAATTCAAGGTTTCAAAAGATAAATTGAGTGCTCGTTTCAAAAGGTCTCTTTTTTACCATTACTTCATTTAATTCATTATTATTATGAGTATTAGCATAATAAATCAGAAAATGAAAACGTCATTTCGCAAATTATAGTCTAACCAATAATAAAATCTATTGACTCATAACTATTGAATGAAGTTATGCCTACAAATAGTTTAAACGCTATATGTTACGTATGGAACATACCTTGGTTGGTTGTAGTCGGGTGGAAAGATTTTACAGTCGTCTTTCAGGAAATTCAAGTCCCTCCGTACTGAGTACTGACCTAGTTACACACAATATTCGAACCATTACAATTCAAAGACATTCAACACAATATAGTGAAGCCACGCCCGATAGTGTTGGATGATTAACATCCAACTTTGACCCTAGTCCCAATGTGGCTTTAATACCTAGACGACTTAGGCAGGAAACTTAGATAAGTTGCATTCGATAATTACGACCGCAAAGGTGTTGAATTTTTGGGGCTTAGCACCGAAAAAAATTACAATTTGGAGATGAAAAATGCAGCATAAAATGAAAATAACTATCATAACGCCGCTTGATATTTCAATTATAACAGTGCTATGAGCAGAGTAGACGCGAGGCGATACTTGAAATTTCTTATTTTTAATCTGCCTTGCCTGATGCCTTGCGTTTAATTTTTTTCTCGTCTTCGTATATTTTCCTCTTGTTTTCGTGTGAACTCTTAATCTGTTTGTAGCAAAATTATTATAAGCTATGTCCACATTATGCACTTTCATCTTCAATTTTCGTCATCTTCTTTCATTCAACTTTCGTTTTGGAACAAAGAACGCAATTGGGTCAAAGAACGCAACGCCAACTGTAATTTTTAATAACAAAGCGAAAGTTTTGGACGGTTAGAGGGCATGCGTCGCGGGCATGCCTCACGTTCGCTGTTGACTGCGCTATAACGCATGCCCTTGACGAACAGAAAAAGGCACAGTGTGGACAAAGCTATACAGTCACAGTTTAAGGCTCAACTCACACTGGAGCAGAGTCGAATCGACGCGTCACTTCTTTCGCCAAAGCTTATTGGAAGCGTCAATGAGCGAAGCGCGCGTCAACAGGCGCTCACATATACTCTGGTAAACAAGTGCCATTTTCGTCAAAACCTGATCTCATGCACCGAAAATTATGATATTGGTCTCATTCGATTCGGAATACCATCTAGAACATTCTATCAAAATTCCAGGACGGGCTGAAAAAAATGCAAAAGTTATAAACAATTAAGTAAACATAAAAATAAGAGTTTGGCTTTTTTTTAATATTTCAAAAACTATTTGAGATAATCAAAATTTGAAAATAGATCCTTAAAGAGCAGAAAATTTCCTAAAAAAAATTTTAGATCCTGGAACCTTATCAATAATTCTTATAGCTTTAATTGAAGCGGCGATGGTAACGGTAAAACCGCGTGGTTCGGGTTTCGCGTGATTTGCCGCAATCTGCTACGTGAACTAACAAAATATTTTAAGTGATTAAATATTAATATTAAGGAAAAAAACAAATGGGTACTAAGTATTAAACTTAACATAAAAACGCTGATTATTTCTAAACAAGAAATCTAGAAATTTTTATTATTCTTTTTAGCTAATTTTAAAAGGGCCTAGAAGAGATATCCGGTGAAAAAATTCAATAATTTAGAATTTTCACTTTTTTATTAACATTCAAAATCATTCCAAAATTATTCATGTAAATAAAGCAATTACGGTACTTTTATATCCAATTATCGTTATTATTTTGTTTTGTTGTTGTTAGAAGCCAGATAACAATATATATTTTTATATTTATAACTAATAAAATTTAAATAATTATTTTTAGTGATGAATAAACCCTAATTGCTTTATTTACATGAAAATTTCATGAATGCCTTTGATTGTTCATAAAAAAGTGAAAAATCAAAATTATTGAATTTTTCTACCGGATATCTCTTCTAAGCCCTTTTAAGATTATCTCAAAAGAATAATAAAAATTTCTAGATTTCTTGTTTAGAAATAATCAGCGTTTTTATGTTAACATTAAAATGGTGACTATTAACAAATGAACAAAACCATAACATTTAAACAAATTGTGATAATTTATTTTTGTTGACGGATTATTGTTTATTGATATGTCTACTTAGTACCCAATTTTTTTTATTTCTCTATATTAATATTTAATCAGTTAAAATATATTTTTAAGTTTGCGTGGCAGATTGCAGCAATTCACGCGAAACCCGAACTACGCGTTTTTACCGTTACTTTCGCCGCTCATTTAAAGCTATAAGGATTATTGGTAAGGTTTCAGCATCTAAGATTTTTTTTAGGAAATTTCCTGTTCTTTAAGGATCTATTTTCAAATTTTGATTATCTCAAATAGTTTTCAAAATATTTAAAAAATCCAAACCCTTCTTTTTATGTTTACTTAATTGTTTATAACTTTTGCATTTTTTTTTTCAGCCCCTCTTGGAATTTTGATAGAATGTTCTAGATGGTATTCCGAATCGAATGAGACCAAAATCATAATTTTCGGTGCATGAGATCAGGTTTTGACGAAAATGGCACTTGTTAATCAGACTAATATTTGTAGCAGAAGTTTCTACTTAAATATTAATATAAAACATTATAGAAGAATTATGCTGTAAACAAAAACGTGACTTATCGCAACGCTTCGCGACTCTGTCCCAGTGTGAATTGAGCCTTAATATTGACTTACAAACGATATCAAAAATAGCAGAATCCTGACTTAAAATTTTCCACTAACCCAGCATTCAGTAATTCACGCTGGCTTCAATTTAAGCGAACGTGTACGAACATTATTACAAGTGCACCCCAAGGAGACTTAACTACCTGGCTGATTACATGTTTGTTAGGTTAATTACTGCAATTAAAGTCCTTTGTAAGTACTGTAAGCCACGTACAACATAAAGATCGCTCGGTAAAATTGGAGAGGGCTATAAGCGCGTGTCTATGCAATATTTGCCAATAACGTGTCACCGTCTGATCATGATCTACCAATAGGACATTATAATATTAACTGCAATGTTTTCAACCTAGAGGCAGCAACAGCATAGGCAGTAAACAAAAAGTTTTGGTCAACGTTTGACAACGTTTCTGTCAGCATTCTGAATGATATGAAATGAAACATGTCGGATTTTGGTTGGATTTATTTTATTTATTTATTTATTACAAAAAACTTACATCTAAATACAATTTAAGGTTAGATATGCCTAAAAACTCTTGTCGAGTTTGTCCAGGCATAACGTTCTCAATTACAAAGCTTATAAACTATAGTTAATCTAATAAGTAATAACAATCATGGGTAAAATATCAAATATACTCGTAAGTTGTAAATATTCAAGTTAAGTTGCATCGAGCGGCCAGATGGGATTTCATAACTGATAAGAAAAAACCATTCATATTCGCTGCGCCGCTTGGTGCGTATACCTAATTACCTATCACATTTTACGGGTAAACAAGTTACAATCTATACATATAATAAAACTGTAGAAATGAAGATTCTGTACATTAAAGATATTCAAAAAATAATAAGCGGAGGGTGTCACTACATCGCTATAGAAGCCAAATCTGTGGTCAGTTTTTTTGTCTGTCTGTCTGTCTGTCTGTCTGTATGTTTGTTCCACTATCATACGAAAACTACTGATCCGATTTGAATGCGGTTTTCGCAGATGTATTTGTCTTCTTCCAACTTAACATCTGATGTATAAAAAAAATTCCCCCCACCCCTCTAAAGGGACGAAAGAGGCGGTCAGATTTTGTATAAGACTTTTGCTTTAACACGAAAACTACTGATCCGATTTGCATACAGTTTTCGCAGATATATTTGCTTTCTTCCAACTCAACATTTGGTGTATAAAAATCACCCCCCCCCACCCCTCTATGGGGACCTAAGAGGGGGTTAGATTTTGTATCAAACTTTTTTCTTTAATGGACTTACTTCGTATTATTAACTGTTTTTCCAACTTAACATCTGGTGTATAAAATTTTTCCCCCCACCCCTCTTAGGGGACAAAAGAGGGGCTAAGATTTTGTATCAACTGATGAAGTAGAAGTACTTTAAACGGCAAAACAACGTTGCCGGGACAGCTAGTAGTTAATATACAGAATGTTTTGTTTTTACACTTTATTATATCAACTTTCATGTTCACTAAAATAATGTGTTTTCAATACATTTTTAATATTTTTGTTAGTAATTTTATTTTTAGTTTCTTCTTGTAAATTATTAATTAGGTAAGGAATTATATAATTAGAGGTTCTTTTGCCATATTCATTGTTAAATTTCTGTGTACATAGTTTTTTATTTGCTATACTTCGTGTAAACTTATGGTGATTTTTAAATGATTGAATATCACTACGAAAATATTGTTCAGTAAGCAATGCATAATCAACTTTAGTATGTATGGGCAGGACACCACAATATTTAAACAGACCTAGAGGTCCGAGTATAGATTTTTAATTTTAGGGGATACAGTCAATTTTAATAGCCTGTACTGAATGTGATATATATGGTCTAGGTATGTTTTTTAGGTGCGTCCGTAACTACTTAAACCATAAGCTATTACACTTTAAGTAAGTAATAATATATTACGCGGTACAGAATGTTGTATTATATAAAATTTAGACAATATAATTCTTAATTTATCACAAACTTTGTTTATGTGGTTCTCCCAATTAAATTTGTGGTCAATAACGAGGCCTAAATAGGTGTGTTCCGTGACTTGATTTATTTTAATGCAGTCTTTACAGAGTGAGTTGGGTGTATGAAGACATTTATGACAATGTGCTGTAATCTCAATATTTTCTTCCTTTTTATGTTTAGACCTTACGTGAATTAGTTTTGTTTTATTAAGATTCAGTACTAGGCCTGAATCGTGAGACCATTTACAGATTGCTGAGAAATCTTTTTGAATTTTATTTTTCGCTAATGTTATGTCATCGTCCGACGCAACAAGACATGTATCGTCAGCAAACTGAAATAGCTTGCAGTGTTTCACGACATTCCTTAGGTCATTTACGTAAGCTAGGTAGTGTTTAGGTCCTATTACTGATCCCTGAGCGGTTCCATCCTCAACTGGAATTAATTATTATTCCATCCTCAAATGGATTATTTAGTGTATGGGCTGGTAGCGCTCTCATGGTTCTTTGCGTAATGTTCTCTATTACGTCTCACTATATTAACGGTGGGAAACATTTATATTCGTAAAATTATATACTTCCAGAGTTTAGTTCCAATTTGAAACAAAATGAGTCGTAACGCATAAACGTCTTGTTACATAAGACCGTTAGTTAACATCCATAGAAACATTATTCGCAGACATAACACAGTTACACAGCATAATATTTATATCCAGTATCCATTAATGACATTCAGCGTCACACCCAACCCTAAGCTCTGTTATTCAACCCGTAAGCCGTCTTCATATCTCGCGACAAAAAGGCCCCAAGATTAGCGAGGGGTTAAATAAATATATCCAAAGATCTCACAAAAGACCCACTTATAAATTTTCCTGAAAAAATTTCGAGTAAGATGGCTATCAATGTTATGTAAAGCAATATTATGCTTAAGTAAATTTTATTGACACGTTTGGAATTACTATCAAACGAACTAATATTTAACTGGTTTCAACAGTTAAATTATATCGTTTGATAGTAATTTCTCGTATCACTGATTTCTTAATACTAACAAGTACCTTAAGTGCGATTTTAATACAAACATACACCAATAAATTAATTGCATTTTGAACGCACATTATAGATTGTCGATCCTTTTTGTTTCGCTGTCCTTAATAGTAGACGTCTAGAATCTAGATAATCCAATTTTAAAGCATTAACAAACCAAGAATATCGAGATTTTATGAGTATAGTTCGATAAGAGATCGGACCAGATTATATTTGCATTAATATGACATTAAAATAGTAAAACTTTCGTATCCAAAAGCGTCCAAAACCGCGCGTAAATCACATCATCTCGAAAGGCAATAAAGCAGTTAAAGTACAGTAATTCTGAACAGGTACATGTAACACCAGCTTTTTCAACGTCACGAACTTTGAACAGTTTAATTTGAGTGTAGTTTGAGTTAATAGTGAATTGAACGTATGTCTCATCGACGTATAACGTAAGGACACCTTGCGTATAAAAATACTAGATGACGCCTGCAACTTCGTTGCGCCTAAATTCGTTTATCGCGCGGGAACCGCACATTTTTCCGGAATAAAAAGTATCCTATGTCCTTTCGCGGAACTCAAAGTATCTTCGTACGAAATTTCAGCAAAATCGGTTTGAGATTTAGGCGGGAAGAGGTAACAGACAGACATACAGTTAGACAGACAGACACACTTTCGCATTTATAATATTGGTATGGATTTTATAGTGTTGAGGAGATGTATTTCAATGCTTATCTGACAATATATTATTTTAATCCCCGATGCAAACAGGGGTGATAAGTTTGACGAGTGTGTCTGTGTGTGGGAGTGTCTGTCCGCGACATTGTAGTGTAAGAACTGGTGGGATTTTGATCTAGTTTTTTTTATAAAACCTACCTAAGGGGGCGTCCACAAATTACGTGAGGTGTTTTTTTGAATTTCTTGACCCCCCTCCCCCCCTGGTGAGATTTCGTGAGATTTTATTCAACCCCCCCTCCCCCCCACAAATCTCACATGAGATTTTTCAAAATGGTGGTTTTTTACGTAAACGTTTGGTTTGACAGTCAAAAGATTTTCTTTCGGACGAATTTGTGAAATGATCTTTATGATGTTAATCGTATAACGATTACGCTTACGATTAAATCTTAAGCGTACGTACAATCTGGATGAAATGGACCAAAATTGTATTATTTTGTTGAGAAAAAATTACGTGAGATTTGCCGAGACCCCCCTCTCCCCAACGTGAGATTAGATGAGATTTGTCTCGACCCCCTCCCCCCCCTAAACACCTCACGTAATTTGTATACGCCCCCTAATCGATAATCTTCTTAGCCATACTCATCATTATTTGCTCGCTCTCTGCTCGTAAACTTTGAGGTTCCTCTTAATTTATACATTTGCGCATATAAATTGAGTACAAAGTAAAATAATATAATATAGACGATGCAATCATTGTATAAGTAATTTTTTTTTTTTAATTCGTTCTGTATTATTCAAATTTTGGCTTCACATTTTGCTAGGGTTTTTTTTTAATTCCTGGGTATGCTAAATTTATGATGAAGGTATCTTTAAGTAAAGTACGTCCACGGTATAAGTACCTGAACGGAATTGGCACAACACTTTGCATGCTCACTTCCCAGTAATATAAGTTACACAACTTTTTGTACGGAATATCACAATTGCCGTAATTTAACTTCGCAGGTGCAATTCGCATTGTTTCATATCGCAATTTAAGAAACTTTACACTGTAGTTAATGTGAATGTAGTAAAGACACTGATAAATGTGGTAACTCAAACTGTGTTTTATTAATCTTATTAAATGTAACACGTAACAAACTTTACTAAAATTACTGATCGTATTTTGAGGTAACATTGCAGTAATAACAATTTTGATTCAGATACATCTTCTTATATATATAAAATTCTCGTGTCACAATGTTAGTCAGCGAACTCCTCCGAAACGGCTTTACTGATTTTAATCAAATTTTATATGCATATTCAGTAGGTCTGAGAATCGGCTACTGGGTACTTTATATATTGATAAGTGCATTTGTTGAATAAATAATAGTAAATTATTACAATCTGAGACTGACGGCGACCATTGTTTGTGTGACGGGATAGCGATCGACGTTGCCATGGCGACATATATTATTATTTACTTATTTAGTCACTTCAATAAAATAATATGGGCGAAATACTTTATATTATTATGGCAAAGCAACGTTTGCTGGGACAGCTAGTCATAATATAATATTAATGCGTCAGAGTCAGGGCCGAATTTAAATTCTTTATAGTTTATATCATAGTATAGGCCACTTTAATTTTGTTCTTAATAAACTTAATTCGCCCCTGTGTACGATCTCTGCCGCCATCCTAGGACGTTATAGGACGCTGCCGCCCATAGGCCATGGCCTATACTGCCTTATAATAATAATAGCTCCCACAACGATTTCGGTGACGGTTGCCGGTTTCATTGAAAGAGATCAGGCGCAGGACCGACTTTTTACATGCCCATCCGACGCATGGATCATCTTACTTGTCGGATAATCAGGTGATCAGCCTGCATTGTCCTAACCAAACTTGGAAATATCATATTTCCAACGCGGGAATCGAACCCACGACCTCCGAGTCAAGAGCCGCGCTCTATACCATTAGACCACGGAGGCGTTACTGTCTATACAATAATTATGCAATCTTTGCAATATGCAATCCAGAGCTGACCAGAGTAACCAAAATGTCAATTTCTTTAGATGTGTTGTTAGAAATTAAATAAACACACATACTAGCTAATTTCCAAAGAAAACTACGTATAAAAAACTTCTTTTAATGCCTTTTTATACCCATTTATATACATTTACAAGTATTTATTGGTCATCACTACGGGCAATAGATAACAGACGTCCACACAAGGCGGGGTGGAAACATGTGTTTCCTATCACTGCATGACCTGGCTGGATGCCAGGGTTTTATTTACCCTAATACTAGATTTTAGGTATTCCTTAGTTATAGCTTAGATATTTGATGGTAGAATTAAAACTGTAATAAACTTAATATATTGTTATAGACATGAAATAATAAAATATTGAGTTATTAATTTCATTCTAGTTATAAGTATTTCGGTACCCGGAAATAAAGTTTTTTATATTACATACAACCTAGATCATGCATAATTGTTTAAAATATTTACTCGTCGTGTCGTCTTGAAACAAAAGCTAGATCAAGATCGGTTTATCCGTTTGAGAGATGCCATTGACAGGCGTATACACGGATAAATTAAAACACCATTCTATTGTAGAGTCTCAACTCTACAATAGAATGGTGTTTTAATGTACTCCCAACTCTCAAGTTGGGAGTACTTAAAAAATCGGCCAAGTGCGAGTCGGACTCGCGCACAAAGGGTTCCGTACCGTTATAGAGCAAAAATAGGCCAAAAATTGTGTTTTTTGTATGGGAGCCCCCCTTAAATTTTTATTTTATTTTATTATTATTCTTAAATATTAACCCATCAGTCGTGGCAAAACGAGACACAATAGCTTTTTCATTGTTATCGCGGCCGGATGTGGCCGCTTGGGGCTTCATGAATTAAGTAGACATATTATAGTTAAGGCTTTTGTGAAAATATCAAGTGCCTACCTGTAGCTATTATTGATATCGAGCAAAAAAGGCCAAAAAATCACGTTTGTTGTATGGGAGCCCCCTTTTAAATTTTAAAATGTTAAATATTTTTAAATGTTAAATTTTAAATTTTTAAATGTTAAATTTATTTTGTTTTTAGTATTTGTTGTTATAGCGGCAACTAATATACACATTCTGTGAAAATTTCAGAACTCTATCTATAGCGGTTCTTGAGATATAGCCTGGAGACAGACAGACGTACAGACAGACGGACAGACAACGAAGTCTCATGAATAGGGTCCCGTTTTCACCCTTTGGGTACGGAACCCTAAAAATTATAAGATAACGATTTTACGCAATATTTTAATTAGGTTAAAACGAAGCCAAAAGGTATATTAAAAGTTATAACAAATCTAAATCAAATGACTTGGGTCATCTGAAAGTACTTTCCATAAGACCTGAGTAGTGAGTAGTCACGATCGTAGGATTGTGAAATATAAGAAATATGTGTGTACAGTGGATGTTTAGATGGGGTAAATAGATTCATGTCTTTGTTCATGAGTGGATTTCAACAACTTGCATTTTTTATATAATTTTGGTGGAAATTTTTGTTTCCACCAAAATTGAAGATTAGGTGTTTACGGGAAACTGGTACGATAACCACCACCTAGACGAGTTAGCTTGTGACAGAATGAAGTGAATCGCCATTCATGCTTCAATTTTTTATGCTTCAAGAATCAATGGTATTTTGTAAAAATAATGTTTTACACACCCTCTTACCCACCAAAATTGGAATTTGCGAGAAAAATAATCTTAAAAAAAACTACGTGCACTAAAGTTATAGCACATTAACTTAACTATAAACAAACAAAAACTCTACCGATATTCAAAATAACAACATGATATTATTGCCACAAGTAGGATAATTTAAATACACCAAAATTGCATAAAATCGGGGGTTTTGTGATAAAACGGTTTTCTTTCATTTCTGGCTGGAAACTGGTATGACCCAGTCCACAGCCACCTCCCGTTTAGGTTAGCGTGTGGCTGAATGAAGTAAATGGCGTATTTTTTATACGTTTCGTAAATCCCACCAGAATATTCTCCGCGACAGACCTAAGCTGTGTCATAAAAACTCTAGTACAGAAGTTAGTACAGTAAAATTGATATATTATGAAGAGCCAACTATATCCAGTATCAAGTTTTCTGTTAATCGATCTAGATATTGAGTAAAATAGTTCGGCGACAAGCCACCAAAATTGAAAATCGCCTATTTATGTTTATTTTCTTGGAAAATAATAATTATTTTTTAAAAAATAAGGATAGGCCCAAATTATAAGCGTTATGTTTTACTTTTAAAATCAAAAATGAAAACGATATCTTGAAAAAATAAGATAGTTTTCAGGCTTGTCGCGCAAAAAAGCGGTTTGGGAAATCCAGTCTCATACTAAGACCACACAATTTCCGAGTGATCCATTCGCTGTTCGAGTCAGTCACCTCACAGTACTCTGGACGCACGCTTAGGGCCGACCCACACCGGAATGGCAGCGCAGTGCAGCGGCGAGCATTTTCAGTGTCTTATGATATTTTTAAACTTTATCTTCATTATTATAATACAATTTCCAAGTTTCTCAAGCGATACTAATTATTAAAGTAATAAAGATAAAGTTTAAAATCATATGACACTGAAAATGCTCGCCGCTGCGCTGCCGTTCCGGTGTGAATCGGCCCTCAGAAGTCTTTAAGTAAGTACTTCTCCACATAAGCTCTATATGTAAACGTATCTTCTAAGGCAATAAGTGTCACAGTGTAACACACACAGCCACTTAATCTTCTTAATGAATTTCCTGCGATCGGGGAGCTATTGATCTATGGAGCCTTGATTTAGCAAATCGAAAAATTTCACTCCAGTAAAGCCTTCAGATGTCAAAAATGTACGGGATTTGAAATAAGGCATCGTTGTGACATGTCATTTGCGATGAACTACATCAATTCCTCTTTTTGATTTGATATTTGGAACAGTGAAATTAACCAGCGCACCTTGGTTTAGGGTGTCGTTTGTTTTCATGCGTTATATTATGTACTTTCTATAGAAAAAAAGTATAAATCGTAACATATTAGTTTAACTGTAATTATGCGTGTAGCTTCGCCTAATATATTTTTTCAATTTACGTAATAATTTAAAGATAACAAATTTCAAAATTACGTAGTAATATATATTTCTATGTAGTAATTTAGTGTTCATAATAACTGTGTAATCTTTGTTGTTAATGCATTGTGGTATAACATTAGAAGTTTATTCACTCTATGGCACTCAGTTACTTGAGTTTGGCTTGTTCAGGCGAATGTAACACATGTAAAGAACTCTATATATACTACTACTTCAAATGCTGAAGTGTGTCTGTCACTCTGTTAACTTTTCGTGAAAAAATTGGTTCAACGTCAGTCGGGTTATGTTAACTCAATCATCGCGGATTCTTGGAAATCTATTGTTATTCTATTGATGTCGCGATCACCGGTGCTCTTATGGGGCTTGATAGGTTAATCCATCCGTCGGCTGGGTTTGATAAAACGCGACCAAGCCTATGAATCAACTTCTCTGATAGTACTTACTTTGTGTCAAGGGAATAAAGGGTAGTTTTTATCGCCAAGAAAAGTATGGTTCCCGCTCGACGGCGCAACAAAGTTGTAAGCAACATCTAGTACATTTATACACAGTTGAAACAATAAATTGGACACAAAACAATATAAAATCACAAAGAGCGCATTGCTGTAATAATAGAAAGAACTATTACATTTCAGTGAAGCTAGGACGTTACAATAGTACAATGGTTGCATGTCGCGCCTTTGTAACGGACACCCGTCACGCCAGACACCCTGATACTAAAAATATTACGTGAAACTTATAATAGACTTCGTTATTATCGATACTTATATTGTAAATGCGAAAGTTTGTCTGTCTATCTGCCTGTCTGCTACCTCTTCACGACTGAACCAGTGACCGGTTTTGTTGAAATTTAGTATGGATATACTTCGAGTCCCGGAAATTGACATAGGATACTTTTTATCCCGGAAAAATTTACTGTTCCCGCGAGATAAACTAATTTTTTTTAATTTTATTTATGCAACAGAGGTGCAGGCGTCATCTAGTCATCTATTGACTTATGACTATTGTGTGGAGAGTTTAGAGTTGAAAATTTTAAAGTCTATTATATACAGGGAGGCCGATCAAATCCGGTTGGATTATTCGCTTGATATGGGCTTCTGGGTAACAAAGTTAGCTAAGTCCAGAGGACTGAGCAGGTCAATACGTCTAGCACCAACCATGTGTGGGTTTCATCACGATGTTTTCATTCACCGTTATACGAGCGGCCGTATTATGTACCATTATGTACAATCAAATTACATTGATCCGCAATCTGCCTTTGAATCAATTTTTTTGATAGTACATAAGATCGTAAATATTTCATTGGTACACGTCTCCACCCGGGAACGAACCTGCACCCTCTGCATGTGCGAACAAAATGTCTGTCCAACTACTTTAGCGACAAAACCGCGGGTTAAACCTATAATAAGACATACACACTACACGTTGCAAAGGCCTCTGGCACCATCCTAAGTAAAGGGCAAGCGTTCTATTAAGCCACAGAGGCCACAGACGTTTTTCAGCCTAAAATCCAGGACAAAGCGAACTTAGACGGGGTCAATAGGATTTCGTGCTCTTTGAGTATCGCATTACGATTCATCAACTTTTCTACTACCATTGTTGTATTTCAGACTTTTGTAACTTTTTCTTTTGATTACTTGAATTTGTATTCAAGTAAGCGAAAAATACGGTTTCACAAACAGTCTTATCTTCTTTTGAAAATAGATGATCTGAATTCTGTACTAATATTATGGGGATTGAGGTGATATGGTTTTTTCATTTATTTGTATCCAAAAGCTTTTTTTAAACAATTAAGTCAATATTGATATGGAGTTAAACTATAGAGGACTGCATAGGTTTTTTTATCGGGATAAAATTAACAGTTGCTTGTTGCATGTTGTGCAGAGAAAAGGTACAGCTAGAGACTTAGCATTACATACTTATCTCCAGTTTTCCTTATAATATTATGTTTTGCTCTATTTATATTATTATTTAAACAGCAATTAATTAGTTACGAAAATTTGTCAATTACGACTATTTTACTAAAAGCCGCACTTGAGGCATTAAACGATAACTTTACTGTAGATTATCTAGTGTTTATTTTTTGGTAATGTCTTCATTACATTAAACTTAAGCTATCATTAAACATCCTGAGTCCAGCCGTGGGAAACTTTGCGAAATACAACGCTTAGACTAAGTTTCTAAGTTTTTAATCTGTAAACGTAGTATCAGCTGCGGGTTCAGCTTGAAATAAATATCACGTAGAAGCGTTCAAGTGGCACAAACGTAAATAACTCGCTGCCCAGTGTTCCGAGGAGTCTGTCCGCTCGCAACGAGCTTGCAATACACCTGATGTTACATTGTAAAAATGTGTCATAGAAAATAGTAACTTATTAGCTTCTTTTGCTTTTATGTTGGTGTACTGCAGTATCTTGCTAAAGGCTTAAGACCTTCTTAGAATTTCAATGTATAACTTATCTAAAGTATAAGATACACCAGTTTTTACACCTGTTTTGGTTTTGTAAAAATGTGTCATAGAAAACACTAGCTTATTAGCTAGCTACTTTCTTTATTATGGTTGTATTGTATCTTGTGAAAGACAATGGCTTAAATACGTTACTAGAATTGGAATGTAATGATTATCTAAAAGTATAAGTTACACGTCTGTTATTACATTGTAAAAATGTTTGATAGAAAATACGTTAGCTTATTAGCTCTCTTATTTAGTTCGTAGTAGATGTATTTCACCTTGAGAGATATATAGATACTGGAAATTTCAGTTGTCGTAAAGGACATTAACGACATTTGGCCGAAAATGTATTATTGAGGCTCGTATAATACTCGTATAATAACTATTTTATATTGTCTAAATCATGGACGTATAAAAAAAGACGGACGGAGTCCCACCATACACAAAACTGTGTCGTTCAGAGTCGGCCAGCTGGCTGTATGTACACGATCCGCACGCACACATTCTTGCGCCAGTCCATACCATTTGACAGGCGACAAAACGTGTGCGTGGCCGACTCAGAAGAAAAGTGAAGACACAGTTTTGTATATGACAAGACTCCGTCCGCCTTTTTTTCTACGTTCATGGTCTAAATCTAAAACGTAACTTAAACTCGAATGTAAAAGTTAGCAATGTGTAAACAAAATCGTTAATTTTTAAAACCCTTTGCGCTATTTTTTGCAATTTTATTAATATTATTTTCTTCTTTTCATTTTACGTTTTTACTATTGTCATACTAATGCTAAAATATACTTTATTAGTGTAGAAAGGATCTTTACCTCTTATTTTCTGAGCCTAAAGAAATATGATTTAAGGGTTTCTCTACACATAATTTGTATTCATTACAGATGTGATTAATTGCTTGTTGAAGGCTGTCATACCGTACTAGGTTCGAGGTTTTGGCTTCCAGTGTCATTACAATCTGTTGAGAGACCTTTCTCACAAATGAGTACTGAACGTTACAAAATACTTTAGGTATTATCTGTACAAACACTTTTGAATCGATTTTTTTCTTATTGCATACCTTACTACCTCATTAACTTCTTTTTATTAATTTCTGTAACTGTGGTTTTTAATTTGGCTGGGGCTACATTGTGTGACAAGTCAATGCGATAGACAATATTGTATGAAGTCGGCCCGGTGTCTTATGAGAGTTATAAGACGCTGCTACAGCATAGTATGGCGTTCTAGCAGCCGTTGAATGAACTTGTAACGGAATGCTCTAAAACTACATTTCGTCATAATGTCTATGCACACACAATAGACATACATATTATACTGTCACTTGTAACGGTCAACCTCACGCAGTTACACTTAAGTACCTACAAGTTGGAAGCCGGCTACATGAAGCGGCAGCAGACGACGTGTCGTCGCGATAATACAGGTTTGTATGTATTTCTATGAATAAGCATCGTTAGCTTCGTGTCGCTGCAGAGGGTATTTTATAGAAATACATACAAACCAGTAGTGTCTCGGCGACACGTCGCCTGCAGTTGTCGCGTGTCGCTTGGTTCCAACTTTAACCTTTATACTACACTACACACTACCAATATGTTGCCACACTCCGATATATTCAATGTTTACGTAACTTGAACTTAGTGAAGATTTTGACGTAAACACCATACATTTTCTATCAAACCCATCATTAAATGAAAGTTAAATCATCATACCTACTCTCTCTAAGTCCCATTGGAATTATAAACACATCATAGGCAGACGTTCACCTTTTCCATTAGATGTTCAGTAATGAGTACGTTCAGAACTCAATTATTGTGACCAGCGGTCAATTTAGTCCGCAACGCGACGCGTAGATGCATTTCTAAATTTGTATGGATTTGACAGATCCGCAAGACGTCTCACGCAATTTAAATCTGTCAATTCACTGCTTTAGAAATGCATCTACGCATCGCGTTGAGGTCTGAATTGACCCTAAAAGAAGGTACAAATGGGCGTTTTGAAGCGCACGCTTTGCTAACGCGCGTTTTGAGAACTCCGGATTCTATTGATGCGTACACATGCAAGCACGCGTTACTGGCGGGTTTGCATGAGTACGCTTCAATAATCCGGGGTTCTCAAAACGCGTGCGTGCTTCAAAACGTCCAATGTGTACCTGCTCTAAGTCTCGCCGGAATTATGGACACATCAGTGGTCAGACACCTTTCCCATTAGATGTTCTGTAATGAGTACGTTCAGAACTTAATTATTGTGATCAGTAAAAGTGGAATGTACCGCTCATATATCGCTGTCGGCTCTGACGCGTCGATTAATGTTTTTTTCGACCTTTATTGTATCTTCGCCGATAATGAGAATCGTTTGTCATGAGCCTGCGAGTGTATTGATTTGTTATAAGTAGATACAGTAAATTATATTTTATCTAAATGTAACGCCATACTATAATGGTAGAGTATTTTAACCCATCAATCCCCAAGCTGCCAGCCGCATAACAATTGATAATCTATTGTGTCTGCGATACCACGATTGAGGTGTTAAATAGTAACTGTTAAAAATGGTTTCACAATTAATTGGTTGTTATACTTGGATCAGTTGTATTTATCTAGTTGCCCTATCTTAAGTTTGTGAGTTATATTTGTATACTGTTTTTTATTTCTATAATTGTAGCCATTTTATTTATTTATTATAACCATACATTTTAAAGCAAGAAAGTATAGTGGATTATCGTGTGATATAATGATGCTCTTAATTATAAGTAAAACATAAAAAGTTAAAATTTATACTTTATTTGTTTAACGGGATTCTTGTACAAAAAAGACGATGTCAATCCTATAGTACCTTATCTAAATACGAGTATAACAATTTAAGTTTCAATAATTTTGACTTATAGTTAAAATTATAAAGCATTCTAGCAGAATCAGAAGAAGGCAAAAGTGATTTAAAATAAATAAAAAACAAAGCATAATCTTGTAAAATAAAAATAAAAAAAAACAATGTAAACCGTGCTGCGGGAAACATTTTTATGGCACCACGTTCGCGTATTCACTCCCATGATTAAATTCCAAAGTTTTATTTATCGCTGCCGTTTGTATATCGGCTTCGGCCCGAGAATATGAATGAACATGAAACAGATATTCAAATACAGAGCTTTAAAGCTTTTGTAATTTGTAAGAAAAATACTCCGGTGAAAGTGTTAAAAGTGAGGACGACATTTTGCGATGTAAACTTCACTTTAAAGCACTTCGTAGCAAATCGTAGAAAATCGTAGAATTTCGTAGCACTTCGTAGCACTTGGTAGCACGTCGTAGTATATTATCGTAACAATTTGTACCAAATCGTAGAAAATCCTAGAATTTCTTAGAACTTCGTAGTAAGCTGAGGTACTTCCTAGTAGCACTTTAAGTAAAGTAACACGTGATAATTCGGAAGCTTCTTATACGCATCGTAGCAGATCGTAGCACGGTCTACGGACTTCGTAGCAGCGGTGCTATGCAACCAAATGCGAGCTATGTTCTTCCTGTTCCATTTTTGAATAACTCGTTTCGTGGCGGAAGTTCGGCATGATTCCGCCTGCAATGTATTTTAAATTACCGATGACACCATGCCGAAATGACGTCGTGTTATATTGTATGCGTTTGACATTGCTGACGTAATCATACCGAAGTTCCGCCCCGGAACTTTGGCATGGTGTGTTTAGACACTAAAGGTGAACGCAGATTTGGGCCGCACCGCACGCACCGCATTCGAATTCTTTATATGAAGTTATAGGCAAGCTCGCATACCTACCTACCCGCGCCGCAGTCTTCGAAATTCATAATAATATGAAAAATTGCGAATGCGGCGACTGCGGTGCGTGCGGTGCGGCCAAATCTGCGTTCACCTTAGGAATGCTTTAGCGCGTCGCATTGCAATGTAAACTTACCCTAAAGATTTCATCTAATGAAGAAAAAGCGTTGATGTGACTTGACTACTCGCATAGCCTCTTCTGTATGTGCACTATGTTAGATGCGCATTAGTTACAGCAAATCTTCAGAAAGAGACCGTATTCTCTTTTTAAAAGGTCGCCAACACATCTGCAACTCTTCTTATGTTGCAAGTGTACATGGGTATGGTAATCATAAATGCGAATGTTTATCTTTATGTAATCTGAAGGTTTTCCAAATCTTTGATGTCATTTCCAATCTGCATGGAAAACTACGAGTCTTGGGAAAGAACATGTGATAGTTTCTGTCTGCGGTTTCCACGGGATTTACTAACTTATGTACTAGGTATGAGAGAAGTTGAATCCTAGGCAGATGGGGGACCTACGTCAGAGTAGACATATAGTTATATCTATTGTGCCTACGTGGTTTGGTCTCGGTACGTCAAACACATTCGACAGATCACAATTATTAACATTGAATTGATATGACCCGACCAAATGACGTTGGTCTGTCAACTGCCTAGGAATCAATTTCCTCGATGGTACAAACAAAGGAACTATCAAAATATTATTATTATATGATATTTTTAACTGTCAAGATATTTATCCTTTAACAAATAAAGTAGCCAACCGTATGAAATAGCGCTGCAACTTTTTACAGCTAAAAGCGCAATGGAAAATCCAAAGATTGCATCCATTGTTAATACGAACAGTTTAAATTAACATAATAATACAACGTTTCACACCCCAGTGACCGTTTGTCCAATCCCCATTCAATAAAATACATTCAAGTTATTGTTTTGTTTATTAACTTTCGCTTCATATTTTGAATTCGGAATAACGTTTTTGCTATCCGATGCAATTTCTTTCAGTGCGATTGTTTTTCGAATTTCAAATAATGCTCTACTTGAGTTGCTTTTTACTTTTTCTGAAATTACATGTCGTTGTAACAAAATATTAGCGAGAGGTGTTTTAGCACTAACAAAACAACTTATTGCACTATTTCCACTGTATTATTAATATAATTTTTTATCCAAACACACAGGCTTAGGGCCTTTCCACATGACGTATTATTTGCGCACTGGCGACGCGCGTTTCTGATGCGCTCGTCTTCTGCGTGTTTTCATCGCGTTTTGGCAGATATAAAATTTAAAAAGTGTCGGCTTCCTTCCGTTTGCTGAGCGTTCAACTTGCGTTGGTATCGATACAAACGAGCGTAAAAAAACCTAGTGTGGATTAAGGGCCCTTATGGTCATCGTCAGGTGTAGTAACACGTAGTACCACTTAATATTTCTATGAAATAAATATTTTATGAAAAATGAACAGCCGTCACCTTAAATGACATCAGCAGTGATTCATATTTTCGACCACATTCAAAATGATACTAATTGGATAACATTCGCAAAATTCTCAGAGTATACTTAAGCTAATGCCTCTAAGGGCCAGGCCACAAGACTGCGTTGCGACGTCGCATCACAAAAACAACATCGCACAGAAATGCGATGCGTTATTACAACGCAAAAATGTCATCGAAAATCTCGCTGTCGCGTCGCAAATTTCCACGATGCGTTCTGCGGCGTCGCACAATTTATACGATGCGACGCCGCAACGCATTGTTGTGACCTGGCCCTATAGTATTACTATGCAATATGCACGTTGGCGACTAAAACATTCTTTAAGGATTGTACTTTATTATTTATCAAAACTATAAAAATACAAAGTTACAGCTTAAAACTGGAATATTATATTTTTTAAAAATAACTTTTTGAAGCCCGCAACATTCAAAACGTTAAAAGTTTTTAAATATGGGTGCAAGAATCTATATAACTTTATACAGCCGCAACGTATTATGCTTCGAAGTTTTGAAATATTTCAATATAGTTGCAAAGAAATATGGGTATTTATAGAGAAATGAAGATACGATGTTTATATTTTATTCATGCTCATGTTTCACCAACCCCTGACGAAAAAGAGGGGTGTTATAAGTTTCACGTGTCTGTCCGTCTGTTTCTCTCTGTGTGTGTCTGTCCGTGGCATTATAGCATCCAAACGGGTGGACCGATTTTCATTTGTTTTTTTTTTGTTTATAGCTGACATGATCGAGAGTGTTCTTAGCTTTGCTCATCACAATCAACGCGCCCAGTGCTGAAATATTTGTGTTTATCTTTTTCTGTACTTCTTGAATTTATTAAAATTTGGAATCGGGGGTTGTTTTTAAATTTCTAATAGTTTTTATTATTCGTAGTTTCTAATTTTTTGTTATTACAATAATGAGGGTCGTCTATGGGCCAGTCGCCCATATCCTTTGTTTGTCTCATTTGCATAATTTTGTCACGTACCAAGATTGCATTTTCTCTTAATCTAACAGTTTTAGTTTAGTTTCAGTAGTTTCTAATTTAACATTATCATTTCTTCATGATAGACATAAACAGGTGAATGCTATCGTATATATAGGAGCATAATCGTCTTTAATTGCCAAAGATCAAATTGATAGAACAGCATGGTGGTGAGTTTTCACCCAGAATTAGCACCACAATCCTGAATCGCGCTATCGAAGTTTTCTTATGTCATGTAATTCAATGTACCATCGAGGAAATTGATTCCTATGCAGTTGATAGATCAACGTTATTTGGTCGAATATGTCAATTCAATGTTAATTGTGATCTGTCGGCTGGGTTTGACGTATGGCAACCAAACTACGTAGGTCCCCGATCTGCATAGGAATCAACTTCTCTGATAGTACCTAAATTATAAGCGCGTCAGTTATACGACAGCTGAAATTAGTCACGTGGGCTTCCGCCTGACCGACACCTCGCTCGGTCGGAAGATCTTCCGAAGTAGCTACACATGTTCCCACAGTGGCAATCATGGTGACGTGAAAAGAAGTTGACAGGTTTTATAATTAGTCATGTAAGTTTTACATTAATTTTACAGACTTTTCACCCTACCTTACTTATTAATTAAACATCTTACATTCCAATTAAAATTATATCGCTTAATTTTTTTCATATCTAAATGTCTATAACAGTTTAATAAGCGCCCTTTTATTATTTTATACCAGTTTTCGCTGATATAATTATTATAGGTGTGGATGTTAATTTTCTATTTAATTATGTGTACAATATACTAATGAGTAATAACCGTTATTTTTAATGCTGGTACATAAAAACATTTTTGTGAATGGCAGAAAAATAAAAGTTCGCAAATATAGCAGGCTCATGATTAAAAATAAAAGAGATCGTAAAATATACAGTAAAAGAACGAAATAGCTCTAGTTTGTAAAATATTTAAGCGTTAGTTTTATTTTTTTCATCTGAATTGTTTAAAACATTTATATTAATTGCTCTATTTGATATAAATATGAAATTTAAAAAAACATTTGTATGTTTTATATGTTTCAACATTTCTATTGTTTACTAGCGTTATAAAGATTTTTAAACAATAAAATTTATATTTTATACTTTTATCGACACGACTACAAAAAAAGAGGAGTTTCTATGTTGAACTGCATATTATAATATTTTTAATTGAAACAAAATTACGCTTACGTTAGGGTCACCATAAACAAAATAAGATCTTTCGACCGAGCAAGATGGTAGGCTCAGCCAGCCTGAAGCCTTTTTGTGAAATTAATTGTCGTATACAAGGTGTTATAAACAAAGTACATAATATTATACTTTAAGCTGTGTTGTTGTTGTTGTTTGTTGTTCCCTGTATTGAGTTCCCTGTCAAAGTAGCAGCGCTGAAAAAGTAGCCTTTTTTAACTTTTGTATGGAAAGATGCCTGACGCTGGGGCGCTTGCCCAAAAAAATCACAAAAAAATTGCTCTTTTAGCGCTGCTACTTTCACAGAAAACTTCAATAGCGCGATGCAGGAAATTGTGGCATTAGATGGTCCTCCACACTGCCTCACTTCCGTAGATGCATATTTCATGCAGATTAAAACCTTTATAAGATGAGATCATCTGAAAGCAATGATGATGAATATAAAACTGATCACACGGACTACATTTTCATTGATTTGTCTGGGAATTGTTAAAACGGGACATCTATTCTTGTTTTCACGAGCGAACGGGCACCCTATAATGATGATATATGGCGACGCTCAAGTTTTTCTTTCTGGCGGCTGTTTCGTGTCACAACTTGGTGATTGTGTATCACGTAATCGAATTATCTATGTTATTTATTAGTCTTTGGTTCTCTTCTGTATCATGTAGGCTAGTTTTTTTGGTGAGACTAAACTAGATAACGGTAAAACTTATTTTCTTTAATAATAATGAAGACGTGAGTGGAAGAATCGAACAAGTAACATTTCGTAACATTCGGACAATAACAAATTTTTTCCCTAATTATTTTATTAAAACTTGTAACTTATCTTCTTCATAACCTAGCTAATGTATCTGGCTACACATATAATCCATAGTTTTTATATTTCAAATATTTTTTCCGGTTCTTTTTTAGGCTTTAGCCTCCATTTAAGCAAAAAATCGGGAAGTTTTTGCATGTTACTTACCTTATTCTTCCACTCACGTCTTGAATTATAATAGTTAAAAGATAATATTAATATCCTAAAGGTGCTCCCAGACAGAAGTTATGTAACGTAAGATAACACTTTTGTATAACATTTTTTAACAAATTATAACAACAGACACGTTTATTTTTTGACATGTTGTAGGGTATATTACACGATGTTATAAAATGTTATCGTGTTATACAATGTTTTATAACGTTATATAACTTCTGTCTGGGAGCACCTTTAAACTAGCGACTTTTGTTAAAGAAACAGAGTGTGCTCTTGTGTACACACATTTTGAAACTATAAAATCAATGCTTCGTAGCTGACTTGATTTTTATGCAACCGGCCGTCGTCACCAAAACCAGCGTAGGACGCATTTATTTTTAAATTTAGCAACAATCAATGACGTTTTAATGTTGTTGTAAAGATGATATTCCTTTAAACGCAACCCTAAGCATTGAAATTATACGCCTTTATCCACTTCTTGGGAGTAGGATGGCTGCTTGCAAGGCTACTTCTACATTATTATATGACTTACAATTATGTATGTTGATATTGTATATAATTTTAAGTTACAAAAGTGTAAATATATTCAAAAGACAAAAGTCATATTTTTAGTAAAAAGTGGGCCCCGTGCGAGTTTCTTACGCCTGTTATTCTCGCCGGGTTAGTTCCCGAACCGGTGGTAGGTATCATGTAGACTTTCAGAGAATATTTCCAAAAATTTATTCTGAATACATTTTTTGAGGTTTTTTTAATTTGTATTCACTTTTATGATTTCGTTTTGTATTCCACGTACCGCGAGCTAAGAAGTTATTTTACTTTTAGATCCGATGAAAGCCCTGCGCGTTACTGAACCGAACAAATAGGCGGTATTTTTCTTCCGACTCAGCAATTTACAGAAAAAACGGAGCTTCGTAATATACTTGTGTATGTAAGGTAATAAGCCGTGGAGATTGTCTATTTGTGCACAGCGGAAATTGAAATTGTTTAATATTTTATCATAAATATTCTGATTTTTTTGAGTTTATTTCCTGTGCTACCGTTGATCTGCGTTGTGAGACTAAAATTCCGATGTTTGTTGGAACTTAGATTTCCTTTAAATCACTAGTTGACTGTTAATATGAAAGGTACACAAAGAAAATGGTGAAAAATAAAATATTTAAGTATAAGAAAACACTTAAAAACGTATAAGAAATGTAAAAGAAGCTTTAAATAATTATATAAAAGATGTGGCAATATATAGAGAATAGTAAATTGTAAATGATTGAAATTGTAAATAAGATAAAATAGATAAAAAAAAAAAAAAAAAAAAAATAGCATCAAAATTGTAAATCGCAAATATAATATTATGATATAACTGTTTGTAAGAATAAATGTAAACAATTTTTAAACAATTTATACGATGAAATGAAAAATGCAAATAATTGGCTCTTCCGTTTGGAAGGGGGAACAAGAGGTCCCGTAAAGGGGCCGCAAAAAAATATGTTCAACCAAACATTAGCTAAAAGAAGTGAGTAGGCTCTCGGTTAAATTTCGAAAACTTACCTCAAAATGTGTCTTTCAATAAAAGGCGCGTTTATAGTACCTAATAAACCTACAGTATACATATCGATAGTTTTGTACTGTACGTGTTCGAATAGTTCGAAATTTGTTTTAGCTTCCAGAAAGTTTGTCTATTTGAATCAGGTAACTGAAAGTTGCAATGCTCGGGCAGAGTAAACTAATCAAGTTTATTGATAAAGCTCGATTATACCGTTGTTCCAACGAACGACCAAGTACCAACCATTGTTTACAACGAAATAAAACTGAAATTTTCCACCACAGCTGGGTTGAATTTTAACTGAACTCCGAACATTTAAAAGTTTGTTTATAACTGGCACACTGGTTGAAAAACGATCACGATAAAATGTATCCAACGTTGGGTTAGAAACACTTTTGGTTTAGTATTTATATAAACCTTGTATTAGCTTCGTTTCTGACCAAAATGAAAAGTAAAACTTTTTAGAAGACTAAGAGCCTGTTTCACCACTTTCTGATAATGCATATACGTGGGAGAGCCATGCTATACGTGGGAGAGCCATGCTTTGTACGTGGGAGAGCCATGCTTCGGCACGAATGGGCCAGCTCGACCGGAGAAATACCACGTTCTCACAGAAAACCGGCGTGAAACAGCGCTTGCGCTGTGTGAGTGAGTTTACCGGAGGCCCAATCCCCTACCCTATTCCCTTCCCTACCCTTCAATTCCCATCCCTACCCTCCCCTATTAACCTATTCCCTATTATAAGGCCGGCAACGCACCTGCAACTCTTCTGATGCCGCGAGTGTCCATGGGCGACGGAAGTTGCTTTCCATCAGGTGACCCATTTGCTCGTTTGCCCCCTTATTTCATTAAAAAAAAAAAACTTATCAGGAAGCGGTGAAACTGGTCCTAAGGCTTCTCATCCTTAAGTACTAGTAATCTTCAAATTACCTTATCTATTTGACGAAACGCATTACGCAACGTAAGCGTTATTGAACGTCGGGTTTTTTGTTAGGCCGTGGGGTTCATGTATAGAAGTCTAGCAGCTGTTAGTTTTTGTTGTACCTGGCACAGTTACTGATAACTACATTTCGGCCGTTATGACGTTAGCAATAAAGCCTGAAGCAGTACAGTTAGGGTCAATTCAGACCGCAACGCGACGAGGCGAGGCGAGGCGCGGTGCGGCATAAATTAGTATGGAATTGATAGATTTCAATTGCGTGAGACACCTTCGAATCTGTCAAATCCAAATAAATTTAGAAATGCATCTACGCGTCACGTTGCGGTCTTCCCTTGCCACGCAAAATTTCTAAGCTCGTGTTTTGCAAAACGATGCACACTTCATTATGAATTCGGCCTGGTGAGCTGCATTTGATTTGCGACGAACTTTTTTCCATCCATGTTTCCGTTGGATTCTCTTTACAACACAAATAAAAGGTAGCTGCATGAAAAAGGATATTACAAAGAGTTTTGTACTCAAAAGCTTTCACTTTGTTTAACTTCGGACGATGACCTATATATTTAAAAGCACAGTAATTTGCTATTTTTTAAATGTTTGAGAGCGCAAAGTTTCGTTGATATTTTTCGACAAAAATGAGCTACAGTACCATCAGACCAATTGATTCATAGGCAGATTGCGGACTAACGAGTAACGATATTTGGTCGGATTGTGTCAAACCCATATTAGGGTTGATTCAGACCGTAACGCGACGAGGCGAAGCGAGGCGCGGCGTGGCATAAATAAAAAAAAAAAAAAATTAAAATCAGACCGCAACGCAACGCGTAGATTTCTAAATTTATATGGATTCGCAAGACGTCTCACGCAATTGAAATCTGTCAAATCCATACAAAATGCCGCGTCGCGCAGCGCCTCGCCTCGTCGCGTTGCGGTCTGAATTGACCCTTAGTCTTGATCTGTCAGCTGGGCTTGACATAACACAACCAATTTACGTAGGTGGTGTATCTGCCTATGAATACATTTCTTTTATTATACTATTGGTTAAAACTAAATACTAACTTTATTCAGTCAAAAACGATAAAAATCTGTCATTAAGTGAACTCCATATGTACTGGTACAAACATGCTTTTTATATGACCTCAATACAGCCCGAATCGTTCATAAACAATGCTTAGCAAATACCATAAGGTAGAGCGGAGGGGAGTTTAATATGGAGTGTTTGCTGTGCCAGCACTGGCGTACTGGCGCACATCGCTGGCGCGGCTGATTTAGTGTTTACTAACGCTCAAATCTATTTGTACGTAGCTTACGTGCTATATCATAAATTATGCCAAATGCAAATGTAATGGAAAGCTTTGATACGGTTTAGAGAGTGAAATGCATTATGTATCATCAGATTGGCAGGCAGATGACGTATCTTCGTTACTTGGTCGGGTTATATCAAGTCAATACTAGTCGTCTGTCTTACATAAAATTCAGCATCTGAACATTTCCAGTGCTTATCAACGGTGATGATATGCTGTGCCTTTAGGTTCACTAAAGCAAGTTTGATGATTTTTAAAAGCTTCAGTAAGGTTTAGTTCACAGTGAGTTCTTTATTTCCATTGGTAATTTCTCAGCGAAACAGTCGTCAAAAGAGTCTTTGAATTTTTAAGTGTTATTAGGTACGTTATAAAGTTATAGGCCATTTTAGTAAATACATAAAGACATAATATAAAGAGAACATACCTAATAAAAGTTATGGTTATTATTGACACAAATCGTAAAAAATACCTACCATATTAACTTAGTATGTATTCAGAATATTGACATGTCCCATATTCATCAGATTCTACCCACGTTTTTAAGGCACATAACGTATTTAGTGCGCGCTGGAGACAAGTAATTGAATGTAAGGAGTCGGTAATTGGAGCCGAGCTGATTCGGTTACCGCCACGTGATAGTAATGCTGTTACCAGCAACATCAGCTCTTGGGAATTAGCCGTAGCTTTAGCGAATTATGAACGAGTAGTTATCTATTATGCTCGCCTACTGCAAAGTTAAAGTGAGACTGGGCGGGTCATACCAGCCGCATGCATCCTGACCGTTGGGCACAGGCCACAGGGACGGCCTCGAAAAAGAAAGATGTCGAGATGAACTGGATGCCTACAAGCCAGGCTGGCCTGCGGTGGTGTTGGAGCGAGACAAATGACCTTGGGGGAGGTCATTGCCCAGCTAATCCTTTGTCCTTTTACGATTCAAAGTCCGTGCCAAATTTAATTTTTATACACAGATAGTCAGACTTTTTCATATTATAATAATAAAAATTGATACTTATGATATTTGTCTATCCTCGATATTGCCACATTCGCTGCATGACGTGATAAAGAAAATTGGATTTTGTATTTGAACGACAAAGAACAAAGAGCATAATAAAAATACATCAGCACACCTGTCCCACGTAGAAACAGCGAGAATACAAATTGTCTGCAGTTTAGTGTTAAGATCGTACGTGGCTGACTGAGTACAGAAACGGGTTAATATGGCGCGATTTATTCATCTAGTTTTATCTTGAAGTTTGTTAAAAATTATTTAAGAAGAGTGCAGCCTCTTTACGTTGGCCCATAGAACAATCACGATTACGATGTTGGCTTATTCATCTTTGATTGCTAATCATGACGATAGTCATGGTGATCCATCATGGTCCAACGTGGTGAGGGACCTTAAAGTGGACTGGAACACATGCGTATCAGCTGTTATTAAATAGGCATATTCATATATTTTTATTTGCTTCAAAAGTGCTAATTTTTTGTATTACAGTTGTTATAAGTACCCTAGTACATAATACCTCTCTGGTTATAATAGTCTTTCTTAGATCACACTTTTCACTTATAATATAGCATTGCTAGCTAAGCTAGGTGGTTTGCAGGTGCTTTTTCCAATGCGGTTGATCTGCAGAACTCTGCAAATGATTTGGAAACGGTAGAATTCTATCTCTCTTTAACCGTTTTTATTACGAGTAGCAGACAAAAGGTTGCGCGTAAATATTCATAAAGCTAAAACTGCCGCTAACAGGCCGGGATAAAAATATCACCCCAATATGTTATTAATAGGCCGGCTGGTCCTCCATTTTTTGCCACCATGTGACAAATTATAAGTGTCTGACCGAACTTTGGGCTTCGCGCAATTTTGGTCCTAATAGCCGACCAAATCTTTGGCTTCGCTAAAATCACGGTTGATGCTAGAGTCTCGCTCAAGGTTTATTTCCTATATAAACTTAGAAATCGAATGAACAGTTACCACAAATGACGTATCCATTTTCAGATTGTATTTATTAAAATTTTAGTAACTGACCTCTGTTAATTTCGGTGGACCTTAAAACTGAAAAGTATTTAAGTTATTACGAAGATGATGATATAGATAAATAGCCAATATGTAATGAGAATAGTGTAGGAACAATCATATTATTATGTACCATCGAGGAAATTGATTCCTAGGCAGTTAACAGACCAACGTCATTTGATCGGATCATGTCAGTTCAATGTTAATTGTGATCTGTCAGCTGGGTTTGACGTAACGCGACCAAACTACACAGGTCCTCCATCGGCCTAGGAATCAACTTATTTGATAGTACATATACAAATATTTTGAATTAAATTATTTCTTGTATCTCCAGCCGAAAGTTTTGCTAAACGATTAATCGAATTAGGCGTTAACTACGACTTCAACATCGGCTAAAAACGGCCTCAAATAAGTAAACCTGATACGACATCAGAAAAAGTTTTCCCGAGATCAAGCTCCGTATGAGACAAAATAAATGAGAAATTCTTCCAAATGGGATTGGAAGCACAGGGTATTTTCTCCGAAGAATATTTTGCTGAAGCAAGTCAAGCGTATACGTTTCGAAAATACAAAATTTGAACCCGGGGGATAGAATCTATATTTATAAGTTTTAAGCAATATATTTTAGACTTTCAAATATTTTTATTACCTTAAAATTAAGAGATAATGTAATATTATTTATTTATAGTAGGCATAGTTGCCGCGGTAGACTTTATATTTTACTAAAACGTAATATGATTTTGCATCATACAATAATTAATATAATATATTACATTTTTTTCAATGTTTTAATTCCTCGTAATGACAGCCATTTTGCAACAAATGCGAAGATTATAATCACACCTGTTTATTAAGAGTTCATGAAAAATTCTACTACTCTATAATAATAATTCATTGAAACCAGGCCAGCTACGCAGGAGTTTTTTTTATAGTGCTCAAGTGTGTGCGCAGTACCCAAGAGCACTCTCTATTCCTTTACTCTTATAACCCAGTGGGACGGCAGACCGACACGACCGGCGAGAGATCAGGAGCAGGACCGACTTTTTACATGCAAATCCGACGCATGGATCATCTTACTTGTCAGACAATCAGGTGATCAGCCTGCATTGTCCTAACCAAACTTGGAAATATCATGTTTCCAACGCGGGAATCGAACCCACGACCTCCGAGTCAAGAGCCGCGCTCTATACCACTAGACCACGGAGGCGTTTCTACTACTCTATAAGTTTATTAAACTAGGCCTTTTCATCCATTGTGGATGATTTATACAGTATTTTTAGAGCGAAGTAACCACTCCTCAAATACTGTAGTGCCTGGGACAAGATTGTTAAATGTCTGTATGGTTGCCCAAACACAAAAGGCATTTCGCAACATAGTCGGCCTAGCCCAGAGGAAAGAACTAGTCAATACGTCTGGTACCAACTATGTGCGGGTTTCCTCACGATGTTTTCCTTCACCGTACGAGCGTCCGTATTGTGTACTTGAGATCAGAAAATGTCTCATTGGTACACGCCTCCACCCGGGATCGAACCTGCACCCTCTGCGAACCAAAGGTCTACCCATTAGGCCACGGACGGATTATTAAGTTCATAAATATCTCTATCAGTCTTCCATCCTCTCAAACTTCTACAGTTATAGAATTTTCTATTAAGAAAAACAATTTCTTCGTGTTACGACCAAGTTACATAGCTATCGAGTTAAATTTGGTAATCCCCGAGCTAAGTGGATCACTCCAGTGGCCTTGGGCAATAACGGAGATGGATTAGCTAATCGTTGATGGCTCCCGTCAGCTATCGCGAGTTGCAAAAGTTGCTTCCTTACAACTTATTTAATCAATTCTTGTTCGAGTATCTTGTTTATATCCAAAATTCACTAAATTATCTTTATAACCCGTGTTTCAATCAAATTGTATAATGGACTAGGTGACTCCCGCAACTCCGTTGCGCCAAAATTTGTTTATCGCGCGGAAAATGTGCATTTTTCCGAGATAAAAACTATGATATGTCCTTTCCCGGGACTCGTAGTACCTCCATACCCAATTTCATAAAAATTATTTAAGTGGTTTAAGCGTGAAGAGGTAATAGACAGACAGACACACTTTCACATTTATAATAATACTAGATGACGCCCGCAACTCCGTTACGCCAAAATTCGTTTATCGCGCGGGAACTATATATTTTCTGGGATAAAAAGTATCCTATGTCCTTTCCCGGGACTCAAAGTATCTCCATACCAAATTTCAGCAAAATCGGTTTAGTCGTTTGGGCGTGAAGAGGTAACAGATACACAGAAAGACTTTCGTATTGGAATTTGGATGTTACTTAAAATGGAAATAAGTTACTGAAAAGATAGTAAAATAACGCGTCTATTTAACTAGGTAAAACATATGTTAGATTTATGGAATTTATTTATTTTATTGACTGACATTTTACAACATTTTTATAGTTTCAAGTTATATGAGTTTTAATTTTAATCAATCATTTTCATAATTACATCCTAAAATAAATGTTGAATTTTATTTTTAAAACAAATAAATTGGAATAATTATTTTATTGATCTTAGCATAATTATCTATAAAGATTTGTTGGTTGTTATTTAAATAATTTAACAGGAAGTTATGCTTATTAAAATTGAAAATTAACTAAGAATGTATAATTGTTTTGTACGTGTATATTAAAAATCATAATTTATTCTGTAAAGTTATTTTAACACGAGTAATGATTTTTGTAACAAGTGTTTGGAAATAATGAATTTAAATGATATTGGAATGTCATATCCGGTAACAGATCTTTGGAGGGAAAAGTGAGGGGGAAATACTATAAAAGTTCCTGCAAACTGGTGTTGTTTAATCCTGAAATTTATGGAAGTCGTGTCTCCAGTGTACTAGTGTTTAACAATAAAAGTTTAACAGTGTTAAATAGTGTGTACAAGTGAAAACAAGTGAATGAATTGTGACAACGCGAATTATAAAGTGTGAAGCAAGGAATAAATGAATAAAGTGTGCAGTGACTTTGGCTGTTTTATTTCACATACAACAAAAGTTAAAACATACAACATACTTGCACACACTTACCCCTTACTAATTAAGTACCCTACTGTGTAATAGACGACGAGTTACGTAATATTTTATCGTTGCCTGATACATTAAAAATAGTCAAGGGATAAGGACAAAACGTTTAACAATTTTGTTTAGCGACTGTTTGACTTCAATTTTGTCGCAAATAAATTAATATGAATTAGTATATTGCTGTAAATACTGGTAGATAAAAATTCCACACATTTTACCATGCTATCTGTCCAATTTAAACCATTGTTATTTCTAGGCGTAAATCAAATGCGGTGTGAATTTTGTGTGAGAAAATGTTGAAAAATGCGAAGCTCTATAACAAAATGTTCGACCGTAAGCTATTTTCAATCTCCTGCGATCGGGCCGTGATAAACGTCGCCTTGCATCAGATTATAATGTATTCTGGCTAAGAATATTCTCCTCTGTTTATTTTTAATCATTATTTAAATCTTCAGCAACACTATTAGTAGGTTCATTTTTTCCAAGCTTGTCTGTTCATGAACTTGAAAACTTATATCATTTTAATACAGTTGAAATGTTCGGGTAGTAAAAATTTGAATGAAAAAGTGTGTCTATTTACATTCTCATTTACTACCGCTTAAATTATACACCAATTTTAATTGTAGGCGATAAGCTTACGTTAGAAGTAGATTGAATAGTTTTTTTTGTTTAAGATTGTAATACGCTTACAAATACTTATATAACTAAAAAATAGATCAGTCATTCATAATCATCAAACTCTTATAACAATTTAATGTTAAAACAAAAGCCAACTTAAGTAATTTTAAAATAATTGTAGCGGAAAAGCCGCAAGCCAAAGCAGTGTATCTCAAAATTCAGCTTCTTTTGTATTTAAATTTTTAAATGCCGCAACGCTATCAACTTGGGGCTCGTTTACATTACACCCGCTGAAGCAAAAAGGATGTAACACGCTTTTCTTTGGAAACTTAAGACACAAAGATTTAATAATGGGATAAAGTTTTGTTGCTTTTAAAATATTTTTCCCAAGTAAAATAGGCTTTGTTTTTAGGAAATCTGGTCTTTTAAAGGATTCAAAGTTTTATGTTTTAATAATTTGAATATTTACAGACTTTTTTCGGTATTGGGTGTCCTTTGTTTAACAGCCTTGAAACTATAATAATGTGTTCCAAATGTAACCAAATATGTTAAAATTATGTCACTAGTACTTAAAGCTCTGTATTAATATGGGCTTCTTTGTATACTAAGACTTTGAATTTAACTCAATTTTTGAAGTGAAAACTTCTTTAGCGGCGTTGAGCACTTTTGTAGGATGGGTAAAAACTGTGAAACTCGCGTCAGATTCTCGTGCTGATCGAAAAACCTTGGAAAAACCGTAAGACGGTTGGAGAGTAGTGTTTTGTGACGAACTCGAACTCGAACTCGAATTGATTGTAAGAGTTTCGATTAATTAAAAAAGTAGATTTTTTAAAAATCGATTTTCATAAAATATGGGTTTAAAATTTAATCGATTGTAAGGGTTTCGATTACTGAAAAAAAAAACGATTTTTTAAAAATCGATTTTCATAAAAAATGGGTTAAAAAATGCACAACGTTAATAATCAAGTTTTCACTTCCTCCGGCACTCCCGGAGTGCAACCCGTCTTTTTTTTGTTAGATAGTGTTACGTAGGACATGATTGGATATCATAATAAAAATTGGGAGCTCCCCTTAAGTATTTAATCTATTTTGTATTAGCATTTGTTGCTATACAGGCAATAGATATACACAATCTGAGAAAATTTCAGAAGCTATGGTGGTTCTTGAGATACAGTCTGGAGATAGACAGACAGACAGGCTGATGGACGGACATACAACGAAGTCTCAGTAATAGGGTCCCATTTTTACCCTTTGGGTACGTAACCCTAAAAATCTACTCAAACACAGTACTTAATCTATGCAAAACTATTCGTTTGTGTACTGTACCCATTGTTAGGCACTACATCAAGCCAAACCACGAGTAGACAAGAACTCAGACGGGCGTTAGCTCACAATAATGCGTTTTTAATGACGGACTCTAACGGCGAAAGCATCATCCCTCACACACACACGCACTCGTACACATAAACACACATACAGATACAGACTTGTATACACACACACACCCAGACTTGTATATACACACACACGCAAGTTATAATGTAAAACCCTCGATAATCTCCACCGTGATACGGAATTAAAGAGGCTTGGATAGTTTAAACTTTAAACCTTATTAGTGACTAAAAATAGAACGTTTATTGGAATAGAAATAGCTAGATAATAATTTTGCTTGGTAAGAACTCTGCATTGGGACGGAACTTGAAATATAAATTTTGTAAAAAAAAAAAATGTGTAATAGCTCTACTTTTCTCAAGTGAGTGGTTAAAGATACCAAGGCCATACCAGGCCAAATGAAGGTCGGCCTTACTCATTAGAGAAAACTAGCATCCTTTCACTTTTTCAACTTTTAAAACACTAGAAAAGCATTACTTTCTTTCCATCGCACTCAGGTAAAATCCTCCAAATTCAAAATAATTTTAAATGTTTTATTAAAAACATCAAAAACACATTGAAACTTTTTGTAAATAAAAACAAGTTGAGCAGATACACCTCTGAATTATGAAAGTGGCTCAAAAATGTACAAGTTGGAGCCGCAGCCGCCGGTTCACATCCGGTTTTACGCCCTTTTCGTTTACGTTTTGTGCTATCTAAACTTTTAATTCGAATTAAAATTTAATTTTGTTTCTTGTTTGGGGCAACTTTTTTAAACAACGCTTCACTACAAAAAGTTTAATTTCATATTGTTATAATTTTTGTACAAACTGTAAAATTTTTTTCATTATAAATCTAGATCAGTACATAATTTTTACACGATACTCATAAATCATCTTATATATAAAATTCTCGTGTCACAATGTTAGTCCACGAACTGCTCCGAAACGGCTTTACTGATTTTTACCAAATTTTATATGCGTATTCAGTAGGTCTGAGAATCGGCTACCGGGTACTTTATATATTGATAAGTGCATTTGTTGAATAAATAATAGTAAATTATTACAACCTGAGACTGACGGTGACCATTGTTTGTGCGACGGGATAGCGATCGACGTTGCCATGGCGACATTCTTATTTAGTCACTTCAATAAAATAATATGGGCGAAATCTATACATATTATAAAACAAAGTCGCTTTTTTTCCCCTCATGTCCCTTTGTTCCCTTTAATATTTAAAACTACGCAACGGATTTTGACGATTCTTTCAGTGTTAGATAGTCCATTTATCGAGGAAGGCTATAGGCTATATTTTATCACGCTAGGACTAATAGGAGCGAAGAAATAGAAGAAAATGTGGAAAAACGGGGAAAATTATTTGAAAGGGCTAACTTGAACGCGCTAATCTCAGGAACTACTGGTCCGATTTAAAAAATTATTTTAGTGTTAGATAGCCCATTTATTGAGGAAGGCTATAGGTTATATTATTTTATCACGCGGAAAAAACGGGGGAAACAATTTGAAAGGGCTTACCTCGCGGACTACTGGAGCAATTTTCATGTTATTTGGCACAGATAAGAAGTAGACCACGTGAAGGATTATAGGCTATCGATTTTAATCATTTTTTCAGTGGCTATATATTTTATACCCATGCGACGCCGGGGCGGGTCGCTAGTACTTTATATTATGGCAAAGCAACGTTTGCCGGGACAGCTAGTAATATTAAAAAACCATCATAACTAAATACTTCGAACGCGCAAAAATATTATGTAGGTATCTGTCTATAATCCCTGGCTTGCGCTGAGCCGATTTTGATGCAAAATTTGATAGGGATTACAATAATTAGTTATAGCTATATGACCGAGCTTCGCTCGGTATTCAAAAAATTTAAAAAACACACATATATATATAGGAATAGGAAAATGATTCCTATTCCTCTATATATATATATATATATATATATATATGATGCCGTCGGGGACGGAGGCAGATGAGTTACTAATATATATATATATATATATATATATATATATATATATATATATATATATATATATATATCGCCCTCCGCTGGCAGCAACGGCTCGCGTCTGTTAAAATCACTTGTAAATTTGTAAATCTCTGCAACTTCCTACTACAAGGTGAAATAAACCCTGATGTGGCTCCACACCTATATGGAGCGACACTCTGTGCCCTTTTAAAAAAAGACGGAGACATACGGCCTATAGCCGTAGGTTCGACCTTTAGACGCCTCGTGGCAAAGTGCGCATGCCGAGCCGTCAGGGAACGGCGTCACATCTGCAGCCCATCCAAATTGGCTTTAGAACTGCCCTCGGCTGCGAAGCTGCAATTCACGCGACGCGAGCCTTTGCTTTGAACCCCGCCAACAGCGACTGTGTCATCGTCAAGGTGGATATTAAAATGCCTTCAACTCTGTTGAAAGGGATTCCATCTTAAACGAGGTTAAGGAACTAATTCCTTCTCTATATCCATTTCTTCACCAGTGCTACGCTTCGCCCAGTTGCTTAACATATGACAGTCATAAAATTTTATCACAGGTAGGAGCGCAACAGGGTGATCCCCTGGGTCCCCTTATATTCAGCCTAGCCATTCACAAAAAAATATCATCGATTAAGTCTCCCCTGAATGTCTGGTATCTTGACGATGGCACAATTGGAGGAAGTCCAGAGGTAGTCGCAGAAGATATCCGAACTCTCACTAGTAGCCTTAAAGATTTGGGACTTGAAATTAACACCAACAAATGCGAATTATTCGCTTGCGGCGAGACAGACTTACCCATAACCACCATTTTCGATTCCCTGCTCCCCGGAATAAAAACCCTCAACAAATCGACATTCTCCCTACTAGGCGCGCCGATATTCCCAAATGGCATTCCGTCGGCCCTAGAAAATAAAAGTTAAACCCTAACGCAAGTCCGGGAGCTTCTCGGCAACTTATCGTCCCACGTCGCCTTAATACTTTACCGCTGTTGCTTTTCCCTACCAAAACTCACATATATTATTAGAACGGCTCCAACCTGGCAATTCCATATAGAGGTCTCCCAGATAGACGCTATCATACGATCCACGCTGGAGGATATACTTAATATTTCTCTCAATGATCTGCAATGGCAGCAAGCTACATTACCGGTAAAATACGGTGGTTTGGGTATCAGATGTATGGGTTCTGTCGGTTTGCCGGCATTCCTCGCGTCGTCGAATGGGGTTGCTGATCTTGTCACTAGCATTTTAAAAGTCCAAGGTGCAAGATGCAGCATCCCCTTTATGAACGACGCATAAAATGCCTGGCACGAAAGTTATCCCGGCGTTAACCCCCCCGTTGATGTCACCTCCCAGCGTGCCTGGGACGAACTCTGCTCCAGATACACCTTAGTGCAAATGAGTACCAATTCATTTTCGGAAATAGCGCTGGCCCGAATTAAGGCAGCTAGCTGCCCGGAATCAGGCGCTTGGCTCCAGGCGTTACCATCACCACACCTCGGCACTCTTCTTGATGATAACACCCTTCGAGTAGCAGTGGCACTGAGACTGGGTTGCGAGGCCTCACCGCTGCCCCTGTGGTACTGAGGCTGACGCCTATGGTCACCACGGGCTCAGCTGCGTTAAAGCAGCCGGACGTTTTGCTAGACACCATGCCCTCAATGACATTGTTCGTCGAGCTTTGGTGTCAGCAGACGTACCGTGTGTTCTCGAGCCCCCCGGTTTGAGTAGGAGCGACGGCAAACGCCCGGACGGCCTTACTTTGATACCATGGGAAAAAGGTCGTTGCCTCCTATGGGATGCCACGTGCGTGAGTACATACGCCGCTTCGCACATTTCCGGCACCGCTCGAACCGCGGGGTCTGCCGCCGAGTACGCAGCCAGGCAGAAACACACTAAGTATGCGGATCTGGAGCAGAAATACCTTTTCGTTCCTTTTGCCGTGGAAACCGGAGGTACCTGGTGTAACGAAGCGAAAGCTTTCGTTCGCCAGCTCGGACGTCGGTTGCGAGAATCGGGTAACGATCCCCGCTCCGGGGCGTACCTGGCCCAACACGTCTCCCTAGCCATTCAGCGCGGTAACGCGGCCAGTGTGATGGGGACGTTTGAGCATGGTACGCTGCGGGGTGGCCTTTTTGATTAAGATCTTTAGTTTTTCCTTTTTTTTTATTCTAATTATAATCATTGTTAAATTATTTTTTATTTAAGTAAGTATATATTATGTACTTAGATTATTGCATTGGATTATTGTCATTGTAAATTTTATATTCTGAATATGTTAATTTAGTATATTTAATAATTAATTGATTTCATTGGATTAATGGTCATGTTTTATACACTAATTAATGTTTAAAGTAATTATTACATTACAAGGGCGGCGCGCTAATTTGAAATATATATATATATATATATATATATAGGGAGCACCACGTCCCCTCTTCAACTTCAAGAGTCCGACCTCGCCTGGGCAGAGAAGACATTATTGAGACACTCGCAACGGGATTGCTTCGCCGAAGAAATCGCACACCTGCGAGCCTCGCGGCCCCTTCCCAAAGCCAGCCGAATCGTGTCCCTCTGCGCGTTCCTGGACAAAGATAACCTCCTGCGGGCGGATACCCGTATCAAATTGGCATTAACAGCTACTGAAGACGTAAAAGCCCCAATAATATAGGACGGTCGGAGCCACATCGTGCGATTATTTATAACGGATCTCCACGTAAAGATGGGACACGGGTTTGACGAAACTATCCTCAATGAGCAGCGACAAAGGTACCGAATTACTAACGCTAGAAAAACCATTAAAAGCGTCTCGAGCTCTTGCGCTGGGTGTCGCAGATTCAAGGGTCGCCCGGTCTTACCACCCACTGGAGACCTGCCCCCGGAAAGGCTGAACCACCACACAAGACCATTCACGTACACTGGCCTAGAATATTTCGGTCCGTTCGCCGTAGGCCGTCGTCAAGAAAAGAGATACGTCGCCCTTTTCACATGCCTAGTCACGAGGGCTATACACCTGGAAGTGGTCACAACGTTATCTGCCAACGCCGCCTAAGGCGGTTCATCGCTCGAAGAGGATCGCCCAAGCAAATCTTCTCTGACAACGGAACGAATTTTGTCAGTGCAAGCAAAGAACTGAGGAAACTCCACGGCGGCGGGGCTGGGGGCTGGGAATGGTTAGTGCGCACCGTGAAGAACGCGTTTAAGACAACTCTTAAAGACAGATCCCTCACGAAAGAGGACACATTCAGAACGTTGCTCTTAGAGGCTGAGGCAATCGTCAACTCCCGGCCACTGACGTACGTCCCCACGGCGAACGGCGCTCCAGAAGCGATAACACCATTCCACTTTCTAATAGGCACGTCATCGGTGGTTCTTTGGACTAACGACCTGACCGATGGGGAGTTTTCACAACGCCAGGAGTGGCGAAAGGCACTTCGGCTGGCGGACCACTTCTGGGCTCGGTGGCTGCGGGAGTATCTGCCAACGCTGAGGGAGAAACAGAAGGAGTCCCAGCCATATCAGGACATAAAGGAGGGGGACGTGGTGTTGATCGTGGACCCTACCCTTCCGCGTGGCTTGTGGCCGCTAGCCAGGGTTGCGAAGACGTACCCCGGTCAGGACGGTCGAGTCCGCGTAGTGGACCTCCTCACGAAGGGAGGTACACTGCGCCGACCGGCTAGAAAATTAATTGTAATGGAGGCCCAGCCAGTCGCCACCGAGTTTTAGTGTCCCACTGGGGGCGGGTATGTTGGCGACTGGCTGGACAGACCAGAGCCAATAGTTCTGTTTTTTGAATATTTGTTTACTTTTCTGTCACATTTTTTCGTATTGACAATTTATATTTTCGATGTATTTTTGATCTAGTCTATCTCTGAACCTTGAACATTATAGTTGTCGCTTCACATTGTGTATCATTTGGTATATATATTGAACATTATAGTTGTCGCTTCACATTGTGTATCATTTGGTATATATATATATATATATACAAGAATTGCTCGTTTAAAGAAATAAGATGTGTTTCAAGGTTTCACAGAATAAAACTATCCTTTATGCCTATGTTTAAAAGTTTGTATTTCAGATATATAAAATCAAAGTGCTTCAGCATAACATTATAGTAAATATATTTTGAAAATTGTCGCCAAGTTAGTTCTCGCAAAATAATGACATTATCGGATCGTACGTAATGGAGTTCAGTAACTTGGGACTTCCCACTTCTTATTGAAAGACATGAGAGGATGAAGTGGGTAACTAAAATTTTAAAACATGAGAACAATTACTCATTTTTTCCCTACGAATAATAAAAACTAAGGAAAACTAGTAACTCCATCAAAAACATGTTGTCAAAAATGTGTACCTACACATTTCCAATACATTTGCAATATTTAGGTGGCCTTCAGCGGTATCGCTATTTTATTATGAATCGTAGTTTTTTCCCTTATAATTTGAACAAACCTAAACCAAGGTAACGTATTTACTATATCATCTAGCTAATAATATATGTAGCTATATTTTGGTCATTTCAAATCATTTCCCCGGTCCTAAAGCCTCCATTTATGCAAAATGACGACAGTTTTCATATCGTTAGTTACCCACTTCATCCATAGCTCATGTCTTCATTTATGTGACAACACTTAAAATTTCCCGCTAATTTTTCAGCGGGAGGACTGATCGTATAATTATTGCGATTCATATAAGATTAAGACCCAATTTCACCAACGTCTGTTACTGTTAACAGCTTGTTAAAATGTCATGTCTTCTCTTTTATTCATATGAAAAAAGAAAGAGGTAACGTGATACTAATTCCAGCATTAACTTTAACAGTCGTTGGTGAAATTAGGTCTTAAACTTTCTAATTGTGAAAATTATGAACTTTAAAATTTGGTTTGCTAAACTGTCATGGGTTTGAGAGTTTTCTACTTTATTGCAGAATATACAATACTAATATTCTGTTAATTAGAAAAAAAAACTTATTGTGTATTTTTTAATGAATTAGGTTATAAGGTACTTTAAAACACAGAAGATAGTACTCAGAAGTGTACAATTCTTCATAGAAATTAATACAGCACAACAAAATTACTTAAATGGATATACGAGTAGAATGGTTTTAATACAAAAACGTACATCCAGTAGCTCTACCATGAGTTTAAAGCTATAGATTTTGTCGATACTCGATACCGACTACGAAAATTTTTAGTATGGCGATTTTAGTTCCGCAAGTGACCGCTAGAGGCGCTGTAAAATTTGCCGATAAAAACCATAGCTTTAAACTTATGGTAGAGCCACAGATATATTAGCCCTATGTGTGATTTTACATATCGCGCTGAAGAAATAATGAAATAAAGGCGGTAAAATCCATTCACTACAAAACGCGTGCGAATCAAATCTAATTTACATTTCATTGCTCGTCCCTATTTATGAAGCTTTTAAATTGAATTAATGCTGTCATGATGTTGTAATAAAATTTCTGCATAAAGCTTTGCTCACATGGCGTCATTTTTAGGGTTCCGTACCCAAAGGGAAAAACGGGACCCTATTACTGAGACTTCGAAGTCCGTCCGTCTGTCCGTCTGTCTATCTCCCATAAAAAAACACAATGTTTGCCTAATTTTTCTCTATAATAGTACGGAACCCACCGTGCGCGAGTCCGACTCACACTTGGCCGATTTTTATTGTAAACGGCTTTCCTCATTGACTCGTCTTTCTGTAGTTTCAATTTTTATTTTTGAATGTTAATAGCTAGAGACACTTTGAGTAACTTTATTTATTGTCATATTATAACAAAGTCACATCATAAAAACTCGATTTTAACTACGTTAACATTGTTATTAGTAAGGGAACTCCTGACTCTTTATATACAAGTTTGAGAGTTTCGGCGTTGATTTAAGAACGGAAAGCATATGCTACTATGCAAATCGTCGCTGCGCGTGCGATACCCCGTATGAGCAGTTGGTAAATACCGCGTATCTGCTTTTTTATGATTTTACAGGGGGAAGAAAAAACTGAATATCTCAGCTATTTTGACTCCTATTACCGACTGAACTTAACAGCTAGTTCTTTGTACTTTCCTTTAGTGGTAAGTAACGTAAATTTGTTCGCAACTGGCTTAGGTTTTGTGTAAAGTCACTTACGCGGTTTTGTATTAAGTAATCACAAAATAAGTAGGCTTAATATTAAAGATACGCGGTTTTGAAATCAAACAATTTAGTAAAAGTTTGCATTTTTTTACTAGAAAAATCAAATATTTTATATTTTTTTTGCACTGTAACCTATTAAATATGATGTTTTAATTGTGAAAACCATTTAACAATATTATCTATTCTTAATTTTTAATTGGTATCCCAACTTTTCATAGATTTTAGACTTTATCTGACAGAGATCATAATAATCATTTAAAATAAAAATAAATGATGATTTATTACATAAGGACATACTGAAGCCCTGCTCTTCCACGGACCTGCAGAAAAAAGTGCTCTGGGTGGGGACCCGGAGCACTTCTTATCAGAGGGTCGAAGGTCAAAATGAGTCCGACGCTTAAATGTAGGGACCACAGTAGCTATACTCTCCAGAGTATAGCCACCAGAATCCAGTCTGTCAGAGCTTAGCTCTGTACGGTGGTTCAATATGGGTAGATTCCGTCACTACTTTCGTAGTAATAAGGCGGGCATTAGCCGGGCGGCAGCTACTCTTCGCAATGTAGTGGTGAGGGTTACCAGGAGGTGTCGTACGGTCCCCTAGGCAGCAGCTACCCCTAGCGGGAAATCCATCGTGGCAACTGGTTACGAAGGTCTTCGCCAAGTTACTCATCCTCGTTCCAGAGAGGACGTCGTGGCCTGCAGTGGGAGTTCCGGAGGGTATAAAGGCAAGGAAAGCAGCCTCGAGGCATACGATCGTTGGGCCATAGAGTAACGAAGATAATGAGCTATTCTCTGTTCCGCACCGGGAGTGTGGAGGCGTCATTATGCGAACCTCCAAATTTCTATGCAATTGGGGCTCCGGGTGAGGCTACGTCGTGGAGGGAGCCCTGTGTTTGACAAACCCACTACCCAGAACATCTCTCGGTATACGGCTGAAGGCGAATCGGTGAGGCTGGAAACCTACCCGGCTTAGCTAGTCCTGACGCCGAAGATAACTCTTCAATTTGCAGAAGCGTTCCCTTACTTTGATGGTGGTCTGCTCCCTTTTGCAGAAGACCGTCCGGTCGTGGAGGGAGTCCTGTGTTTGACAAATCCAGAACATCCCTCCGTTTACGGCTGAAGGCAAATCGCAGGTGGTTTTAGTGGGTAGGTTTAGCGCTACTAGTCGCCCATATCCCCGGGGTGCTTTAGATTAACTGAGCTACTTCCCCAACCTGGTGATCATATTTTGTCGTGGCGATTGGTTGCCGCCTATAATTTTAAGGTGAAGATAATATAATGATCACATATTGTAATCTTCCTTGATATTCAAAGCAATGGCAATGGTGGTAAATTAATTGAAACATTCTAGCATGAATAAAATACTTAAGAACAATATTAAACAATAATTAAAATATACTTAAGTGGTGGTTTATCTCAGAAATATAGTTTTTTCTGGGAGCACTTACTATTTTCGATATATTTTTCTCGCCGCTGTAGTAAATACGCGGAATTACTTCTAACTTCCGGCCGCCTACTGTTCCGCGGTATTGTTTCGATTGCAAAATGTACGTTTCTAATTGGATAATTTCAATTCTGTGAAGCCTAATATAAGCCAATATGCGTTACGAATCGGCTGGTACAATATCTCAATTTTGCGCATTTTGCTGTTACGCGGTATTTACCAACTGCTCATACGCGGTATCGCACGCGCAACGATGAAATTACATTCACCTATTTCATCATCATCATCACTATCATAAACCATTATACCATGCATCGTCCTATTATGACCCTATTATTGGTACTTTTCATAGTCTTTTGGATCCAGACTCGAGTTACTCAAGCGATTTTTAAAAATCTATACTAATATTATAAACCTGAAGAGTTTGTTTGCTTGTTTGCTTGAACGCGCTAATCTCAGGAACTACTGGTCCGATTTTAAAAATTCTTTCAGTGTTATGGATAATATGACAGTGGCATAGACATAGACCACGTGAAGGGAAACAAACTATTTTTTTGCGGGAAAATGTACGGTTTCTGTAAAATTCCTAATTTTCGCGAGCGAAGCCGCGCGGCACAACTAGTTAATAAAAGACGGGTTGCACTCCGGGAGTGCCGGCAGAAGTGAAAACTTGATTATTAACGTTGTGCATTTTTTTTACCCATTTTTTATGAAAATCTATTTTAAAAAAATCTATTTTTTTAATTAATCGAAACCCTTATAATCAATTCGAGTTCGAGTTCGAATACGAGTTCGAGTTCGAGTTCGAGTTCGACACAAAACACTACTCTCCAACTGTCTTACGGTTTTTCTAAGGTTTTTCGATCAGCACGAGAATCTGACGCGAGTTTCACAGTTTTTACCCATCCCACAAAAGTGCTCAACGCCGCTAAAGAAGTTTTCACTTCAATAATTACTTGCCTAAATATTTTGGATGAAAAGCTTACTCACGCTCCGTTTATTTTCTACATGCAAAATATACCCTTATAGACTTAATAAGTACGAAATTAAATTATAATATACATGGAAATAGGCCTTATTAGCTGTTGACATAATATAATTACAAGTTCCAAGGAATTTCTGAATCCTCAGAATACTTTGGATGACTGGGGTTTTCAATATACATTTTAACTTAGGAACATGAAAATTAGACCAATTATGATATACAAGACGCTCTAATTTGGATTGAGTTAGGAAATTATGAAATACAAGAACATTTATTTTGTTTTATTAAAAGTTGTAATTATGTTTGTCTCTACACCTCTAGACCCTAGATAGAAAAACTTTAGGTCGCGGGAAAGCATATAAGCATTTTTTTAATAAGGCCTACAAAACATTTACATCAGTATCTTCTGGTTCACTAGGATTGACAGCGGTATTCAACCACGAACACCTTTTTTTTGGAAAATAATTATGATCACCTACATGCTTAAACTGTCTGACCTGGCTTGAAAAAACTAAAAAAAATTAAAGACAAATGCAACGAAAAGATGTACGGTGTATGGGAACACATATTAAGATGGTTTTTGTTTAGGCAAAATGTATGGTTCCCGCACAAAATACAAACTATTTTACAACTGGATGAAGCACACAAGCCTTTTCGCTAGTATTCTATGTTCTTTCTCATGTTCATTCAATTTTTTTTAATGAAATTAGGGGGCAAACATGCATACGGGTCACCTAATGGAAAGTAACTACTGTCGCCCATGAATACTCGCAACATCAGAAGAGCTGCAGGTGCGTCGCCGGCCTTTTAAGAGAGAATACGCTCTCTTCTTGAAGGTTTGCAGGTCGTATAGGTCCGGAAATACTGCTGGTGACAGTTCGTTCCAGAGTCTTAGAGCGACCGCAGACTTACAATTTTAAGTTGGTCAACTAAGTCACACAGTATACCAATTATAGCTATAGCGACTTATGAGAGCTCGCACATTTTTGCAACTAAATTCGATTCCTTTCCGATTACCTACAATTTAAAAGTTGTCAAATTAAATTGCGATATTACTTAAGTAATTTAGTTTAAATACGATAGTCGGCCAACTTGAAATTGTATAATATCTGCGGTGACCCTTACAGTGCGCGGCAGAAAGTTTCGGTTTGGGCGTAAAGAGGTAACAGACAGACATTATTTAATTGGCATTTATAATATTAGTATAGATAGAGCACACGACCCATTTTGCTTAAAAATCTTATAATACATTATTTAACCAAGAAATAATGGTTGCAACGAGTAAATCTTATGCAGCCATGTAAAATATATCAAGATGTAATTTACTGGCCACTAATATCTAAAGAGGTAGCTCAAGATGCGCAACACGAATATATATCGAATAGAGGCAAAAAGTCATACATAAGTTAATATTTTATGCATATTAACAGATATAATAATATTTCTATTATAATTTTATTTTTATATATAACTTTTTTTTTCATCTGTCAAATTCCGTGGTCAAAGTTAAGGTTAAAGTTAAGTTTGCCTTAACTATAACCATAACTTAGACCATAACTTTAACTTTATTTATTTATTTATTGTTAACTTGTGTCAAATAAAGGCGCTTAGACAGAAAAATAATAATAGTCGTACTATAAATAACATAGACTCTCATATAATATGGGTGGCTCTCCTCACAGCGCAAAAGATTTTTAGAGCGTGACAATAGTTTTTTTTTTGCCTAAACGTAAAATTGTACACTCAAAATATTACTAGCTAAAAGCCGAGCTTTGTGAGGGCTCGCGTCGTTTTTTTGCGTGGTAATAATCTTTAAGGCAGTTTTTTTTATATTTTAATTATAACCAAAACTTGACTGACCGATGATAACACATCTACTTACATATAAATTAAAATGGCAAATAAATAACACGGCAACTGATATCTTTTTTAAGCGACTTTCTATTAAGTCACAAAAAAACTAACTTTACAGTGATTAAATATCCTTAGCAACTATTAAACTATACAAGCAACAAAAGGCTAGGATCAAAAAAAACTAAAAAACGGCTGCTACTGTAAGGTACCAATATATCAAGCGGGATCAGTGTAAAACTGGTTAAGGTATTATAAAACCTAATGTGGCGACAAATTTTTCCGAGGGGATATCAAACATTCTTCACTGGCAACTATTGGCTTTCATTATAAAAATACATATTTGGCAGCGTTTGTTAGGTAGCTTTAAAACTGAAAATGGGTATTATAATAATGTATTTGGATATTAGAATATTGTTTGCAGATTCGTAAATTCTTGTAAAAGGCGGCAAATGCGCTCGTGTGTCTGAGCAGTGCGAGGGCTGCGGAGCATTCATTATTAAAACCAAAACAAAAACAAACACAATCCAGAAAGTCCAAAAGTTGTTCAGGTTAGAACTGTGACTGTGCTGCGGCAGCAGCTGGCGACCGTCACAAAACACGTTGTAGGTTGGGTTAAAGGCGTTAAAAATTAAGTTACTCAAAGTAAGTAGGTTCATTTAATCCTGAGATTCCCAAGGGGTGCAAGTAAACCACCTGGCACCCCCCTGCCGGCACCCATGATTAAATCAAAACTAATTAAATGAATCGATTTTGATCGACTTAGATTAGTTTTCCGTTCGATACATAATTTTTTCACTCCCTTTTGTTACACTTAAGATAGTCAAAAAAAATATTAAATAGACCAAGAATAGTTTTTTTGTATGTCACAATTTGGTTTATTTAGATCCCTAAAAATGTAGCCAAGATAATTTTTTATGAGATCTTGTTTGTATTTATTTCAGACCTTGGTCGTTTATAGACAACCCCATTTTAGAATTTATGAAATCCTATTTTAACTTTTTTATCCGCCAATAATTTGTCGCCTTAGAAGAAATTCAATTGCCACAAAAGAAAATCACTGCCAGATAACATTTAAATCAAACCTCAAAACTAATTAACAAGCCGCCGCTTTCTAGTTAAAATGCTACCTCAAATTAGTCGCCTAAGTAGTTTATTTATTATCCATTTTCAGTTTTTTTAAGACCCGGAATGATATCAATTTGTCGCCGCGTTAAATATATTATGGCAATTAAAATTACTATGTTAAAGCACAAATCAATAGGTGTGGGCGGAAAAACTATTTCAGTAAAGTGTACAACAAAAGTGCTTAGGTTGTGGGATATACTAGGGCTCGCTTCGCTCGCCCTGATGATCTGTAATTGATTTCTTCCACCTTTCTATAGGGTGTTTTATTAGCAAAGGATAGTGGATACAGAATAATGAATATATCTGATAAAGTATAGGATACAGAATTTATCTGACAATTAATTATTAACCTGAATCTAAACAAACACGTTAGAAATGACCCCTCTGTTCGTCGTTGTTTGTTTGCCGGAAGTTTATTAGATGCATTCAGTGAAACGAGATTGAGTTTCTCTGGGATCCGGATCCGGACCCGACTTTAATGTTAATAAAGCCAACTTAGACTTAATCTCCTCCAAGATTTCGGAACATTTAGTCGAGTACAGTACTTTGCCGGAGTACTTAGTGACTTAGTGTCGTCATCAGTATTATCTATATCCATACTCAATCATAAATGAGAATTTCTGTCTGTCCATTATCTCTTCACGCATTAAGCACTGAACTGACTTTAAAGAAATTTGGTGTAGTTTATTCGGCAAGCGGACGACACAATATAGACAGCCAAGTTTGGCTAATATTAATATTATTTAGAAAATAGGGATTAATATCTATGCAATTTTTATTGGTTTCCTATTAAAAGCTATTAATAGCTTTTATTTGCCTTCGCCGCCTTTAGTAAATTTTCAAATTTCCATACAAAATCGGAAAGTACATTTAACTCGACTTAAACGGAAACCCATAAACACAAACATACAACGAAGGTGAAATACTCGAAGTTCCGTCATAAAATGATGTAAAATAATTGGCGTGCACCGAGCATTCCGGTCTTTTAGTTACACGCGGTCTGTCGAGCGGTGTAGCCGCCTACGCCGTAGCTCGTAGCACCGCTACGCCGTAGCTCATAGCGCTCTCGTAGTACGCTCTGGCCGAAATAGTGATTTAATTATGTTTTCGTACTAATTAAATTATGGTTGAAAGTGTACGTGAGCTGAAATTGCTGTTTACAACATGTTAAAGGTGAGTTCTATTTTTGAGGTGTATTTTTAGTTTGGATATTAAATTTTTACTTCTAGAATTTTATAACCTTATAAAAAGTTTAAATATCATAAAATATATTATTTAAAAATTGTTATTTACATTTTGATATTTTTAGTTCTTTTGACAATATTGTTTGTATGCTTACTGTATTATAAAACTTTTTATATTTTTTTATTCACTTTAAATACTTTGATAGTGTATAATATTATTTTAAAAATCTGCATAGATTTATTAGTATTTAAGTGCGATGCCAAAACTGATTGTAAAGACAATTATGAATATAATTAATGGATGCTATTAATAATAGTAGCAGTAATATTATCAATTTAGATAATGGAATTCAACTTACCGCCAAACTATTGTAATACAATTAAACTATTATCACATTTATCAATAGTTAGAACTTTTATAACGAAATTCGTTAAAATATGTATATCAAATAATATATATTTGTTAATATTATAATATTATGTATAACTAAACGTTTGATTTTCTTAAATTCATAATATCGCTTATTAAACGTAATACAATTAAATATTCAGAACATTTTCTAATTTAATATTTTCATTAAAATTATAATTCACTCTTTCACAATGTCACTTAATTAAGTAAAAATTGTCATAAATAGCCTTGATGCTACTTAAGAAAATTTATATCAAGGAGCATCAAACAGGAACGTGACGTAAGGACTAAAGGGGTGTTCACAAATTACGTGAGGTGCTTAAGGGGGTCACGTAATTTTTTTACTCATTTTTACAAAAAAAAAAAAAAAATGCTATTTTGGTCCATTTCATCCAGATTGTAGGTACGTATGCTTAAGATTTAATCGTAAGCATAATCGTAATAATATTTATAACTTTTTCGTACGGAAGAAAATAATTTCATTCATACTTTGACGTTATATTATACATCTACTGACTTTCAAACAATCCAACGCGTTTATGTAAGAAACCCACATTTTGAAAAATCTCACGTGTGATTGGGGGGTGGGGGGGGGGGGGGGGGTTGAATAAAATCTCACGAAATCTCACCAGGGGGGAGGGAGGTTCAGAAAATTAAAACACCACACGTAATTTGTGGACGCACCCTTAAAGTGGACCTTATCAGTGCTGGCCGAAGTAAAAACGAAACAGCAGGAGTAGGCGCATTATCAGTAGTAGTAAGAATTATTTCTTCCTCTATGTCGAGCCAGCGGTCTACACTCCCTTCGTCTTAATTTTTAATCAAGTTAATCCTGACAATAGTTTAAATTTTTTTACATATTCTAAACTAGATGACGCCCGCAACTCCGCTACTTTAAAATTCGTTTATCGCGTGGGAGCCGCACATTTTTTCGGGATAAAAAGTATCTATGTCCTTTCCCGGGACTCAGTGTTACCATACCAAATTTCGCAAAATCGGTTCAGCGTATTGGGCGTGAAGAGGTAACAGACAGACAGACAGACAGACACACTTTCGCATTTATAATATTAGTATGGAACTACAATGCCGCTAAAGTAGTTTTGCCTTCAACAAAACACTTCGAAAGGCCATATCTCCTGACTGCCAAATTTCCTCGTCGAACTGTCCAGCTGAGATGAAACATTGCTGGAGTCTGGTTTCTGTGAAATCGATCAATAAATTTCAATTTTTGCAGCTCACTGCCGATAAAATTTCCATTTTGCAGTATCAGTTTAATGATTGATTGGATTAATGATTTTACTATTGAGTTGGTCCGCAATTGTAGAGTTTTGTTTGTGAAATTATTGTAGTAATGTTATATCAGCGCATCGCATCGCAGAGATTATGAATATGCTGAATAATTTTAGACCAAAGTACAATTAATACTGTAGCGTAGGTACGTACATATAACTGATGTTTAGAATCTATGAAAATTACCCCTCTTGAACATAAATTTTACAGTAACTATTCAAATTAAAATTTTATCCATACTAATATAATAGCATAATTATGAAAGTGTGTCTGTCTGTTACCCCTTTACGCCAAAGCCGCTGAACTGATTTTGCTGAAATTTTGATATGGAGGTACTTTGAGTCCAAGTAAAGTACATAGGATACTTTTTATCAAAAACAAAAACTGACTTAACGCGCTTAACGCTGAATTTAGGCGCAACGGAGTTGCGGGCGTCACAAACTAGATGCATCTAGTTAAACCATAAAGAGTGTAATTATGCATTTACTAGGGCTGTTTGAGAAGTTCTCGGCTTTGATAATTTTTCCAATGAAATGATTTAAGTTGATTTTTTCAATTTTAAATTCAGTCTTTAACTAGAAGATATGGCTCTAAAAATTCAAATTACAATAAATTTTAATGACTAAAAAAGTTGATTAAAAAAAGCCTTACAAAATGATCACCGAGATCGACTACGTCTCGTTGTAATGTGAATATCTCCGTCCCTGGTAACTATAATTTAGATTTGAAAAATGTATTGTAATACTGAAAACCAAGCCAACATTTTTCGATAGTGAAATTTATTTTAAGAAATTTATATAATTTCATAGAAAGCCTTGCAAAGCAGGTGTGTGAGCATCTGCGTTGTCCCAATTAACAACAATCCGATCATCGTGTTCGTAGTGCCCTACTGCACATTTTTTATGATGAAGACCTAATAAATTACTATTTCCCGTTCAGGATGTACTGTTATTTTAGAATATAAGAGTAATTTAATTCATGAAGCCACAAGCGGCCACATCCGGCCGCGATAACAATGAAAAAGCTATTGTGTCTCGTTTTGCCACGATCGATGGGTTTATAGAGTTTATTCCTTAATAAAAAATTAGTGGCCTTAATCTGTAACACCCACTTTTTCTAGAAGATTTCTTTATAGCTCCATTTTCCACGGTCATTAAAAGATTAGGCTATGGTTTGGCGTGATTTTAATAAAATTAAACTAATGAATAAATTTATATTATAAAATGACTTTAATTTGAATCTCATTAGTACAAAATATTAAAAAAAAAACAATTTAATTTCCGAGCTGGCTGATACTTCGAATTTTGTCGGAAAACGCGGCACCGGTTTTTTAAAAACATTTATTTTTATCATTACGATATTACTAAACAAAAATAATGCTATTTTTTAAAAGCTTGTTTATTTTTCTTTCTTTTATCAATTTATTTATTCCGAGATTAGAACATTTAATTTTTTATTTTAGGCGTTCTCTTTGAAAATGAACGATTTTTAGCAACTGGGGTAGACTCGTCTTTAAAGACCTATATTTTCTATTTTAACTGTTTTTTTTAATCATTGCATATGTCTGTAAAGACATACAAAACTTGTTAAAATGACAAAGACTAATTCCGTGTTCACAATTCAATTTTATTTGACTTTGCAATAATAGCGCAACTGTTTGAATACGCGCGCCTTCACATTTCTGCTGACTTGGCGCAGATGGTTGTTCAAAAATTTTTTTTCTAATGAAGCAATTTACAAAAGGCGTGGGGTTTAATCTAGTTAATAATGGTATAAGTTATATGCTTGTAAGACAGGCAGAAGTATGTAAGGCCGAGAACTTTTCAAACAGCCCTCGTACCTTTCAATTTTTAAATTATCACTATATTAAAATTGTCATAAAAATCAAACTTTTTTCCCGCTCCGCTCGTGAGAATTCTTAACTAAAATTTAAATAATAAACGCTAGGAAGGAAATGACATAAATTTGGAGTGAAAATGAAGTGTTTTAGTGAATTTATCCGCTACGGTTGTGACGTAAATATTATATGAACAGAATTTACGACACTAGTCGCGCTTCGTGGCTTCGCTCGCTATAAATCTCCGAGAACTGTCAAACCCGGGATATTCTGCGTCCAGCTGTATTGCCACAGAATTTGGTTGGTTAATTGAAAAATTTTAACTGAAATATTATTGGCACAAAAATCCATTTAGTTCTAAAAATTTTATTTTGGAAAGAAAAGGGCTTGGGAAAATGACTGATGATTACTAAATAAATGAAGGGAATAATACAAATTCAGCCATAGGTTAATAATATTTATATTTTCTAGAGGATTTTCAGAAGTTAAGTTCAAATTCACTTATACTTTTGACAGGTAGGAATATAAAAATAATGTTTTTAATTATTCGTTTAGTATGCAAAAACAAAAGAATCCTATAATTTTTGCCACGCAAAAGAGTTTCCAATACTCTCTTTATGACACACCAACTATTTACAACTAAAGTTGTCCACTGCCTAACTCTGAGGTATCTCTATATTTCTCTCTATATTTTTATTGGTTACGATAGCGAATAAACTTTTTTATGGCACTCTTATTACCCCACTATGAGCAAGTTATGAACACAATTATAACCGAAAGCCATGGTAGAATGTAGGTAATAAAATATGAACTAGTAGCTATAAAATTTGACTATATGTTGCTACTAATAATATTATATTAGTATGTGAATATATTCATCACTCATAATTTGAGTATGTCACTGCATAGTATATAAAATATCAAATACAAAGTCGCATCTGGCTGTCTGTCTTAGGGTGGGTTGCACCAACTTACTTTAACTATAACTGTTACTTTAACTATAACTTCAACTACAATGCAAAATGTCAAATCTTTGGTTAAAGTCAAAAATGGACGCCGTATTTAACCATAACCATAGAGTTCGACGAGGTTTTTAATGAACGTGGCGAAAAAAGGAATTAACGCTGTCATCATACAAAGACGCCATTTTTGACAGTTCTCCTTTACTAGCAGCGCCCACCCACGTTCATTTAAAGCCTTGTCGGACCAGCAACAGACATCTGTCAAATCCTGTGGTCAAAGTTAAGGTTAAAGTTAAGTTAGCTATAACTATAACCATAATTTTGATCATAACTGTAACTATAACCACGCCTCTGGTGCAACCCACCCTTAGTATGCTGTCTTAAAAACTATGCAAGGAGTTTTGATGACAGCATTTTTTACTAATAGATTGATTCAACTGAACTACTATTGCCTTGTAATGCGACTTTAGATTTGTAAATAACAGTAGATATCATATATATTTTTGTTGTTTAAAAAAACATTCACTTGTTATTTCTAGTAGTAAACATAGCATCGAAAGCAAAAGACAAAAACATTTATTGCCAGCAATAAAACAAAACCAATTGTACAAACAAGATTCGACAAAGAAAATGCTTCTTAAAATGCCACTTGTGTGTTCTCTGCCTTTGTAAACATTTTTATTAGATCAGTCTAAATATTGCCTTGTGTGCTTGTAAAATTGTGCTACTCCACAAATGAAATAATATAATCAACAAAACGAGTTAAATTTTTATGAAAAATATATTTTTAAATAATGTTTGTATCGTTCGACATATCATGGACACTTTATTTAAAGTTATCAAATTTTGAGCACCAATATTTTTCTGCATGTACTTTAACTCATTCAAGTATCAGGTAAAATATTTTAGTTTTAATGTACCTCTACAGCACACATTTAAATGTTTCATCTTACATTGATTCACATAAAACGTATCTTTACATTTCACAAAACAAAGCTAAAGTAGCAATAAAATATCAATACATTTACGTAACGCAATTCGAAATACATAAATAACATTTCATATTGCGGCTGGTACACCACTTTAGCTTCGTATATTTTTATTCGATTACTATTCGTATACCTTTGCTTAGTTTGTATAAGCTTCACGCGCGACTTTGTTTTATGTTTTAAAAGTTTATTTAATGTTACACACATTTCAACAGTGATGGGCTTAAAATAATTATTATATTATCATTAAAGTTTGAAATAATGCTTTTGACTTAAAGTAGAGAGCCAATCCTTTAATTGCTGCTATGTTTAGGCATTTTACCCATATCCTTATTTTGTTTTAAGGCATCTTGCAACATTTTTTGTTATAAAATATCACTGGGTACCTTAAAATTATAATTTGCTTGAATTTTTAATAAAGAATCTGTTTCTATTATATCCATCAAGACGTCTTCCTGTGCCTCGATCAGCAATTAAAGTAGAATAATACTATGTTGTGTCTCTGTTACCTATTTATTCGTCTTTATGATTGTCAATGTTAAAATGTTAAAATTTTAAATTATAGTCTACATCCAATCTAAATAGTACAGGTAATACAAACTGAAAAACGATATCGTAGTTTTAATCAGGCGTATAGTGAACAAAACATTATTTCCCGTACAAAATACTGATTGGTGAATTTCGGTGTATTTTTTCGCCATTTGCAGCCAAATTTCAAATTGGCTTTAAAAGGATTAAGTGCTTTCGAACGCTGATTATTCAAACTCAGCACGAATGGATGCCAAGAATTCCACCTAATGGCATATGGGGCTCGTTACAATAATTAAAATTATTGTTACGACCTCCTCTGAATTCTTTGTTTACTTTTGCAGAATTTAATTGAGGAAAAACAAAATATGATGTCGCTTTTTCGAGACAATAAAGTAAATAAATTGGGAAAGAACATTTTGGCTTATTACATGATGATTGGCCTTTTTCGTGTTGGTAAGTATACAACATATACATTATTATGTAACTCTCAAAGTTCATGTTCTTTGCTAAACTCACAGACACAGATCAAGATCTATTTTGATCTATGTCTGTAGCTAAACTCTTTGGTTCTTCTTATGGCATCCATTACACGATCATGCAAGCGTCAGTCAATTCCGTCAATCATGAATTATATTTGACTGATGGTGACTGATGGGCTGACGAATAGTATTAGACGGTCACTTAATTCTCTTCAGTTTTATGTCAGTCAAAGCCAAAAATTTCAAAGGTATACGTTTTTAATTTATCTTATTTACTTCATGTTTAAAATTAAAATTAATTAATAAGCTTCTGGTCATATATTTCTTTTTTCCTTCACATAAAATCTAAATGATTACAACTTAAATTTAAAATACGTACATGATAAGAATATGAGTAATGTGGCGACCAACTTGTTCCGAGCGGGAGGGCAATAAAATGTAAATTCCCTCAAAGTGTTAAAAGGATCGGCAGAAGTTTCTCCGGGAACTTATCACTTTGCTCACAATCGGAATATTTTAAAGGTATTTTAACCTTATACATGTAAATGTTTGCTAGAGTTTATATGAGAAACTAGCTTTGGCCTAAATCATGGAAACCATGTATTTTCCATTCCAAAAGTGTACTAAATTCTTTCTCGTAGTTTTTTCCACAGGATGTAACAAAACTAAGTGATAATACTTTAGGGTGTGTATGTGTTCCTGGTAGAGAGTTCACTGTGAAAGTAGCAGCACTGAAAGACCAATTTTTTTTAACACTATTGTATGGGCTAGCGCCCGAGCGTCACGAGTTTTCCCATACAAAACTGAAAAAGAAATTTGGTCTTTCAGCGCTGCTACTTTCACAGTAAACTTTCTACGAGGAACACGTACACACCTTAAAGTATTATCACTTAGTTTTGTTACACCCTGTACAGCTAAACCTGGATAAGTGACAACTGGATAAGTGAGAAAACTGTATAAGTGAGAGTAATAGCTAGGAACCGTCATTTTAAGCTCCCAAAACCTCTATGAGCGAGAAACAGAAACCTCTGTTAGAGAGAGTCGTTTTTCTCTCATGGACCTCTGTGAGCGAGACTGCTTCTTTTCTATACCTCTATAAGCGACAGTCGAGGTTTATTTTTTTATTTACATAGGTACACAATAACAAATGAGAAAACAAATTACAAATTGAACATCTGCTACAATTTAACATCTGCTATTTTATGACTCATTCTTAACTTTCGTTAAACTTCCTACCATTGTTTTTGTATTTTTTTCTCGTCAATATTGTACCCATTCTATTTAATGAAATGAATGAAGAATGCGATAAAAAAACAACGTTTTTTTGCTCAATGGAGCTAAAAAACGTTGTTTTTTTATCGCATTCTTTTCGAACGGACTTACTCAGTTTATAGTTAACCAATTGCGAAGGAAAGTTCTGTTCTGTACTATCATGTCAAAACGGAAAATGAAAGTACTGTCATTGAGTGATAAACTTAAAATAGTGAATACGTTTGAATCCGGAAAGTCGCGAAATGAAATTCAGAGGGAGTCCCATCAAGCCCAATACGAGCACCAGTGATCGCGACAACAATAGAATACAAAAGCATTTCCAAGAATCCGCGATCGAAGAATTAATTTACCAGAATCCACCTATTATAAAATTATAAAATCAAAAGAAATTGACAGATTTTTTAAATGTAAATAAGTTCTAAATAAAATAAATAACATGGTGCATGAATTTTTGACTTGTCATTTCTGCGTACCTCTATAAGAGAGAAATGCTAACCTTGTATAGTCTGTTCACTAGGAAATGTCCAGATTCCACTCGAGAAAGGATAATGTTTTGCTATTGTTTGTTGAATTGCCGATACTAAAACCACTTTGCCGCCGACCACGTGCATCTGCAATACTCGGAACGACTGACCTAGATCCTTTTTATATGCATTTTCTACCTACGAGCGCTTCAAGAAAAGTTAAACCTTTTCTAGTCAGTAATATTTGTTATACCTTACGAGTAAGTCGAGTGTTAGGAATCAATCCTTTTTTAGTATAATAAGCGAAGTTTTATTAAAAAAAGTATAGTGTTAAAATGTTCAGACCGTGGGAAAGCGAATCGGTTGGTGATATAAATGAAACCTCAGATTTATTTAACAAACATTTAAGTGTCGATTCAAAAATTATTATTTTTAATGTGTATAAAATTCTTTTCTCAGATTTTTTAATTCTTCAGAATTTACATGATAATTTTATCAAGTATCAACACTGCTGGATTGCTCTAACTCTTAAGTGGCGGCAAAGTGGTTTTACTATCGGCAATTCAACAAACAATAGCAAAACATTATCCTTTCTCGAGTGGAATCTGGACATTTCCTAGTGAACAGACTATACCTGAATAAGCGAGAAACTCGGGTTAGTGAGAAACCTCTATGAGCGAGAATGAAATCGTGTTCCCTTGAACTCTAGCTTATCCAGGTTTGGCTGTATATGTGTAAAACTCTAACTCTAAATCGATGAGGTAGTTTAGGAATAAAACTAAGTAACTGAAAAGTTAATACAATCCAGAAATACTGACAGATATTTTAACTACGCCAGTATAAAACATCGTTAAAGCGACACAATGTACGTCACAGCCGTAAAGCGGATATAAAAAGCGACAGACATATGAACCTTTGTGTTATTAAAAGCAATACTAATTTATTTCGTTACTGCAGTTGACTACAAAGAAATCAAGAGTAAAAGCGTGGCCATATCACTCCGGTTCGTTGCGTCATGTTGTCTTATCGTATGGTACATCTGCGTTGCGTTGACGCCTCAGACATAGATAAAGAAAGATACCACATGTGTATATTATGTACTTCGCGTGCCATATCGCGTTCCCAAACGAAGAGCAAGATGCTCGTCTTTCAAAAGTCTGTTCTTTAGATTGCTATCGGAATCGACGTCAACCGGAATTTTAAAAATGCCTAAATGCCTAATTGTGCCGTATTGAGCTGTAGAAATTCGAATAGAAATGTTAGCCTAGATCAGTGTTTCCCAAACTTGTCGGGACCCCGACCCATCTACAAGAAAGATTAAAGTTCGCGGCCCACCTTGTGTAATGAAGACAAAAAAGCAGTGGTATGTTGCTGCCGCAGCATTTACCCGTCAATTCTTATCGTAGTTCACCACCATATCATCATCGTCAGCCTTACTTCCTTACAATTACGTTTGCGTTCGAATGCCCCGCCCCCGTCCCGCACGCACCTACGACGACGAACGAACGAGTAAATAATAATTGACAATCGAACGAGACAATCGTCCTATAGTTTCAGGACCCACCCAAAATCTACCCGCGACCCACACTTTGGGAAATACTGGCCTAGATAATGGATATGTTTCTTATCATGGGTACGTTACAGTAGATAGGAAAAAAGTGGCATGCTCGTTTTCATACAAAATATGGAGGGATATGCGGTATCTATCGTGATCTATGTCTATGGTTGACGCTGTAGCGACGCGATAAAATATGACAATACGATTGTGCTAATAATATACCAATTGTTGCGCAGTCACAACTGAATCAACCAATCAGAACGAATCACTTGTTCTCCGCTTGTCACATTCCCATCAGTCCGTTTTATTACAACTATATTATACCTAATTTTGCAACCCGCAATTTCATTACACAATTATATTGTATCGCACGAGAACCGTTATATTTTTTTACCTTATATATTACTAGATGACGCCCGCAACTCCGTTGGGCCAAAATTCGTTTATCGCGCGGGAACCCTACTTTTTTTCGAGATAAAAAGTATCCTATGTCCTTTCCCGGGACCCAAAGTATCTCCGTGCCAAATTTCAGCTAAATCGGTTCAGCGGTTGGGGCGTGAAGAGGTAACAGACAGACAGACAGACAGACACACTTTCGCATTTATAATATTAGTATGGATTATCCTAGGGTCCAAAATATTTAAATACCAAATTTGATTCACCAGTTGTGAGTGCGAAGAGGAATCAGACAATCAAATAGTCAGCCCGATAGACAGACACATTTTTACACTTTAATAATGTGATAACGCAGCGTCGATACTGCGGCAACACAACGCAAGCTTTGTAGCTTCGCTCTAAAGCGCGAATGGACGATGTAACTAAAAATTTACAATGGCTTATCCTTTGTAACTCAAACTATTCGCCTTTGTTCGCTTTCGTGTATTTTGGTTAGAAATGCTGGGTTTGGAAATCATTTTACGAATTGGTTGTAATTACGGTTTTGTTACGTTGCATTGGTCTCATATTAACCTATCAATCCCCGCAAGGCCCAAGTGGGCCGCGATAACAAAAGATTTCCAAGAATCGGCGTTCGAAGGATTAAGGTTGCATTGTGTAATAATTAAGATATTTTTTTATTGTATTAGAGCGGTTAGTTAAGTAACTTAACAAAACTAGCCTCATTACTAACTAGATGACGCCCGCAACACTGGCTGCACCAATTCGTTTTCTGGTTAAAAAATTCGTGTCCTTTCCCGAGACTCAAAGTATCTCCGTACCAAATATCAGCAAATATGATTTAGAGGTTTGGGCGTGAAGAGGTAATAGACAGAAAGACAGACACACTTTTACATTTATAATATTAGTATGGATTATAATTTTAAGCATTGTTAGTAATTTTCAAAAGCGAGTTTAGTGACAGAAAAGTGAGACGGGATAATTATCGAGGCTGGGGTTGTAATATTGTATACGAAATAAACTGAAACCGTCCAATAATTTTAAATTTTGCCTACGACATTAAATAATATTTTGTTGACAAGCAAAAACGGAAAATCAATTTCAAATTCATATTGGTGTCGTTAGGGATGGGCCGGTACAAAAATATTTATATCGAAATACGTTAACAGCCAATCACGCGCTTGTGTATTCAAAGTTAATTGAAACCAAATATTCGTATTGAATAAAACTTACTTAAACTGTAAAAAGCATCCCCATTGTGCGCGGCACTTTCCAATTTGTTTTTATATTTTGCTCAATTTTATTTTGGGCTGGAATACGAAAAGCAATAAATATCGTAGGCAGTTAACTTAAATGCTGTCCTCGTTACAGCCGTGAACTATAACGACCTAAACTAGTTTTTTTTGCACGCGTTTTATAGTGCTGTGCATGTTTTAGTTAGACTATTCGATCATGGGCATTCGGGTTTGTGTTTTGTTTTACTTTAATTTAAACACTTTAGTTTTTTAAAATATAGGTAAAGTTAGGTTTTGATACAGTATGATAAGTAGCAAGTAGGCAGTACGACGGGTTTTCATTGCAAAATTCCATAAAGATGTTTTTAACTATCAAACTGTAACGACTTAAGCTTATGACAACTTGCTGTATTATTTTCTTCTCGACCTAAAGGCGGCAATTATAAAGCAATAAGATACTTTAAGTACCACCACGCTGAAAGCCTAATTACATTTTTCCCATGCATCAAAGGTCTGTAATAAAATTAATAGGCACTTTTGGGTCTCACGCAACACATTCAGCACCGGTGCGTGTTTAGTTCGTCATAATGGGCGCGAGCGACGTGAATTCTATCGATATAATTAACCGACACGCAACACTATTCGATGGAAGTTTTTTCAGCTAATGATTATACGATAAATAATAATTAAGGTTATTGTAACCTGCTCTGATAATATAATAATTTGGAAAGGTTTGATAGTCTGATGGTAGTTAACGTAAATATCGTTAAATTTTTTCTGTAAGTATACGTCTCTTCCGGGAACTGAGAATAAAGCGCGCTTAACTTTACCCACTATTTACAATTTTACAAAACTATTGATTTAGTACGAGGGCTGCTATTTATGTATCCGGAACTGGCCACTTACAAGAACAATATTTAAAAAGTAATTACAACATTTGAAAATAGAACTCTTTGGTTGAAGAATACATTTTGTTTCATGTGACTGTCAATTATTTTTCCATTGTGGCGTCATTTTGAAGATTGCGTGTCTTCATTTGCCATGGATTTAACGCGTGAACATTTTCGTGCAATGATTTACTACGATTTTCGGCGTGGGCTAAATCAACAACAGTGCTTTATTCAACTCACCGCAACTTTTGGAGATGAAGCACCATCAAAAACCACTGTTTATCACTGGTACAGTGAGTTTAATCGTGGGCGGTCTATGCTCACGGATGAAAATAAAGAAGGTCGCCCAAAAACAGCTGTTGTCCCACAAAATATAGATGCTGTGCGGGAACTAAAAATGCGTGATCGTCATGTTACATATCGCGAGATAGAGGCGTCCTTAGGCATAAGTATGACGAGCATACATAAGATATTACACGAACATTTGGCTGTAAAAAAAATATGTTCGCGTTGGATTCCGCACAACTTGACAATCGATCAAAAACGGGATCGTGTCGATTGGTGCAAAAAAATGATAAAAAAATACAACCGTGGCACGTCAAAAGCCGTTTATAATATCTACACAGGTGATGAATCTTGGATCTATGCATATGACCCCGAAACTAAACAACAGTCAACGGTGTGGGTGTATCAAGATGAGCCGAAACCAACAAAAGTTATTCGTGCAAAAAGTATTTTGAAGCAAATGGTCGCCTGTTTTTTTGGAATTAATGGACATGTGGCTACAGTGCCATTAGAGAATCGCAAAACGGTTAATTCTGAATGGTATACGACCATTTGTTTACCAGAAGTCTTTGAAGAAATAAGAAAGGACAACCGACAATGCAGAATCATATTACATCACGACAATGCTAGCTGTCACACCTCAGCTGAAACAACTCAGTTTTTGGAGGGTCAAAAGATCGAATTGACTGGTCATCCGCCGTACAGCCCTGATTTGGCACCTAACGATTTCTTTTTATTTCCATACGCGAAGAACAAATTACGTGGTCAACGTTTTTCGAGCCGCGAAGAGGCTGTTGATGCGTTCAAAATGCACGTTTTGCAGATACCTCAATCAGAATGGAAAAAGTGCTATGAAAATTGGTTCCAGCGTATGCAAAAGTGTGTCGATCATCGCGGCGAATATTTTGAAAAGCAATAAAACCATATTAAATGATATATGTTTGTTTCTTTTTTTAATTCCGGATACATAAATAGCAGCCCTCGTACTTCTAATTTAGACAGTGACGAATAAAGTCGTAACTCGTTTTTTGGGGAAAATTTCCACCAACTCTTTATTTCAATACAAATAATTAATAATTAACGAGAAATTAAGTGTTCCTGGCGTCACGACGTTATGCGTAGTCGCTTTCGATATTATATAGGAAAAAGCTCATAAACATGGCACATGTTCCATCAAGCGGATACATAAGACACATATTACAGCTACAATCTAAGATGCTTCTCATAAACCATGAGAAATAACCGGGATTACTAGCACCTGCAAGGGCTTTGTTGGTGGCCCTTTCGCTCCCAACAAAAATATTTGACAACTCAAACACAATCGAAAAAGGTTAGCTCATTTCAACGTGAAACAAAGAGGAACAATAAAAAAGTTGCGGACCCCCGTTCAACAAACATATTGTTTATGAAATACTTGCGGGATGTGCTCACGTGGGGGAAAGGAGGGGGTAAGAGGGAGGTCAAATTACGGTGACCCTGCGTTAATTGGGCGCGAAGTAAATATTTAAAAAGGCCAGCGAAAATGTAAAGCACATTTTAACAACGGGAATTCACCGGGCAAAAAATAAAATGTTCTAAAATTTCCCAACTGAGGTAAACTTTTCAAGTATTTAAGCGATCACTTTTGTTATTTGACTAATTTATTTTGCACTTGCTGTGATAATGCTTCCATGTTTACAAGGTTTTATTACAAACAAAGTATCATAATAATATTTTTATTCACATTACATCATTACAAAAATTATCAACTTGTCGCTGTCCACAACAGAATTTCAGTCTCCTTCTTACGAAACTTGAAGGAAACAATCTTGCGATTCTATTTTCCATGGAATTCGTGACCGATTCCATGGAAACTAAAAATAGCTTGGAGGGAATAATGACGAAGCCCTAACATTTTATTTTTTTTCATAAAACAATGAGGCATACTAGCAAACGGGTCACCTGATGGAAGGCAACTACCGTCGCCCATGGAAACTCGCAACATTAGAAGAGCTCACTGCTAAAGCTAAAGCTGGTGCGTTGCCGGCCTTTAAATATTATATAGCTTTTGAGCTATTTCACCATTTACTATGTTACCACATCATCTTCTGAACAAGTTTGAACACAAATCGAGCTGCGCTGTAACCTTTTTATTATAAACAAGTTTGTTGTTTAAGTCTAACAGACGTGGCAAAAATATTTTAAGCACACGAAACTCGCGCGGTGTAGCACGAGTTCCCAACAAAGTTCGTAGCCGGTGCCGCGTGCAAACCAACTTTATATATTATCTAAGTCCACTCATGTAAATATAATACGATAAAAACTTTACTACAACTTCTAGTTGGAATTCGTAACTAGATACAGGTAAAATTCGTTACTAGATAAGTATATGGATTTGAAGTGATGGGTGGATCCCATACTAATATTATAAATGCAAAAGTATGTCTGTCTGTCTATCTGATCCTTCACCTTCATGCTTAAACCGCTGAGCCAATTTTGCTGGGTATGGAAACTTTGAGTCCTGCAAAAGGAAAGTTGTGGAAATGTACAGTACTCGCGCGATAAAGGAATTTTAGTATTTAATACTTTTAAAACTCATAAATCTTACTAATATTAAAAACTAGCGACCAGCGCCGGCGTCGCACGGGTATAAAATATAAAGCCACTGAAAAAATGATTAAAATCGATAGCCTATGATCCTTCACGTGGTCTACTTCTTATCTGTGCCAAATAACATAAAAATTGCTCAAGTAGTTCGCGAGATAAGCCCTTTCAAATAATTTCCCCCGTTTTTTCCACATTCTCCTATTAGTCTTAGCGTAATAAAATATAGCCTATAGCCTTCCTCGATAAATGAGCTATCTAACACTGAAAGAATCACCAAAATCCGTTGCGTAGTTTTAAAGATTAAAGGGAACAAAGGGACATGAGGAAAAAAAAGCGACTTTGTTTTATAATATGTATAGATGAAGGTGTCTCTCTCTAGTAGTTCTTCAGGCACAAACCGTTAAGCTGATTTAGATAAAATTTTGTGTGGAGTAACTGTAAGTTCCAGGAAAGGTTATTACACAGTTTCTGTTGCCGCAATATGTACGGTTGCCAAACGTCTATTAAAACAACAACACATAGACGTGTTTAGTTTGCACCTAAATGACAGTTATCATTACTATCGTATTCATCATCATCATCGCCTTTACTCTTGTCGTCCCTGTTTGGCAAGGGCAGGAATTTTAATATACCGCAGGCAGAATAAGCTTGTGAATATAACATAATATTATGCCTATATGTTTGGATTCTTGAAAACCATTCAACATACTACAAAAAGTCTTTCAAAAATGTAACATTAGGATTGAAAGACTTTTAAGGAATTCCACCCTTCCATTTCTATTGTCTATGCCCTATGCAAATATTGGGGACACAGACATCAAGTAGAAGGAAAACAGGTCGCGAGCATTCAAGCCGGGAAGGGATGACAGGCTAAGAAATGTCGCCCGCCGAATATCTTCATCAGACAAAAGACTTCAATCATCGCCTTGCCGTGGTCAAAATTTCTTATTATTTTCTTGTTCCTTGGGAGTATTTTTAATATGGCAATAATAGATTTCATTTTTTCATTCACTTAATATCGATTTAAATACTGCGACTGCAAGACGAAAAATTCGTTTATCGCGCGGTTCTCGGATGTTCTTTCCTGGAAATCAATTTATTATGGAGATCCATACCTACTAAATTTGATCAAAATCGGTTGTGCAATTCTAGTGTAAAGAAGTGAGAGACCGATAGATATATATGTAAACAAAAATGTATTTTTCTTTATTTGCATTTCGCCGCCATTTAGATGATTATTTGACAGATCCTTCTGCTCTACGACTTCTATGTAATCTATGAAAAGAAAAGATGGCCGAATGGACTAAAAACTAAAAAGTATTATCATTGATTTCGGCGATTGTTAATTTAACAACACTAAATGTCGTTTCTTTGTTTTTTCCAGAAACCCAATTGTGTTATTATTTACTACGTAATCGTCGAAAATCCTAAGAAATAACCTTATAAAACGACATTTATTGTCAAGAAATGAAAATATGGAAAGATTGAAATTAGCATTCCAAGTAAAACCAACATCAGACGGAAAGTCGAACCACATTGCCATAACCTCAATCAGTACACATGATGACAAGATTTTTCTAATTCCTGAAGAATATCAAGCAGTGTCACTCCACAAACATATACAAGCCAGTAAAACCTTTAGTACAGTGAAAAATACACTGAAAAAAGACACCAATCCAGAAATGTCTGGATAAAAACTACGGAGGATATTTTAAAAACTTATGTGGATGAGGATAACAATATGATTTTCCAGGACCAATTTCTCCAGGAGATAAGTCAAGAACAATTTGCTAAAACCAATACAAAAGTAACAGAAGTCGACCCAATTGTAAAGATTTTGGAAAAATTGATTGAAAGTCAAGAAAGAAAAGAAAAATAAAGTATGAAAAAACTGGCTGACAAATTCGTTATTGAAAAATTTGATGGACGAAATATAATTAGTGCATCATATTGGATGGAGACATTTGAAAAGGAATGTGAAAAGTTTGGAATAGTAAACGAAGATGAAAAAATTAAAATTTTCAGATTATTTCTTGAAAAATCTTGCACAGATTGATATGCCGCCATGATGATTAAACATAGCTTACAATCAGAGTGGTCCGAATGGAAATCAAGTTTTTTACAAACCTATGCCATTAAAGGTTGATCAACAAGCAAGTATGCATTGTCTTTTAAGTATCAATCAGGCTCTTTGTTGGACTATGCTGTAAGAAAAGAAAAACTATTGCTAGAAGTAAGAAAAACAATTGATGAAGGGACATTCATTGATATAATAGCTGCGGGCTTGCCAGACTTTATAGCAGACAGAATTAACAAGGAGGAAGTTGTGTATGTAAAAGATTTATTCAATGAACTAAGAAAGTTAGAGCATCTAGTTTTAAAAAGAAGAATTTTCAAAAAGAGAGAAGATACTAAACCAAATATAATAAAAAAAAAGTGTAGCATTTGTGAAAAATAAAAAAAAGGTGTACGTTACCACTCGGAAGATTTATGTTGGTTTAATCCTAAGATAAATAATGAAAAGGATAAAAAGCAAATAAAACTCATCAATAATTCAGAGCTAGAATGTGAATTACAGTGTGAAGATCAAAAAAACTAACTGTGCCGCCATTAATTAAAGTAAAATTAGTTCTTAATAACAATATTGAAATATTTGGAATCTACGACTCTGGTTCTAATGTATCATTGATCAATACAAAGTTATTAAAGATAAATAATAAAGATCCTTACTTTAGTAACAATGCTAATTTGAAAACAATTAATGGCGTTAAAAAAGCGAACGGCATAATCAAAGTTAATATAAACATTTTTGATATGGAAAAGGAAATGAATATTTTTGTGATAGACAGAAAGAATTTTGACTATGACTTTTTAATAGGACTAGACTACATAAAAGAATTTTACTTGTGTCAAGATGAAAATTTGAAAGTACATCAGAAACTGCCTGGTTCTAAAATTCAACGGTTTTTTGAAGAAAAAATAATTCAAATATAATAAACTTTAATGAACACTTATGTAAAGAAAACTTTCAAATTTACATAAATCATCTAGATTTCAAGGATCAAGCACAGATTGAGGAGTCAACTCAATCAATCAATATATCAATATCAAAATATAAATCTGTTTTTGCAAAAGATAAATATGACATAGGGAGAAGATAAGAAGGAAATAGAAAAACAGGTTGCAAAGTTATTGGAAAAAATATAATCGAGGAATCATATAGCCCTTTTTCAGCACCTGTTACACTCGCTTACAAAAGAGATGAAAATAAAAAGTCCAGATTATGCATAGATTTCCGAGAACTTAATAAGATAGTTGTTCCGCAATCGCAACCATTCCCTCTTATTGAAGACCTTATAGTGAAAACAAGAGACTGCAAATTTTTCTCTACGCTAGATTTGAACTCCGCTTTTTGGTCCATACCATTGCGTGCTACTGACAGATACAAAACTGCATTCGTCACACAGGAGGGCCACTACCAATGGACCTGTTTGCCGTTCGGTCTAAAGACAGCACCAGCCATTTTTCAAAGAATAATGTGTAACATTATACGAAAAAATAAGCTAGGAGAATTTGCAGTAAGTTTTATAGACGACTTATTAGTATTTTCAAAAACATTTTTAGACCATATAAGACACCTAAAACAATTATTTGAAGCCATAAAAAATGAAGGCCTGAAACTCAAATTTTCTAAATGTATGTTTGCAGCACAATCAGTCAAATACTTGGGTCATATAATACAGAATAACTCAGTCAGACCACTGAAGGATAATTTGATATCTATACAAAATTTCCCAATTCCAAAAACACAGAAACAGGTAAGACAATTTTTAGGGAAAATAAACTTTTACCATAAGTATGTGCCAAATATAGCAATAAAACTAGAGCCTTTGCATAATCTTTTAAGAAAAGGACAAATATTTATTTGGACTGAAAAATGTCAACAGTCATTCGATGAAATGAAACAAATTTTATGTTCTCAACCAATATTAACAATCTTTGATCCTAATCTGCCTATTCACATATATACAGATGCCAGTATACAGGGACTGGGAGCAGTCTTGAAGCAGCCAGAAGACAATAATGAAGAAAAACCTGTTGCATACTTCTCTAAAAATCTAAATGAAGTTCACAAAAGGAAGAAAGCAATATATCTGGAATGCCTAGCGATTAAGGAATGTGTTAAGTATTGGCAGCATTTATTGATAGGTAGAAGATTTACTGTATTTACTGACCACAAACCGTTAGAAACTATGAACATTAAATCAAGGACAGATGAGGAATTGGGTGAACTTACATTCTATCTGTCACAATATGATTTCCAGTCTGTATCTGTCACAATAGTCTGAGAGTTTGCGTGACTAAACACCTGATTATATTTTCTTTTGGGGGGGAGATGTAAAGAAAAATGTATTTTTCTTTATTTGCATTTTGCTGCCATTTAGATGATTATTTGACAGATCCTTATTCTCTACGACTTCTACGTAATCTATGAAAAGAAAAGATGGCCGAATGGACTAAAAACTAAAAAGTATTATCATTGATTTCGGCGATTGTTAATGTAATAACACTAAATGTCGTTTCTTTGTTTTTTCCAGAAACCCAATTGTGTTATTATTTACTACGTAATCGTCGAAAATCCTAAGAAATAACCTTATATATATATATATATATATATATATATATATATATATATATATATATATATATATATGACGAGCTATTGCCCGCGGCTTCGCTCGCCTTAAGAAGTATTATTATATACAAACTTTCATCCCCTATTTTAACCCCTTGGGGGTGGAATTGATCAAAATCCTTTCTTAGCGGATGCCTACGTCATATCATCTATCTGCATGCCAAATTTCAGCCCGATCCGTCCAGTGGTTTGGACTGTGCGTTGATAGATCACCATGTCAGTCAGTCACCTTTGACTTATATATATTTAGATATACTTGTGCATTTAGCATAGATTTTGTTTTGTTAATGTTCTTTACTTTTGAAATTGTTTTTTGCCATGGTTAGCATTTTTTAAGGCTTAAAAACTACGGCATTACGACCAAGTCTTTACCATGTACCATATTACCACGAGCATGACAAGAGGACGTTAAAATCATAATTCATGCTTTGGGTTATGCAAAACGCAATGCAGCATCGATGCAGTGAAAAACGCAATGTATAGCTCTACTTATGATGTTGATTTTAGCTGACCCAAATCCGCTTCACTGTCCTAATGTTATGTATGTAAGCAAATAATGGGCCAAGTGCGAGTCGGACTCGCGCACGAAGGGTTCCGTACCGTTATAGAGCGAAAATAGGGAAAAAATTGTGTTTTTTGTATGGGAGCCCCCTTAATTATTTATTTTATTTTAAGTTTATTATTTGATATGAAAGTACACATACAATTGAAGATTTTGTGAAAATTTCAAGTGCCTATATGTTGCCATTATGGATTACGAGCCAAAAATACCAAAAAAATAACGTTTGTTGTATGGGAGCCCCCCTTAAATATTAACTTTATTTTATTTTTAGTACTTGTTGTTATAGCGGCACCAGAAATACATAATTTGTGTAAATTTCAGCAGTCTAGCTGAAGCGGTTCTTGAGTTACAGCCTGGAGACAAACAGACAGACGAACAGACAGACGGACAGACATCGAAGTCTCAGTAATAGGGTCCCGTTTTTACTCTTTGGGTACGGAACCCTATAAAGCAGAGTTAATAAAATACTTACAATAACTATTATCATCGGCTTAAAATATTGTGGCAATTACATCCTAATAATAAAGATGATATAGTTCCTAACCACTAAAGCAAATGAACAATGACATCCTATAGCGGCCATATTGTGCTCAAGGAGCGATACGGTACAATACATGAATCCTTTTTAGATAATACTAGCTGACCCGACAGACGTTGTCCTGTCTTAACGATGATTATTTAATTCGAATTGGTATAATTAAGAAAACAATAGATTAAAATTAGTATCTTCATGCCAAATTTCATCAAAATAGATTAAATAGTTTAAGCGAAAATCATAAAAGTTTATTGTGCAAGAACCTTACATTTTCCGGGACAAAAAGTATCCCTTGTTCTTTCCCGAGACTCAAAGTATCTCCATACCGAATTTCATAAAAATAGACTGAATAGTTTAGGCGAAAATCATAAAAGTTTATTGTGCGGGAACCGTACATTTTTCGAGACCAAAAGTATCCCTTGTCCTTTCCCGAGACTCAAAGTATCTTCATACCAAAATTCATCAAAATAGATTGAATAGTTTACGCGCAAATCATAAAAGTATATTGTGCAGTACAAAATGTATCCTATGTCCTTTTCCTGGTTCTAAGCTACCTCTCCATCAATTTTCAGCCAAATCGGTTCATCCGTTCTTGAGATAAAAGTTAATTGTGCAGGAACCGTACATTTTCCGGGACCAAAAGTATCCCTTGTCCTTTCCCGAGACTCAAAGTATTTCCATACCAAAATTCACCAAAATCGATTGAATAGTTTACGCGCAAATCATAAAAGTATATTGTGCAGTAACCGTACATTTTTCCGGGACAAAATGTATCCTATGTCCTATTCCTAGTTCTAAGCTACCTCTCCACCAATTTTCAGCCAAATCGGTTCATCCGTTCTTGAGTTATAAGTAGTGTAACTAACACAACTTACTTTTATATATATAGATGTCATCAGACACCAGCATGGATTCGAAATTCGTGATGAATATTCACTTCTTACTAAAGTGGTCAATTTTTTTTTTAGTTTGGGGTTCAATTTTTTTTTTAAAGTTCAAGAACAGCTGCCCTAAATACTACTGTTACAATCATACCTAGTTTGGAAATTCTATTATCTTATAGACTTTATATTATGTAGTTTAGAAACTAATCTTACACAAAACCTGTGCTACGTACGAAGAGTGAAAACTATATTAGTACTTTTAATGAAAATTAACAAATTTTAATCTTGTATGCCCAAATATTGGTACTTAAGTTCATTTCCCTCCACACCCAAGATCAAAAGCATATAAAAGGTACAAAATGGCCAAGACGGAACGCGTCATTAGGCACGTATTTTGACGTGATACGACCCACGGTAATTGTACGTTACAGAAAACTGTTGTTTTCCATTTACATTAACGTTTTATTCTCTCTCCGGCATTTATTACTCAGCCAATGACCCGTAAAAATTGCCTCGGAATTATTATAACAGTTTTTGTTTGTTTAATAATGTTTTACAATAACGATTAAGTTAATCCTTATTGGTGCCTAGCGAATTTACTTGTAATTATCAATTTTGGAATAACGCACCAAAGTTATTATCTACTACGTAACAGAAAGATGTAAAATAGTAAATAATTTTTGACTAAAATTATTGAAGTATATAAGCTATATTTTACACGTCCGAAAAGAAATAAGTCCTGATTATAATAATGATTATAATATTAAGGCATTTGTATAATTATTATTAAAAAAATATGATAAAAATATGTTACGAGAGGTTACGAGTAATCTATACTTAATATTATAATCTATACTTAATAGTTCTTTCTGAAGAGTTTGTTTTTTTATTTTTTTGAACGCGCTAATCCCAAGAACTACTAGTCCGATTTGAAAAACTCTTTCAGTGTTAGATAGCCCATTTATCGAGGAAGGCTATGTGTTATATTTTATCACGCTAAGACTAATAGGTGCGAATAAATAGAGGAAAATGTGGAAAAAACGGGGGAAACTATTTGAAAGGGCTTATTTCACGAACTACTGGAGCATTTTTTCTGTTATTTGGCACAGATAAAAAGAAGGCCGCGCGAAGGATCATATGCAATTATTTGTGGTTTTTAATTTGTCTGTGAAATATCTAATTTACGCGGGCGAAGCCGCGCGGAACGTCTCGTTTTATAATAAAATCGTACAAAATACGGTACACTTTTCCATTTATTATTTCGAAATACCTAAGCAACCTTTGGAGTAAGTTACGCATACTCTCAAAATCCCTTATGAATAAAGTAAAAGCTTTCACATGTAAAGATATCTTTAATATTCCGAAATATCTTTAAGTAAGTAATACGGATGTAATATGATTTTTATGTTACAAGAATAAGAACTTATTAAATAATTTTAATTAACTAATAATTAATAACAATGTACAGGTGTGAAAAATGTTGTTTCACATTTCAACAGATTTTAGCTTATATTTATTTTAGTGATGATAAAACATTATTTTAAATTGTCAGTAAAATGTTGTTGTTTTCAGTTGCATTATGACAATACACTATACGGTACTCGGCGAAACATGGCGGTAGCGGTCATTGACTCCCTGTCAAAAACTTGTGATTTTCTATACAAAGCCGCGATTGACAATATCTAACACTTCATTACCAATCACGGTTTATATAGAAAATGACAAGTTTTTGACAGGGAGTCAATGACCGCTACCGCCATGTTTCGTCGAGTACAGCATAAAATACTACCATGCTATACATCAAGCCATAGCGGCTAAGAACAAAGGAGAGTTGAACAGTGTAAGAAACTTTTGCCGAAGTGTCCTTATTTTGGTGGAAATCCGGTCCCTTAAGAGGTTCATCGGCCGGTCGTGGAGGGTGACCTGTGTTAGGCAGATTCGAGACCCTGTCAGTTTAACGGCTGATGGTAAGCGCAGGTGGTTTTAGTGGGTAGGATGGCGCTTCTCGTTGGCCAGTCCCACATACCCTGGGGTGCTTCAGCTTAACTGAGACACATCCCCAACCAGGGGCACGCATTAAGCATTTTTCTATAAAATAAGAGGGCAAACGAGCAAACGGGTCACCTGATGGAAAACCTGCCTTTTAATAGGGAATACGCTCTCTTCTTGAAGGTTTGCAAGTCGTATTGGTTCGGAAATACTGCTGGTTATAGTTCTAGAGTTCTAGAGTTTTCTCCTGTAAATAAAAAAAGGCTAAGAAACTAACTTGCAAACGTTCTGGTGATGCCTATATTTATAATAGGCCCAAGCTATCCTTCGCCATTCGACGGTTTATGCCATAAAAATTCCACTTTGTAAATGAAGTGGCAAATATAAGCTATAAAAGGCGGGGTAGAGGAAATTCTTATTGCATTATTCAGTGCATGTCGATACAGTGAGTACGGACACGCAACCGCGAAGCGTTCAACAAAGATTTCGATTATGATTTTCCGATTCGTGGTGATTTTTCACAATTTAACGAATTCATTCGATTTGTAGCTTAATTTGTTGCAATCTACTTTTTGCTTTTATTCCATATTTGAAATTGTAACAATTTAAAATATAGAATGAAACGGTTTCGGTAATTGGGTCAAATGGAAAGTTCCGAGTCGATTCATATTTGTATAATTTTATAGACCTCCCCCTAAAATGGTTTTAAGCACTTAGGACTTCAACCATACGTTCTAACCTTTTCAATACATAATGTTAACCAAGTCCGAAAATGAAACGACATTCGAGAAACGAAATGTTTTATACATTATATATATTTTATACTAATAATATTGTTTTCCCTCTAAACACGAAATGTCTTTAAATACGTCAGATTTTCATAATTTCTCTGTTTTTACTCACAATATTTTTTCACCCCACTTTTTTGCATTTTATAAAAACTCCAAACGAGATAGTTCTAAAAGATAATCACCGTTTTGTATCAAAATACTTTATCATACTGACTGTATCATTAATTTTATTTTTTTATGCAAACAATGAGTATTCAAGTTGTCCCGGAGTTTAGACGTCTCGCTGACAACTTTCCCCGGGATTTATTTTTACAAACTTTGCGGGTAGAAGTTTGAGAGTTCTACAGATAAAAGACAATATTGATTTTTGAGGTTTTAATTAAGATTGTTTTAAAAACATTATGCGCTGTAGTTTCTAATAAATGCAACTACATAGTTTAAATATGTTGCTGTAATTATTATTAAGTATAGATTAATTTTCCTCTAAGAAAACCTTTTTCGGACTGTGTAATCCATACTAATATTATAAATGCGGCAGTGTGTCTGTTTGTTACTTCTTCACACCCAAATCGCTGAAACGATTCGGGAAAGAACAAAGAATACTTTTTATCACGGTAAAATGTAAAGTTCCCCAGCAATAAACAAATTTGAAGGGACGGAGTTGCGGGCGTCATCTAGTTTAACCCATCAGTCGTGGCAAAACGAGACACAATAGCTTTTTCATTGTTATCGCGGCCGGATGTGGCCGCTTGGGGCTTCATGAATTAATATAATATAGATTATTTATTACTATGTGATGCGCTTGTTGGCTGTTAGCAAATATTGACCAATCATTGAACATTTTAACAACAAATTTCTAGTGTCATTGAAAATTGAAGCGATCGTTGTGATTTCAGCGCCGAAGCTAGTTACGACTGCCGAAGACGATTATTTTGGTTGTGCATTTCAAAGGAATTTCCTCATTTTCAAGCAAAGACCGTTGGCATCAACTAAGAGGATTACAACTGACTATTGCTTGCTATTCCACGATTTTATTTACACGTTTTATGTTTTTAATTAACGAAGATACAATAAAAACAAGTTGTCATTTTGAAAATCTTTCAACTTTTTAAAAAAGACAGTTTTTTACTTTTTAATAATTTTATCTTCTTTGGCTACGGTATTAAGAACTTTTTTTAAATTTATTAATTCTTCGATCGGGCATTCACCGGTGCTCGTACGGGGCTTGATGGGTTAATATCATATTAAATACGCTAGATATTACGCCAAAGCAACCTGAATGTATAGAACAAACTAGATATAAGTACCTACTTTATTACCTAATTAGAGTGAGCAGTTTTCTGAAAGCAATTAATTAACCTTTTTCTATCGAACCACATAAATCTTCCTAGCAAATTGTCTTTAAAGCTTTCAATAATTAATTAGAGCAAAATAAAACTCATAAATCTTCTGGTTTTGCAGTTATAGGTGAAACGCAATTAAATTCTTGATTAAATCAACAATATAGTAATCACACCTATGAACAATAATTACTTTTCGGTACTACAAAAAAATTCTAGGCGAACGTAAGGCGAAAGTAATAACTCCGTTCGCTTAGAATCTTTTTTTGGGGAGTTGTTTTTTTTTTTATTTACAGTTGTATCTTCATACTAAATTTCATTATTAGTTGTCTAGTGGTTTAATTGGAAAATAATATTGACAAGTAAACATTTTCGCAATTCGTTTCGAAACATACTGGTATGAACTAGGTTTTGTTATATTTTATTAAAATTACCTTAAGTATAGAAAAAAATAGGAAAATAAAAGAAAACTTTTCAGACTAAAAATGTAGTTTTTTTTTAGACAACAAGCGATAATCTTAACAAACCGTTACAGTTTTAATTGAATGCTATAAAAAATTCACAATAATCCGGCTGTTTTCGGCGTCACAAGAAATTATGTGTATTCACAAAAAATTGCATCAATTTGTTCAACCCGGCTTTAATTCGGGATCATATTTCACACAGCGAGATAATCTGATTATTTTTTTGTATTTCCATGTCTTTTCAAGTTATGAAAGGCCTCATTAGAATTTAATGAGACATTTTCTGGAATGTCCTACAATCTACAATGTCTTTAGGACATAAATTACACACAAGAATATTCAAGTCTTATTATTGAAGTGAAAACTTCTTTAGCGGCGTTCAGCACTTTTGTTTGTGGGATGGGTAAAAACTGTGAAACTCGCGTCAGATTCTCGTGCTGATCGAAAAACCTTGGAAAAACCGTAAGACGGTTGGAGAGTAGTGTTTTGTGTCGAACTCGAACTCGAATTTATTGTAGGGGTTTCGATTAATAAAAAAAAAAGATTTTTTAAAAATCGATTTTCATTAAAAATGGGTTAAAAATTTAATCGATTGGGTTGATGATTGGGTTTCGATTAATTAAAAAAATCGATTTTTTAATAATCGATTTTCATAAAAAATGGGTTAAAAAATGCACAACGTTAATAATCAAGTTTTCACTTCTGCCGGCACTCCCGGAGTGCAACCCGTCTTTTTTTTTGTGTTCGTGACTTGTTTTAGGTATTTTGAATTGCTCAAAGGGACTGAAGTTTTTAGTTCATACTTTAAACAATATCTTATACAGGTTTGAATTGGCCCATGATAGATAAATGCTGACCATGATACCAAACGTAGCTTTCGTCTTCTCTTGCCCATGATTGACGTTGGATGTGCATTTTGACAGCTGCGTAATCATGGTGGCAATCATCCATAACATTCCTTAATAAATCTCTAGACGACGCCCACAACTCCATTGCGCCATAATATCTTTATAGCGCGGGAACCGTACATATTTCTGGGAAAAAAAGTCCTTTCTCGAGACTCAAAGTATCTCCATGCTAAATTTCAAAATCGTTTCTGCAGTTGGTCAAGAAGAAGTAACAGACAGACAAAAGACACACTTTCACATTTAAGTATAATATTAGTATGGATGAGTTCCAAAATATAACCCAGTGCTCATGATGCGTCTGTAATAATAATTAATCGATTTTGTCATACTGTTTATTCATTCCGAAAACATACGACAGTGTATCGACGTATACTTACGTAGGTATAACTTTGTAGAGATGTCATATTAATACCTCAGATATTGCCTCACCAGCGGTATACCAGTACAATATTATAGCATCCGAGTAATGACGTCATGAGCATATTACCAGCTGTACACTGGGTAGTATTTCAAAACGTAACCTAATTAATTAGCACTTATACAAATGACAATTTCAATTATACATTCAATGTATTTCGAAAACGAATTCATCAAAGTTTGCGTAAAACAAAAAAAAAGAGCCGCAATTAAAGACCAGTCTAGAAACTTTAATAATGGCCGCCTTCGTATTTAAATCCGCCATTTAACTTTGTCGCAGCTAAGACCGGGCTAATGGAAAGACACTGCCACTAGGACACTCTTAATCTTTTTAACCAGCTTCGGAGAATATCGTAATTTTGATTTTAAAATGTCATAAGATATAGTTAATCCAAACTAGGGTTTAGGAGACGGTTACGCGCATTGCTCGAATTTAAAATATGTAAATAGAAAAAAAAATGAGATTGACCCTTTTAGTTTCCCCCATTATCTTTATTATACGAATTTTATTATAATATATCTGTTGGTTTTTAAATTTCCTTTGATTTAAAAATCGCTTACATTTGTTTACCATTTATGTTATTTATTTGCATTACGAGCCATGAGATACCAAAGTGATGCTAATGCTAAAACATAACAGCTGTCAATAGGTATAATATAATTACTTGTTTGTGAAACAGGCAAACTCGAGGATTATCTTGTTCATGGAAAAAGCTGCATAATATGCATAATCAATTTCATATGCATGCTAATGTGAAACGTAATATAAAGTTAATAATGTATTTACATTTAATTAATCACAATCCGAAATTATCTCTGGACGCTCGATTTATTGATACGGTAATGATAAAATATTCAATAACTGTGACTATCATTAGCTTTTGTTCAGTAGGTATAACTATATTCTAAGGCAGTGTTTCCCAAACTTGTCGGGACCGCGACCCATATTATACAAGAAAGTTTAAAGTTCGCGACCCACCTTGTGTCACGAAGACAAAAAAGCAGCGGTATGTTGCTGCCGCAGCATTTACCCGTTAATTCTTATCGTAGTTCACCACCTTAACATCATCATCGTCAGCCTTACTTACTTACAATTACGTTTCCGTTCAAATGCCCCGCCCCCGACCCGCACGCATCCACGACGACGAACGAACGAGTAAAATGACAATCGAACGAGTACGACAATCGTCCTACATATATAGTTTCAGGGCCCACCCAAAATCTACCCGCGGGCCGCGATCCACCAGTGGGTCGCGACCCACACTTTGAGAAATGCTGTTCTAAGGTAATAATGTTATTGCTTTTTCAAGGGGATGTATTCGGAATAGTTATTTTGAAGGAGAAGAATCTAAATCGACTTGCACAATCGAATTGACTAGAAGACAGTATAAAATTGTCACAAAAAATCTCATGATCTTAAGTTTAGTATCCCTGGGCTCATATATTTCTATTTGTATGTTATTACTACTAGCTATTTGACCGAGCTTTGTTCGGTATTCGATAAAACACGAATAAAATAACATTTTCTAAAAATGATTCCTAGCTAGATCGATATATCGCCCCCGAAAACCCTTATATATACTAAATTTCATGAAAATCGTTGGAACCGATTCCGAGATTCCAATTATATATATATATATTTATATACAAGAATTGCTCGTTTAAAGATATAAGACTAGAACTATTAAGAGCAAGAAAATATCATACTTCTAAAATCGTTATTAAGAAGAATCTATTTCTTACTTTGAAAGTCGTGAACAGCTATTTGTTTTATTGGTTTACTTATTACGTAACATTTACTCCATATGTATTTCAACTTTTGAGTCGAATGAAACACAATTATCACCAAAATTCAAAGTTTGCGGACGAAATATCTTTCGATTCATCAAAAAGAAAACAAATAAGTGAATACAAAGACTATTGAGGTTAATTTTCGTCAACATTTACCTGACGGTTCATGGCAATAGATTAGCAGTAAAACCGGCCAAGTTCGTGTCAGTACACTAAAAGAATAGGATTCTGTAGCCCCATAAAATGATACGTGCATTCACAAAATGAATGCCTTGCAGTCAATTACTTCCAGCAAAAACATAGCAAAAAAAAAACTTATTATACCCCACAGTGAAGTTATGATACCTAAAGGTAGGATAAAAGTGGGTCCCTAATATTGTATCTGCGACATACCAAAAGTATTTTTTATAATTTAATTTTGAGTACACAATATATCTAGGGATCTTCGTAGTACTAATCGCGTGGTAGGTAACCTGAGCCCCTAGCCAAGACGTTACCTTCATCGCTTCTTTATAGAAACGTCGATCTGAAATGTAGGGAATTGACATTTAAAGCGTCCGATAATAAGAAGTCGACATTCGACTCATGTCGTGACAATTCCATACATTTCAATTTGCGATTTTATTAGGAAGCGATAAAAAAGTGATGGCTAGGGGCTCTGGAGACGGACTGACGGACGGCAGGACTAAGGTTTCTAGGACAAGCCGTGCGGAATTCTAAAAAGTGTTTAAGCAAATGGATTTGTATGAAAGCGTTTGTGTTGTCGAGCTAATGGTATTGCTACAGACAATTTCGCTGTGAGTGTTTACATTAATGCAAATTAACTAATTAGCTAAGCTCTTTAGCAATGTTTGTTGTAATTTTATTTGCACATATCTAAGCGGCAGGTGAATGTAATTACTGTTGTATATTGATGGGAAATATGGGAGTAAACATGAAAACAAAACGTGCGCAACGATTGTACTAACAATAATAATATTAGTCTAGGTACTGCCAAGTATGCAGCCAGTCTGAATCTTATGTGTTTACAGTTTACGTGACATTAACTGCCACCTGCAGTAACTATTCACTGCATGCCTTCTTAAAAAAAGTGCTGCCTACTGACGTCTAATCTGAAATAATACCTCTTCACGCTACCGCTGAATAGATTTTGAGTTTTCGTCAAATGTTAGTTTACTCACCACCTCCTCGAAAAATCGGCATGTGAGGAAGTATTTCTAGCGATCGGCTAAAAGTATCGTTCCTCCCGATATTTCGTGTCGCTGATAGTGAAACCCTATTTTTTTATAAATACGAAAATATATTCAAATACTTCGTATTTAGTGTGTCGCAGGCATAGTTATATTTATGGCCAGGAAAAAGGATTTCTTTTGTCCAAAACTGCGAGAAATGACACGGGTAAAGCCATATCCGTATTTCAGGTACATAAAAGTGAGGGCTGAATAATATATAGCGTGCGGGTTGAAGCATGATCCGTTCCATATTTTAATAAGACTGTACCTTTAATTCGGTAGCCAAAGGATTGATACTTGCGGTGTATTTGTGACGCCCTATAATTTGGTTAGGTAATATTTTTGTTTAAAGTGGTCTTAAAAATTGGGAAGCTGGAATAGTACACAAGAGCACTCTCACTTCCTTCTTTCTCCTAACCTAGAGACGGATGAGCGAGACGGTGATGAGGATGAGCGAGACGGTGACAGATCAGGCCCAGGACCGGTTTTTTACATGCCCATTCGTATAGATCATCTTTCTTGTCAGAATATCTGAAGGTGAGTATCCTGCACTATCCAAACTACATTTTTCCAACAGGTGTAACACGCTCTTAACATTTCTACTAATATACGGGAATCGAACTCACTACAAGTCAAGACCTGCGCTCTTAATCATTGGACCACGGAGGTGTTAGGCTCTTTTAGCATTTCTACTAATGTGCGGGAATCGAAAACACGACCATAGTCAAGAGCTACGCTCAAAATGATGTTACGCGCTCTTAACATTAGTTGTAATGCGCGCGAATCGAACTCACTACAAGTTAAGACCTACACTCTAAATGACTGGACCACGGTGGTGTTAACATTCCTACTAATGATACCTACCACATCAGTCCTCGTTTCGATCTATTCTCGGTCCCATTCATCTCGATATGAATAGAGGAAGAGGAAGCGAAACCGTTTACGCTGTCGATGTGGAGTTATGGCCGAGTTCGCAGCCCATCACGTTTACAGCCGGTACACCAATTACGAGGCGGCCATTTTTGTCCATTGGAAAATCGTAAAGAAGGCTGGAAATACTATCTCATCTTCAACTGTATAAGTTACCTCTAAAATCGAAGGTACGGCGTTTTACAGTCGCGCCCAGAGAAAATATATATAACAGATACGATAGGATCGTCCTTTTTTATACAAAAGCTCTTTGACAGGAATAAAAAAAATATTATATAATATAGGAATAAAAGAGCAAAAACACGATATTATCTTAAAATTTTCTCCATAGAAAAAAATCACAAAGATGCATCTAATTTTCACGACTTTTTATTTATGGCCATAACCGTGCATTGCACTAAGGTAATATTTTAACACATTGTAAATAATTCTATCATTGAGAAACCGACCTAGCAGATTTTTTAAATGTTGTATATTTGTCGAGTTATTGAGACGTAATCTTGTTTTATAAAAACGCTATTAGTATGGCCCAATGAACTCTCGTTAAAAAACAGTAGTAAAAAAGATTAAAATTCGTTTGATATATCAAAAAGAAACGGTGCAAACGAAGACGAATCCGTTTTACTTCTTTTCGTCCTTATTCCTTGGTCATATGGTTCAAAATGGTAAACTTGTTCTATCTGGAAATAGACATATGCGAAGCGTGTGAAGACCACTCATAAAGTATATGAATCATATAAAACTTTATCTTCTGCAGTTAAAGCACATCACGCAATAGATTAACTACTGCTAGTTTACTATTGTATTTAATGCTACCATCGTGGTGTCATAAAAGCAAGCATGCGAGCGCATATTCTATGATTTCGTTTCTAAATGGCATCTATTTTTCGTTTCTATTAAAACAATTTATATTTTGGATATCATTTTGCTTTTTTATAATAAAAACATGTTAACAAAGACGATAGACGATAGATCGAAAAAAAACATGATCATATTTTGGAGCTATTTTAGAAAGGCTAAAGTTGGTTAAAGTTAAGGGTTAATAAATAAATGTATCACATAATGTTATTTCTCTCGTTGCTTGTAATTTATTAAATGAAAGGCATACAAAACAAAACGCAGGGTTAACTTAAGCCTGAATTAGTGCAAGGGCCTTAGGATTTGAGAAGATAATCTAAATTCAACTACTTATTATAATTAAATGATCAAATTTCACTTATTGATAATTATCAACGCATTAGCAATTATAACTTAGTAGTAATTTATAATTACTAATTACTCATTATGTAAACTAATTTATGTCAATTAAGTTCCCATGCAGATTGATTAGCCAGATAAACCATATTTGCCCTTATCTCACCGGCACAAAAGCCTGTATTAAATATTTAAATTTGATGGTTTTTCGTACACCCTTCTAATGGTTTCTGTCGACACTAGGACGTTTATAAATAAATTAGAACCTCCCAAGGAACTGCCGGGCATTGTGTTGAAGAAGAGGTTCCCAAACTGTTTTGTTCATAGGCCACGCTCAAAATGTTGACCCCCTGCAGCTACATTACTACCAATTATACACTTTACAACATAAATACACTTGATTTAACCACGAAAACGAGTAAAGTTTATGTAAGTTATTTTTTATTATCTGCCTATTTTTATAAAGAAAGTGAAGCCAACATGTAGCTCTTCACTATTAAAACCAAATTAAATTTTATGCACCCCTACCCGTTTTTTTGTCACGCCCAACATAGACGTATATACGTATATACATATTACGTCGAGTCTGTGGACCCCTGGAGGTCTACCTGGACAACTTTGGGAATTACTGTGTTAAAGCCTTACAAAATATTTATAAGGTGAACAATACGAGCACTCCGCCCCTGCCATTTACAGGAGTGTCTTTATTTAAAGTAATTGATTACTACTTTGAGGTTGGGTCATCTTGTGAGCTTTGAATAGGCGAATTGGTAAATACTTTGTAAAGTAGTTGGTAATGTGATTTTATTATGCCTTTATTTTATCTAATCTTTATGATTAGATAAAATACGTTTATAAAAAAGACAATAGTTTTTAATCTTTGAAATGCTATAAAATTGAAGAATTAAGTTACAAACATAAAAAATACCCAGGAGTCGAGTCAAAAACTTCATAATTTTGAATCGTCTTATGGTTTTGACCCGTAGCGGTTTTACCACAATTAATAATGTAAATCTTTGTAAAATTGATTAAGTATTTTAAAAATTATATCGTGCTCATAATTTTCTTTGTTTTCAGGTAAGATCACGCCTTATATTCCTGATCATAGATAAGTTTGAAATATTATTTGGTAAGTATGTTTAATTTTTTAATTTTCATGATACGACTTGTATTGCTGTTTGACTGTAAAAAACCAAAAAAATAATAATATTATGTTATAAATTGTGTAATGTGGTCAGCAAACGCAGTATGCAAAAAAAAACTGAAGTGATATTTTGATCGTTTCACTTTCATACATTCTAGATCAGCAATTCTCATGTACCCGCGAGCGATAGATAAGTACTTAAATCGGTTTTGAAAATGTCATCAGACACCAGCATAGACACAATTAATTCAAAGACAAAACATTAATTTTCAGACAACATATAATTTTTTGGGGCTCCGAAAAAATCACATCTTAAAAGGGTTTCGCCACCAAAAAGTTTGAGAACCACTGGTCTAGATGATTATAGTTCCTAAGTTTACTTACTTTATTATTTTTTACGAAATATATAAACCGGGTCAGTGAACCACGTATTGTGTGTAGTTCGCACGTATTCATTAACCTAAAAGCCACGTCTCACCTTACCTTACAGTAATATTAATATCCATTGTTCCTAATGTAATGCAATATTTTCCGACTCATATCTATTTCTCGTCGTGTATACTATACAACGTGTAATCTTACTGATCTACGAGTAATAATAGATATATTAAGTATACTTACTTGTTACTTATACAGAATTCATTGTAAAATTAGAAGTGCTGAACTTTGAAAGAGTTACTTCTGACTTCTATATTGTGTGTTGTAATTCTACACATCATGTATATCAAGTTTTCGTTCAAATTTTCAATTAAAAAAATATTCCACACTTCATACATGATATCAATATGTACATGGTATCAAAATATATGTATACACTTCATGTATAGAAATTTATATTTTGCCCTTACAAAAAGTTAGTCTTTAAGCGCTGCTTTTAACACTTAACTTACTACTATTTACTACTCTTATCCTTAAGTCATTATTACTTATTAATGTCACATTTTGTATACAACGGGAAATAAATAGTATGGTATGAAATTGTACTATGGTAGTGTGGTTGGTCCTTTGTTATTCAGAACTTGGCTGATGCTCTTTTTCGTTTCGTATGATCAATAGCTTCGTAATTAATTGTAATTAAATAATTGTTATCGGTGCGGTCTCTGTCTACCTTGTCACAATCCATCATCAGACATTAATATGTTTCCAATTTAACTTCTAATATTTATTAAAGTTTGATTAATTTACTGTTCTAATATTAAATATCAGTCTTGTGGTGAGACAGTGGTATTGTAGTGCTAAAAATTCTAGTCCTAGTTTATTTGCTGACTATAAAAATAACAGGGGTTAAAAATATACCTTATGAAGTTGCCGTTTCAACATTCTGGTGATTTTAAATTTGAAATTGCATACAGAATAGTGGTAAATTTCATTTTTTTTTCTTATTGCTTATTTCTTCTTCATGCGCGTATTTTCTGCAAATTTTTTCCGATAAGTCTTTGTCGTTAGGGCTTCGGTAGGGCTAAATGAGGAAGAGCCTCAATTCATATTTTAACGTTTTTAATTTTTGTTAATAATCATTAAACTTCTTATATAATAATATACTAGATGACGCCCGCAACTCCGTTGCACTAAAATTCGTTTATCGTAATCCCCCTAACATTTTTCCTTGATAAAAAGTATCCTATGACCTTTCCGGGAACTCTAAGGATTTCCATGCCAAATTTCAGCAAAATTGGTTCAGCAGTTTGGTCGTAAAGAGTTAACAGACAGACAGACAGACGGACAGATAGACACATTTTCGCACTTATAATATTAGTATGGATTTTGACGCCCAACAAAATTAAATTGTAAAAGACGATGCTCATAATTATCTAGAAAAATAAAGGAGGAAACGTAAAACCCCTGAATGTAGGTAACTGATATAAAGTTTCAGTAACAAACCTGCAGCTTTTATTTTTCTCACTTTGACTAACACGGCATAGATAAAGTTCTTTGTTTGCTTTAGAGTTACGCCGGGAACAAAATACAGTTTTTAACAAAGACTGCTGGTATCACCGATCATAAAACTCCCTCCGTATAAAGTATAAGGCCTAGACGATTTACTCGTATGATGCTATCTTTGCAGGTGAATAGTGTTATGATTTTCTTTTACAGAGGCTAGGCCGCTGGGGCATACGGTATAAAGTTCCAAGGTCATTTCTAAGTAAAAAGGTAAAAAGGCTTCCATGGAGACCGATCGTATATTAAGGTTGTGATGATCATAGTTTGAGTAACCCGGTGACTGAATACATAGAAAAACCTATTGTTACTTATAGCTCGAAAATGTAGCTATTGCACTCTCTTCTCTTTTCTCCTATCGTTTTGAAACATAAAAATATTACTATCATTGATCAGAAATATGAGATACAGTCTTCTGTCACGTATTTCTGTAATAAGAAATGGCCAAATATTATTGCGTGAGTGAAAAAGTCCAGAAGCGATAGCTCAAGGACGTCTCTACGCGTTTACATACCGATTTAGGCTGGCCACAAACGCACGTTTTCCGAATTGGTTTTCCGAATTCGAAATACCGTGAGACTAGCGCAAACGTTAGTTTTTTTATCTCAAAGAAATGCGTCGGCTTGCACTTAAAACGTACGTGCGGAATTTGTTCTGTACGAATAAATACGAACGTGTGCGGCAGTTAAAGTATTTTCTACTGATTCCATGCATTCAGATTTCCGTATACGGAAAACTATTTTTTTATAAAATAAGGGGGCAAACGAGCAAACGGGTCATATGATGGAAAGCAACTACCGTCGCCCATGGACACTCGCAACATCAGAAGAGCTGCAGGTGCGTTGCCAGCCTTTTAAGAGCGAATACGCTAAAATTCTAAAATCGCATACGGAAAACGTATGTATATGCGGCCGGCGTTATAGTAAAGCTCTTGGTTTTGCCCCTCTATGAAAGTACAGATTTTGATAAAGCATGTCACCAAATTGCGTGATGATGAAAGAATACCCATTGAAGCCTGAAACTCATCCTTGAGGAAGCTATCACTCGATGACTGGCCGGTTTTGTTTCCGCTGTGTCACGCTGCTCTAGACCACTCATCCTAAGTATTGAACACACATAATGTGCCCAATAACTCATAGATTACATACGTTCTACTGAAAATTTTATTAAAATTGTTGAAGCTAAAAAAGGATCTAAGAAATAATTAGTAGCGTAATATGAACGCTGCTCCGCCCGCCTGAAATAGGTAGTAGGTTTCCCATATTTTAACTTTAGGTTACAAATATAATGCTTCAACTCCCAAGCGGCCACATGCGGCCGCGATAACAATAGATAATTGTGTGTGTGGTTTATCCACGATCGAGGTATTAATATTGTAAAAGGCTTGTAATTAACTGATTACCAGAAATAGTAACATTTCACAGACAAAAATAGTAAACGATCACCAAAATACAGACCACCATTTTAATGTAAAAAGATAACCAAAGATTTAACATCTTAAAACCAAAAATAGTAAATGATCACCAAAATAAGTATATGATCATCAAAATTAGTAAATGATCACCAACATTATACTAGCATTTTAATGTAAAATGATCACCAAAATTAGTAAATGATCACCAACATTAAACTAGCATTTTAATGTAAAATGATCACCAAAGAATTATTATTTCGTTATCCTATTTATGCAAAATGACGCCAAATAAATCATTGTTAAACCAAAAGTAGTAAACGATCACCAAAATTAGTCAATTATCACCAACATTATACGTTAGCATTTTAATGTAAAATTATAACCAAATATATTTTTATTTAGCAATAGCAAGTCTAAGTAAAAGAGTTCCGTTTGTACCCTTTGGGTACGGAGCCCTAAAAACGGGACTCTATTACTGAGACTTCGATGTCTGTCCGTCTGTCCGTCCGTCTGTCTTTCTCTAGGCTGTATATCAATAACCGCTCCAGCTAGACTTCTGAAATATTAACAGATTGTGTATATCTGTTGCCGCTATAAAAATAAGTACTAAAAACAAAATAAAATTATTATTTAAGGAGGCCCATATAACAAACGTGATTTTTTTGGCCTTTTTTGCTCGATATTAATAATGGCAACCAGTAGGCACGTTGATATTTTTGCAAAGGCCTTTACTATATGTTTACTTCAATAATTAATAATAATATAAAAAAATAATTAAAGGGCGCTCCCAAGTCCCAACCCATACAAAAACACAAATTTAGGTCTAATTTTGCTCTATTAACGGTACCGAACACGGTACGAACGGTACACACTTTTCCGATTATTTTGTTAATACTTATTATGCTTACATTTTTTGTCAATCGCAGTGATTTATTTGGACATAAATATTGCATTAATTTGCTCACAAGGATTTGGCGATAATTTACTATATTTGGTGATCATTTACTATATTTGGCGGTCATTTACTATATTTGGTGATCATTTACTTTATTTGGTGATCATTTACTATATTTGGTGGTCATTACTATATTTGGTGATCATTTACTATATTTGGCGGTCATTTACTATATTTGGTGATCATTTACTATATTTGGCGGTCATTTACTATATTTGGTGATCATTTACTATATTTGGCGGTCATTTACTATATTTGGTGATCATTTACTTTATTTGGTGATCATTTACTATATTTGGTGGTCATTACTATATTTGGTGATCATTTACTATATTTGGTGTTCGATTACAATTTGAAGTGTTGTTATGACTAAAATAGCTGGTAGTATTGCAATTTTAGACTTTATTTTTTTGGTGTTCAATATCTTTTTTTGGTAAACAAGTTTAGGGTATCAGTGCATTTTTTGGTGGTCATTATATTTGTTCCCATTGTAAAATCCTTACTTAGTGCCTTCATCATTACAAGAATTCAAGTGCGAAATTATCAAGTTTCTAAACTCCAAACGTCGAGTTCGTCGTCGTTCGTCCGTTCGTTCGTCGAGACACAGACCTTCATATTTTCAAAATTTGTATGAAATTCTGTGTCATGTTATTTTAATAATGGTATACCTCTAAGCATATTGTGTTTTAATCTATTAGCCAATCAATATCGGTAATAAAAACGCTGTCTTATAGTGAGCTACTATAATAAACATGGTATGTTGTATGTTATGTGTTACAGGTTGACATTATGCTATATTATCGGTTTGTTTCATAGAAATAGGAGGAAAGTACAAGTAACAACAGAAGTTAATAGACGTTACATGTTAGCGGGAATCCGTATAATTACAGCAATGTTCCGCAAAATCAGAGATCAACAAACACGCGCAAATGCCGCGTATGTCAGATATTTCTTGTTAATATTTCGCTATACGAGTTCAATGATGTCATTGGAAGTAAACGCTTTCATATAGAAGTTATAAGCTATACTACACTCAGTTTGTGTGCTAGAATTATTTCATGCAGTTATCTTGTCAGACGTGTGTGAATTATAATGAAATATAGTTGATCACAAACACACTGCAGGCAAACCATAGAACTTTAAACTTTAAATTCCTATTATGACGTAGTTATCAATTAAGGATTTTTAAATGTTTTGTTGAATAGGATTAATTTTTGAAGCAAGCGAAGGTGCCAGAAACCTACATTAATACGATGGTAAAATTCGGTAAAAATACTAACATTATATCTCAAGATATGGCTGAGCGCGTCTTTAACATAGAGTCATTTCGATAACATACCATATATTTTTGTAATTTAAGGCTCAGATATTAATTGTTATAGTTGATGCAACAAAACAACTTGTGTCGGGACTACTAACGTATTAACATTTCCAACAAAACTGCGAGAAACGCCAATGAAATAAAACTTATTTGTGTAGAACTCTCGAAATCCGATTCATCCGTCTTCGTCCAAGTTTTAATCACGTCAGTTCGACGCCATTGTATCCGAAGCCTCAAAATGCAATAAACACTCCAACAGAGCTATGGTGAATTAAAACTTACTCGATACTTATTGTACGTTCGGGCTTACAATTTCAATAGTTCGCCGAAGTTACATTATAGTATAGGAGGTAGCAACGTTTTCGAGAAAGTATTTCAAGTCGGTTGATTTTGTGATATGTCGTCATTCTTGCTCTTCTGGTTAGAGTTCGGGCAGTTTGGCTGCCGGTAGACGTTGCGTTCGTTGACTGAAATACTTTTTTTTTCAAACGTTGCTACCTCCCGTACCATTAAGTCGATCGAATTTTCGCTTATGAAAATAATGGACATTATTTAGTTTGTAAAGAGTGATAAAGCTACAGATATTTTGTCCTTATGATATACTGCTTACACCACTTTCCTGTTTCACCACTTCCTGATAAGTGCCGGATAGGCTATCCACCACTTAACTTGACAGATACAGTATGGAGAATCTGTCAAAAAAGTTGTGGATAGCCTATCCGGCACTTTATCAGGAAGTGGTGAAACAGGTCCTAAGACTACTAATAAGCACATCGCTTGGATAGAGATTAATAGACACCTCCCAAGGTCCTCCCAATCTACGCGGGTTTAAGCAGCACATTGATGTCAGGTGACACCAAAGGCTAGACCGCTAGAAGAACTGCTAGTGTCTTGTTCCAGTATATTTCTCCTGGTCCACGAAGAAAAATAGAGTATGCCCTACCTCAGGCTCAACCTCAATTTAGTTTCATTAGCACCGTTTTAGTTTCAGCCGAACGTATGACGTCATAAATTTGGCTTAACGTTTCAGCCTATTTGAAGTGGGAGTGGAATTCTATATCCGAGTCGGTCGGGACGTCCGCCGTTATCCAACTTGTGCCAATTTCCACGACACACTTCGGAATATAATTTATGGTATTTTGTTATTGATTTCTAGAAGTCTAGAATTAGACTTATGACTAGATGGCGAACTCAGAGGCATAATAGTCACTTAATTTTGTTGCACTTGTCGACATAATACTAAGCTACATTTCATGTCAAGCTGTTCATCTCCATTAATCCTTCGATCTGTTACACGGGACCTTGTATTTCGAGTTTTAAAAAAAATGTTTTATTAACACACACTTTTATTTGACTTCACAAAGATTTAGAAATTAGAATATTAAAGGAGGAGACTTCACTTAACAAAAGATATAGTAAATGAGGAGAGGTTCCTCCAGTGAGACGGCGAATTGAAGACTGGAGGTCCAACCGCTGGGGACCTGATATACTAGTATAATAGTGCTGACAAGACTTAAGGTCTAGTCAGCTAAACACCTAACAACGTAAGGGTGTAACAACCCCCCGGTTGAGTGTAAAGTTGGGGATACAAACAACTTTACTAATTAATTCTTAACCTAGGCGGGGATGTCGTCAAACCCTCATCTAACTCCAACGCAACGGGTTGTTCCTGACCTTCAGTCTTTTTGTTACACTTAAAGAATTTGTAAAAATTAAAATAGGTAAAGATCTTATAAAATACAAAACTACAAACTAAAATACACAATAATAAGGTTGTGCCAGAATAATGTGTCCCATATTTTATGATATGCGGTTGTTCTATTAATTTATCGGCCTGATTAAGTATAGAATTTGAAATTTGTTCATTTAAATTTAAATTATCCAAGTCGGTATTAATTAAAGATATAGGGGGCACATTACTCGACGATAGTAATTGCGTAACTTTGTTTAAGTTACAGCAAGAGTCGTTGATTAAATTAAAATCAGATGACATCGGATTTACAGTAATATTAATAAAATTATTTTTATTAGGTGTTAACCTAGTACTAGAACTAAATGCAACACAGTTGCCAGGAAGCGATATAAGTCCAGTTCCCAATAGGGTGACGACACTTTCGGGTTGGTTCAGACAGTCTATTGATAATTGTGTCGGAACAGAATGAATAAAAATCCATTGATTGTTACTTAATGTTTTCCATATTTGTAAATGTCCATATATAAATTTAGTTTCGCATTGAGCGGGAGGTTTTCTCGTAACTTTCAATAATAGTTCACTCTCGCAGGTCGGGAACTCGTTGACGGTATATAAGTTCGTTGCGTCACATATAATAGTCCGAGAGTCGACGGTGGTACATTCGCCTAAATTATTTAAGTTACAAAATTTTTGTTTGTCTTTAGTCACTGCGATATACTTAGTGCTAGGTATAATGGTGATATAAGTGTCCGGATTTTCCGGGTCATAGGGTATCGGAAAAGCTATGCTATGATACAGGTTAAATTCGCTGGGAGCGACTAAAGGAATTCTTAACACAAATATAATTTTCCTATTTATATAATAACAAGATACTTTCGAAATTTTTATAAGGCGATACATAGAATCTAACTCTAAATTGACAGGGAATTCGACATCATTGTTCAAGTGAATATGACTCTCGGCGAGCTCTCGGTATAGCTGACTCGGTGTTATGACTGACGGATGCAAGATGTTTTGACTACTGAATGTAATAGCATTAGATAAGTCTTCTAAACGAAACGACAATGTTAAGAGAGTGGCTTCCAAACTGTTGAGAATAGAATTAATATTTGTCATGAAAACTAAATTATTCGAAACACTACTTAAATTATGAATATTTACCGAGAGATTGTCGACTGCATCACTTAAACGAGCTTCATTTATTTTCATTTCATGAAAGGTTTTGTTATATGAATTTAATGTAAATTTAGTTACTAAAAGGTTTTGTTTTATTAATGAAGCTAGTTTACCTTGATTGTCTTTTACAATTTCAATCGCCTGATCGTATCTAACTCCGTCGTCCTCGTCTAAGGATCCGAAAATATGTTTGAAGGCGGTACCAATGCCGCCAAACCAAGCCGACCGTTTGCTGGTCTTTGACATAAGATGTGATATTGAATCAAATTCTTTGACTACATCGTAATACCGTGCAGTTATGGGTTCTAGCATGCTATGACATTCGATATTATTTAGTGCTTCTGATTGTTTGCATAGGTATCTAGCAGTTCCTAAAACAGAATTTATATTTTCGATGTGCGGCCCGATATAGGATGTATCGACTGGTATCATGGTATCGAGGTAAGTTCTTCTCATTTTGAGTTGTCCTAAATAATCGAAATAAATTCCAGGACTCGACGTAATAGCTTGGACATAGTCTTGTTGCGCTATTGCGGTAACGCTGGAAAATAAAATATGTTTATTTACTTAATTTTATGTATATATTATAACTTAGTATAGAAATAATTATTTAATCTAGAATTTAATTTATTTTAAGATTATTTACTCTAGTCAAATTATGTATTATATTTTATTAATAGTTATTTATTATGTTGCAGGAACAGTTGCGGGTTTAACTTCGTCGAAATGATGTTTCACGTGTCTACGATTTATTAGTAGAGATAATGTATTATATCCATGTATTTTAACAACTTTATATGGGCCCTTCCACTGGGGTGACAAGGCTTTTCTGAGTCGGAGATGATTTTTTAAATAAACATAGTCGCCTACTTTGTATTGAATCGGTCGAGTGCGATTATCATAGTAAGTTTTGGAAGTTTGTTTAGATGCGACTATATTTTGAATCGCTTTATCGCGGGAGAGTTTGAATCTATGCTGGAGCATTTTCAGGTATTCGGGATAGGTGACGTCCTGTGGAGTATTATAAATGGAATCAGGAAGGTAAGGTTTATGTCCAAATAGGAGTTCGTAGGGTGAGAATTTAGTAGTGCAATGTATATTGGTATTGTAAGTGAGCATGGCTGTGTAAACATTGCGAGGCCAGTTATCCTGGTTTTCATTTGTAAACGATTTTAAATACTCTTTTAATGTAGAATGGCTGCGCTCTAGCGCGCCCTGAGTCTGAGGATGATATGGGGTTGACCAAATTTGTTTGATTTTTAGGAAATTACAGGTCTTCTTAAACAGCTCCGCAGTAAAGTTGGTACCCTGATCGGAAATAATGGTTTTGGGGATGCCAAACAAGGAAATGAAATGGACTAAGCAATCACTTGTTTCTTCTGCAGTAATTGATCTAATAGGGTAAGCTGTTGAGAACTTCGTTAGGTCGTCTTGGAAGGTCATGATGTACTTAAGTTTGGCTGTGCCTGCTTCTGGCAGGGGTCCTACGATGTCAATAGCTATACGCTGAAATGGAGCAGTGGATGTAGTAGTGATTTGCATAGGAGCTCGATTAACCTGTCTTAATGCTTTATTTTCTTGGCATTGTTTGCAATTTTTAACATATGTTTCGATGTCCGAGCGCATACCCTTCCAATAATATTTTTCTTTGATTCTACTCAGCATCCTGACGGAGCCAAGGTGTCCAGCGACAGGTAAGTCGTGATTTTCTCGTAAAATAGTTTTAATTTCGCTAAGTGATGGATACATTATGTTATTGTGATAAATATGGACGGCTATACTGGAATCGTGAAACAGGTATGTGATCATATTATATATTTTGCTAAACGTATGTCTATCAAAGGGATTTTTGAAATCTGATATGGCAATTTCTGTAATAATAGATGAATTTACTAATATATTTTTTATTTTTTCCAGGGATTGAAAAATGTCGCGGTAGGAGCTTTCTTCGAAGTGGTGTACTTTGGTAAATAGTAAGTAGTAAATTTTATTATTAATTTCTAAATTTTTAAATGAGTATAGTTCTTTTTCGCTTTGTAATATTTCTTTTTTATTTGTAGAATATGATAGGATGTCATTTACGTAGGGATTAGATTCGTCTAGATCAATAGAAGTTGGTACAATAATGTGTGAACAGGAAGTTTTTAGTAGAGACTCATTATGTTCAATAATATTAGTATTAAAAGATTTATTTTTATCTGCAATTGTTTTAAGAAACTGTGAATATTTTTCGTTTGTATTTATATTGGTAGATGGAGACTGTTGCTCTTCTGGAACTATAGGTGAGGGATTTCTGTTAGGTGGACGTAATAATTCATCTATGTCTAATTCAGATGCTAAGTCAGGGGCTTGTTGATTAGAACCACAGGAACCAACGTCTGAAAGGTTATCGTTAGGTAATGGAATATTATTTTCAGGATCGACGCCGCCAAACGGAAGGTAAGGTGATAGGATGTCGTCAAATGATGGATTAGGTATTAGTGATGTTTCGTTTTCAGGTAATGTATTAGAATTTTCAGGTACTTTATTGTTTTCATTACTGTCATGTTCAGAAATTTCATTACTTATTTGTTCAGAATTTAGTGGAGCGCCTATTTCTTCTAATACGTTATTTGGAGATGGGACAGAGTCTAGAGGATCTTGAACGGGATTCAGAGGTATCAATTCGGGAAATAGTTGTGCATCATCATCATCTGGGAAAATAGGGTTGACAGGATAGCGCGATAAAGCATCAGCTACTGAATTTAGTCTGCCTTTACGATAAACTATTTCATATTCGTATTCCTCGAGTTGTAGGCGCCACCTTTGAAGTTTACTGTTATGATTTGAATGATTGAAGAGCCATTTTAGGGGTTGGTGATCCGTGACTATGGTGAATTTTCGGCCATAGATGTATGGGCGGAATGTTTTACAACCAAATATTATTGCTAGTAATTCTTTTCCAGTTACAGTGTAATGGCTTTCGCATTTATTTAATGTGCGTGAGGCAAATGCGATAGGACGGTCTTTACCTATTTGACCCTGGGATAATACGGCACCGATGGCGTGTTCAGAGGCATCACAGGTGAGGATAAAAGGAAGATTATAGTCGGGATAGGAGAGAACAGGTGCAGAGGTAAGCTTATGTTTTAGAGTATCAAATGCAACTTGTTGTTGATTTTCCCATTTGAACATTGCATCCTTTTTTAGTAAAGAAGTCAGTGGTTTTGCTGTCATAGAAAAGTCGGGTATAAATCTGCGGTAGTAGGAGACGAGGCCAAGAAAGGATTTTATATCTTTAGGAGTTTTAGGTGCTGGAAATTGTGTCACTGCTTCGATTTTGTCTGGGTTAGGTTTGACGCCGTTTTCAGTAATGACGTGTCCGAGATATGCGACCTCTCGTCTCAGAAACTCGCACTTGTCCGGTTGCAATTTTAGGTTATATTTTCGAAGTCTATCAAATATTGCGGTTAGATTTTGAATTTGCGAAATAAGATCAAATGAATATGTGACAATATCGTCTAAATATACGAAACAGCGTAGGCCTTGGAGTCCTGAGAGTGTGGTATTCATGAGACGTTGAAACGTTGCGGGTGCATTTTTAAGCCCAAATGGCATGCGTTTAAATTGGTAATGTCCCTGAGGAACGGAGAACGCGGTTTTAGGTGAATCTTCAGGGGAAACTTCAATTTGGTGGAACCCGGAAGCAAGATCTAGAGTGGTGAAATACTGGCTTTTGCCTAATTGATCTAGTATTTCTGTTATATTTGGTATGGGGTAAGAGTCACCAATTGTGACGTCATTCAACTTCCTATAGTCGATGACAACTCGCCATTTACGATTACCGGATGCATCTAACTTTTTCGGGACAACCCAAATGGGTGCCGACCATGGAGATGATGAAGGTTCTATAATTCCTTGTTGCAACATTTCATTTATCTGTCTATTTACTTCTTCTTTATGGATTTCTGGAAAACGATAAGTTTTGGTGTGAATTGGAGCGTCGGAGACGGTTTTAATTTCATGTCGAACTGCGTTTGTAAATGTAAGTTGTTCCCCAGGAAGATGAAAGATGTCAGAATAATCAGAACAGAGTTTGTAAAGGGCATTTTTTTCCTCTTTATTGAGATGAGAGACTCGTAATTGTTTTAATACTTCTCGAGTGCGTTGAAAACTATTTGTATATGATACAGTGTGAATGGAATTAACAGATATAGGAGAGTCAGCATTATTTACGTCATCAGAAATGTAGGGTAAAAGAATTAAGTTTAAATTTGATTTAATGTGTACTGGAGATTCGGAAGTATTCACGACGGATAAGTTAATCCTTTTGTTAGGTTTTACAGTGACTAGACAATTAGCTATTAATAAATCTTTAGATATTTTTTGATCTAGTATAAGACCCTCTTTTAATTCGGGGTTAGCGACGGAGCATTCAATAACTGTCTCTGTGCGAGCTGGGATGAGGTAAGTTGGTTCATAAAAATTTAATTTAATTTCATGATTTTTTATTTTCAGAATATCACGGTTATAATCAATATTACAGCGGAATAAATTCATGAGGTCACTGCCAATAATGCCATCGTAAGGTAAGTCAATATTTTCTACAACATGAAATTTACTAGAGATAAATTGATTAGAATTATCAGATACATATAGTTTTAGATTAAAATGACCAAGTGTATGTGTGACTTCTTTTCCTGGATCAATACCTTTTATTTTTATTTGTTCTGATATAAGTTTTTGCGGTTTCATTATAGAATTTTTCTTTAGTAAGCTGATGGCGGAACCAGAGTCAACAAGCAGGGCTAAAGGAATGTCAGAGGTTTGAGTGTAAAGTAATACGTGCGGCAGTGTTTTGTTTGTGTGATTAGTATTAATCTCATAAATTTCTAAAGGATTTTCAGTATTATTTATTACGGACTTAGTACTTTCAGGTTGAGGATTTTTTTCAATTTAGTGTGTAAGGATCTTGTAGGCATGGAATTTGTAGAATTAGCAATTTTAGTAGGCACAGAGGATTTTGAAGTATTAGACTCAGAGGATTCAGTGTTTTTTAACGATACAGAGGACTCATTCAAGGATTTAGTAGTATTAGATTCAGTGGATGTAGTATAATTAGATTCAGTGGATTTTGTAATGTCAAAAGATTCAGTGGACTTAGGAATTGAATGAGATTCAGTGAATTTTCTTTTATTCTCTAAAGATTTTGTAAATGATACGGCGGATTTAGCATTTAAGGATTTAGTAGTGGTGTCGGTTTCAATATTACTGTGTCTCATACGACACCTAAATGAGACTTCCTTTAGTTTTTTACATTATCTACTTCGTCATAAGAGTTATCATTGTTATAAGTGATATTGTTATCAAACGTGTGAGAATTGGCAAGGTCTTGTGTGAAGTGGACTGCGTTAGGTCTGGAAGGCCCAGGATTGTTATAGTGGTTATTCCTGCTATTATTGTATTGTCGTTTGCGACAATTTTCGATAGTGTGCCCTGGGTGTTTGCAATACCTACACACAAGATTGGGAGAATTATTTGAATCGTGACGCGGCACATATTGATCTTTTCTAAAATTATAGTTAAATGAATTTCTCGGCTGAAAGTTTCTATTGTTATTAGGGACATGATTGCGATAGTTGCTATTAAAATTTGGACTCGGATTTGATTTCTTTGTGGCATAATAAATTTTTTCCTCGGATATTGCTGCGTTTATGGCTTCGTTAAGGTTCTCTGGCTCGCGGCATCTAACTACCGTTGATATGTTTGGATTTAGTCCCGTTATAAAAGTGTGTAGAGCTAAGTCTTCCATTGCAGCGACTCGGCCGGCTAGCTCGGCTTTCTTTTTAGTTGGTATCGAAATATTTATTTCCGTTAATAGTTTGCTCAGACAACTCTCGACTTTGAGTGAAAACTGGTTGACTGATTCATTACTACCTTGCTTGCAATTCTGCAGTTCGGTGAGGAGGTGCGTATAATGTTTTTTCTCCCCAAACTGCGTTTTCAAAAATTCCTCTAACTGAGCCCATTCACTAAATTCTTTAATATTTGCGGCGGATTCGGCGCGATCTTCTAATCTACTAAGTATATATTTAAATATTATTTTCTTTTGTTCTTCATTTGCTAACCCTAATGCGTTGTTACAGTTGCTTAAAAATGGGTTCAATTTATCTCTACTCCCGTCGAATTTGCCAATGAATTTGATCAAAATATTTAATTCTACAGCCGGCATTATGAGTTTGGGACCTTTAGCAGGCTCGGTCGATTTACCTGTTTCTGGTGCCATTAGACGAGAAAGACTAGTTTAGTTTAGCTAATATGCCTTAGAAATAAAATAAAATGTAACAGAATTTAAATAACAGAATTACAGATTGGGAAACAGTGACTAAAGACTTACAGTCTAATAGAGCTGACGATTATGTACGCGGCGATAAGAAGCATGACTGGCCAGGCGTAGACTCAGCGAAACGGCTCGCAGCTGCAGCGGCGTAGTGTGATTTCTCACACAGTATTTTCCTCACTTTTCACTACACTTATATCACTTATATGCTTTTATACACAGATTGATTTTGCAGTTCCACAGATTCCACTGATTTTGCAGTGTATTCCAATGATTTTTCGCGGATTTTCACGGTATTTCACTGATTTTCGGAGACGGTACCGGGGATGCACTTAATCATCCCACCGCTGCCACCAATGTTACACGGGACCTTGTATTTCGAGTTTTAAAAAAAATGTTTTATTAACACACACTTTTATTTGACTTCACAAAGATTTAGAAATTAGAATATTAAAGGAGGAGACTTCACTTAACAAAAGATATAGTAAATGAGGAGAGGTTCCTCCAGTGAGACGGCGAATTGAAGACTGGAGGTCCAACCGCTGGGGACCTGATATACTAGTATAATAGTGCTGACAAGACTTAAGGTCTAGTCAGCTAAACACCTAACAACGTAAGGGTGTAACAGATCGCAGATTCTTGCAAATCTATTGTTATTCGCAGATTCTTGCAAATTTATTGTTGTCGCGCGACCGCGACAACAACCAGGACACCAGCGATTGTGTCCTTATGGGGGTTGATAGGTTAAATTGAAGTTAAGTAATCATTAATTGACTCTGAATAGTGAATGCACTCGAATATGATAATTTACTTTCCTTTATTTTTTTCTTTATTTATATAATTTTAGTTAAATTTTATCAAAGTTAACTTAAATGATGGCATCTGAACTCTGAAGTAGCTCAATGAATTGATACTGGATTTTTGGTAAAAATTTTGAACACAACATTGTAGTCTCATAAAAGTTATCAACGTTTTTATATTATTATTATTAATCAAAAACTCTTATTCTATTCAAACACTTCTAACTATACCAAAGAATTCTTAATTTACCAAATTATCATAATGTAGAACCTTATTCTTATGTCGGACAAATAATACAAATACTCCTTATCGGAGAACAAAATCTTTTATTACGCTAATAAAATAATAACCAAATAGCTTTCTATTATTGGTTTTATTATTATGAATCATAACACGGGTTATTGAGGAAAACTGTTTGCTGTCCGCCATCCGTCCTGTAAGTGAATTCTGTGATAATATTATTGGGAAAACACTGAGGAATTTCTATTTGTCAGTAAAATGTGACGTAAGTGGTAATAAATTTATTGGTCGGCTTAGAAATACCTTTTTTAAGTGTTTTTGCAGAAAAGTTAAATATAATCAATAAACAGATTAAATCTCTACAATACACCTAAATATGAACACAAATAAACATTTTGTATTAGCAACTAGCTTTTGCCCGCGGCTTCGCTAGCGTTAAGGAGTATTATTATACTAACTTTCATCCCCTATTTTAGCCCCAAGATGACATCTACCTAACGTCATAACATCTACCTGCATGCAAAATTTCAGTCCGATCCATCCAGTGGTTTGGGCTTTACGTTGATAATAGCTCCCACACCGGGTTCGGTGACGGTGGCCGATTTCATTGAAACCAGGCCAGCTACGCAGGAGTAATTTTATAGTGCTCAAGTGTGTGCGCAGTACACAAGAGCACTCTCTATTCCTTTACTCTCATAACCCAGTGGGACGGACGACCGACACGACTGGTGAGAGATCAGGCGCAGGACCGACTTTTTACATGCCCATCCGACGCATGGATCATCTTACTTGTCAAACAATCAGGTGATCAGCCTGCATTGTCCTAACCAAACTTAAAAATAACATGTTTCCAACGCGGGAATCGAACCCACGACCTCCGAGTCAAGAGCCGCGCTCTGTACCACTAGACCACGGAGGCGTTACGTTGATAGATCATCATGTCAGTCACTCACCTTTGAGTTTTATATATATATATGTATAGATAGAAGATAGATAATATGTCTTGTATTTAGTCAACACTGGGCTGTATTTTAAGGATTATTCTCCCTTTATGGCACCGACTTCAAAATATGCTTCATTTAGATTATAAAACCAGAGTTAACAGGTATTTTCATTTCCCAGTTCTTTCGCTGTAGCCGAAACACAGGCATTAAATTCTCGTAATTTTTCGAGCGCGGAGCTCATTTTTGCGAAAATTTCTTGCACCCCGGCAGTTTCACAGCTAAAGAGCAAAAATGGCAGAGTTTTATGTCACTAGAGGAGAATTTAAGGTTCATTATTTTATTTAAAAACATTTAAAATAAATATTATTGACCATCCGTATTAAGAATTTTTAAGGTCTTTCCAGTTTTCTAATAATTAAAAGATATGAATGATGACTTGAAATAATAACAAAATAATATATCAAATTCATATCATCCGTAATGAAATCGACGTAGTGGCTACGTAAGTGTTCACTTAAGCGTTTAAGAGCGCTGTCGACAAACAAAATCTACATTTACAGAAGGTTTCATCAACTTTAATGCTCAAATTGGAATTTGTAGCGTCGGTATTACATTTTCTTTGTTTTAGGATAAAATAAATTCGAGACACGATTGCTTTTTAGACGTAAATTATTTTTATTGGCAACATTGACGTGGTGTTATATATAGTAAATTGACAAGATTATTTCTAGGTCAACGAAAATTCGTGAAACTGGATTATAAAATGTTTTAGGTCATATATTTTCAATTGCTCAAAGTAGCACGTAGATCAAAACGTACGTGCCTAACGCATCTTTGTCAGTTCTTAACAAAAGTTTATACTAAATGATGGCAGTTACATAACTTAATTAGTTAAATACTTACCAAAAGATTTATATTTTGTCCCTGTACACGTTATAAAAGATAACACACAAAAGAAAAACATTATATACCTATATCGCCTCTATACACACTGTAGGTTTTATTATCAGTAAACGGATATGTGTAAACTGTAAACAATACAAACTTACTAAGAGCAATTCACTGAGTCGGCCATATGAAGGAAGAAGAACTTACTAAGAGCTCTCTACCTTAATTCCAAGGAAGGAATAACATTTAAAATTCACCGGCGGAGAATCTAAAAATACACGATTCCATTAAACGTACATTAGAAATCTAATAGTCTAGAATTAATTCGAATGGAAAGCTCCAGAATGTTGCCACATTAAAATAGCGGTATAGCTATCTGATCTACTTATGCTCACCTAAGTCCTAGGATAGTGTAAATTTGATTTTAATCAAGTCAGTCGGAGCAGTTAATACTATTGGAATCGATTTAAACGGTTTAGGGTTTACCTTGAGCTTCGATTACTTATCGAGTTTGCGGGAATCGTGTTAAACCTATGTCATCTTATTAGATGTAGTGTGTACCTTCCTCCCTCACCCCACACCGGTTTCGGTGACGGTGGCTGGTTTCATTGAAACCAGGCCAGCTACGCAGGAGTAATTTTATAGTGCCTAAGTGTGTGCGTAATATACAAGAGCACTCTCTATTCCTTTTACTCTCATAACCCAGTGGGACGGACGACCGACACGACTAGCGAGAGATCAGGCGCAGGACCGACTTTTTACATGCCCATCCGACACATGGATCATCTTACTTGTCAGACAATCAGGTGATCAGCCTGCATTGTCCTAACCAAACTTGGAAATAACATGTTTCCAACGTGGGAATCGAACCCACGAGTCACGACCTCCGAGTCAAGAGACGCGCTCTATACCACTAGACCACGGAGGCGTTGACAATATTGTATACTAGCGACCCGCCCCGGCGTCGCACGGGTATAAAATATATAGCCACTGAAAAAAATACTACTAAAAGACCTACTAAAAGATTAACGTGGTCTTCTTCTTATCTGTGCCAAATAACATAAAAATTGCTCCAGTAGTTCGCGAGATAAGCCCTTTCAAATAATTTTCCCCGTTTTTTCCACATTCTCCTATTAGTCTTAGCGTGATAAAATATAGCCTATAGCCTTCCTATCTAACACTGAAAAAATCATCAAAATCCGTTGCGTAGCTTTAAAGATTAAAAGGAACAAAGGGACATGAGGGAAAAAAAAGCGACTTTGTTTTATAATATGTATAGATTATGTTTGCCGCTCCCGCCCCGCTGCCCACTGACTTCGAGACAGCCTTAGAAATTCTGGCAAACCACGCTGACAAAAAAAAAAAAAGATTTCGCTTACGACTGCCTTTTTAGGGTTCCGTATCCAAAGGGTAAAAACGGAACCCTATTACTAAGACTTCGTTGTCTGTCCGTCTGTCTGTCTGTCTGTCGCCAGGCTGTATCTCAAGAACCGCTATAGCTAGACTTCTGAAATTTTCACAAATTGTGTATATCTGTTGCCGCTATAACAACAAATACTAAAAGCAAAATAATATTAATATTTAAGGGGGCTCCCATACAACAAACATGATTTTTTAGCCTTTTTTGCTCGATATCAATAATGGCAACAGGTAGGCACTAGAAAATTTCACAAAGGCCTTAAATATATTTAATAATTCATAACAATATTTAAAAAAAATAAAAATTTAAGGGGGGCTCCAATACAAAAAAACACAATTTTTGGCCAATTTTTGCTCTATAACGGTACGGAACCCTTCGTGCGCGAGTCCGACTCGCACTTGGCCGATTATTTATAATTGTGGTAATAACTATTTAGTAATCTGTGCTGCGTTATGTAGCTTACACTTAATGAGTAAATCACCGACGACTTAGTGTTAACCTTAGTTTTAAACGAGCCACTTAACCCAGTTCATTACATTGATCGAATATTGATTTTTCATTTTAATTCCCAGGTTATTAGAGCCAAGGTTCGCTGGCAATGCCAGTCGAGTCAGTCAGATGTAATTAAGCTATCGTATTTAACCGGCACGAAATGGCAAAGTTGACGAATTGGATTAAAGTGAAACCTTTGTGACAAATTAGTTCTATCAAGACGTAATAGATGTGTGTAATTCGATTAGTATCCAATATTATTATGTCAGGAAGTTGATGAACGCCTCCGAGGTTCAGTGGTTTAGAGCGTGGCTCTTGACTCAGAGGTCGTGGGATCGATTCCCGCATTGGAAACATGTTATTTCCAAGCTTGGTTACGTTAGTTAGGACAATGCAGGCTGAACACCTAACTGTCTGACAAGTAAGATGATCCATGCGTCGGATGGGCATGTAAAGAGTCGGTCCTGCGCCTGATCTCTCGCCGGTCGTGTCGGTCGTCCGTCCCACTGTGTAATGAGAGTAAAGGAACAGAGAGTGCTCTTGTGTACTGCGCACACACCTAGGCACTATAAAATTATTCCTGCGTAACTGGCCTGGTTTCAATGAAACCGGCCACCGTCACCGAAACCGGTGTGGAAGTATTAGGAAGTTGATATTAAATTATGTTTTCTATATAAAAGTGTTAGCAATCAAGTAACAAGATTTTAATTCTAATAATAGAAGAGATAACAGATGGATAAGTAGACACTTATTTAGTTTTTACTGAGTAGTATGAGTTTCTCCTCATTAATGAATTTATTGTAACTTATAAAATTTTCTAAATTGATAGAAAACACACATTGTGACTGAATCATAAGATTCTGAATTAAAGTAACGAATAGGATATGCCTGCCATTTTATCTGTTACTTCTATCCACTTCAACTTATGTCAAGGTAAAATTTAAATACCGGAATAGAACGCCACATCTGAGCAACATAAATTGTGAGACTTCTGCTTTATAATCGTATCGTGTTTTACTAGATGATGGCTGCAACTCCGTTATGCCAAAATTAGTTTCAAACGCGAGAGCGGTACATTTTGCGGAATGAAAAGTGTCCTATGTCAAATTCCGGGGCTCAAGGTATCTCCATACCCGTCAAAATTGGTTCTGCGGTTTGGAAGCGGTAACATACAAACTTTGGCATTTATAATATTAGTCGATGGTCCTCGATATATTTCTAACGACAATACCACGTTTTATAACCGTTCATCAGCTCGTTCACCGCATAATAAAGTTAAAAATGAAATTTCGAACCAAGATAATATTAAATGTATGAAACTGCGTTCCCGTATTTTTGTTGAACTTCACTAAAACTTCCGCTATAAAAGCGGGAGAATTTATAGCAACAAGTATATATCACGATGCTCCCGCTAACAATGGTCGAATTTATCACCTTGTTAAAATTTTTCCTCTGTATGCAAGTAGCAACATGCTAGAAGTAATATTTTATGGAGGCTTTTAAAATAAACGAACCGCGGCTATCCGCTATTTTTTATTCGCATTTTCCATTTTTATTGTTCGTCAATGGTTTTCTTTTAACGCAAAAAAATTGAAATGCAATTTTTTTATTGAAAACTGAATTTCCAGAATGTAACGTAAGACACAAAATTATAATCTTTATACATTCAATTATGACAATATTCCCTTACCTTAAAAAATCTAACTATACTCAGCGTCATTCACGATATAATATGGAATAGGTTCATCTATCCTCTCCAGCTCTAATTTTACCAGTCATTTATACACTTGAAAAAGCATACCTTCTAGCGTCAGTAAAAACGATCACATTGTCTGGGACCACAAACTTACGCTATCAGTCTGAATCCTACTAATATTATAAAGGCGAAAGTATGTGAGTTTGTGAGTTTGTGAGTGTGTATGTTTGTTACTTCTTCACGCTTAAACGGCTGGAGTGATTTCGACAAAATTTTACAAGGAGGTAGCTGACATCCTGAATTAACACATAGGCTACATTTTTAACCGACTTTCAAAATGGAGGAGGTGTTATGTTTTTTTTAAATTACTTATGTTCAACGATGACTCCGCCGTTTGTGAACCGATTTTCAAAATTTTACCGTCTTTTACTTGGGGGGGGGGGGGGGGGGGGGGCGCAGCCCCTTTTCTCCTGACAGTGTTGTTTTTAACGAAACAGTGTCGCGTCGTTAGTTCTGAGTTTTAATTTTCCTTTTTAGGAACAAACTAAGTTATCCTACTTCCTACTAATATTATAAAGGCGAAAGTATGGGAGCTTGTGAGTTTGTGAGTGTGTATGTTTGTTACTTCTTCACGCTCAAACGGCTGGAGTGATTTCGACAAAATTTTACAAGGAGGTAGCTGATATCCTGGATTAACACAAAGGCTACATTTTTAACCGACTTTCAAAATGGAGGAGGTGTTATGTTTTTTTTTTTAATTACTTATGTTCAACGATGACTCCGCCGTTTGTGAACCGATTTTCAAAATTTTGCCGTCTTTTACTTGGGGGGACTGCACCCCCCCAAACCCCCCCCTCTTTTCTCCTGACAATGTTGTTTTTAACGAAACAGTGTCGCGTCGTTAGTGCTGAGTTTTAATTTTCCTTTTTAGGAACAAACTAAGTTATTAATTATAAAAGTGAGTTTATTCTAACCTTAACATACCGATTTCGAGTGTCAATTGATTAATTTTCGTCCCATCTTCTCCCAAACCCTAGGAGTGCTGCTTATCACAAAACAGTGTCTTCCATCAAACTTCCATCTCTCAGTCATCGAAATTGAAGTTTCCGATGATCAAACTCAATTTATTTTGTCTCTAATACTATTTACCTATTACAACACAATTTAGTTTACCTAATTACACCTAATAAATCGCGGGTAACACCGCGGGGCACAGCTAGTCTATAATAACTCCCACTCCGGTGTCGGTGACCAAGCCAGTTACGCATGAGTGAGTAATCTAATAGTGCCCAAGTGTGTGCACAGTACACAAGAGTACTCTACTCTTTTACTCACACAACCCAGTGGGACGGAAGACCGACACTATTAACGAGGGATCAGACGCAGGACCGACTTTATACATGGCCATCCGACGCATGGATCATCTTAATTATCAGACAATCAGTTAATCAGCCTGCATTGTCCTAGCCAAACTTGGAAACAACGCGGGGATCCGACCGCGACCTCCGAGTCAAGAGCCACGCTCATAACCTCTGGACCACAGAGGCGTTACAGTCCAAATCCATGAAATCCTAGTAAAATACCTGGCTGTAACCCTGGTAATGGGCGCGCTATCTCCGGAGCTGGAAACGCCATGATGTATGGTACCGGCTTCCGGTTAGCGAAGTCGAGAATTACTTTTGAGAGTTAATTACTGCAGGTATAATATGATAGTATGCACAGACATAGATCAAGATAGATACCGCATGTGTATGTACTTCGCGTGCCATATCGCGTTCCCAAACGCCGAGCAATGCTCATCTTTCGAAAGTGTTTTTTAGTCTGCTATCGGAATCGGACGTCAATCGGAATTTTAAAAATGCCTAAATGCCGAATTTTAAAAATGCCGTATGAAGCTGTAGAAATTCAAATAGAAACGTTGGCCTTGATAATGGACACGTTTCTTATCATCGGTACGTCACTGTGATAGCAAAAAAGTGACACGCTCGTTTTCATACAAATGAAGAGACATGCGGTATCTATCTTGATCTATGTCTGTGATAGTATGCTATATATATTTGGGTATAAAAACATAGCACTACTATACTATAGAGTATAGAGTAAAGAGTTTATAATCTTTATCCCTTCCTGGTCATTTGTTATTCCTGCTGAGTTGTGACCACAAAGAATAAGATTTTTGTACTCCTAGGATTACTATAGAATAACACGTTCGTTTTCAAAGATACCAATGAGAATCATTTAATTTGGGAGAATACTTTGATATTTCATTTGCAGACATTAAAAAAAAAACAATGCGATGTGAAAGGGTGCATTCTCTCATATCACTAATTGCAATGTAAAGGAGTACATAATATATAGTATAATTATTACTCGTATCACCATAGCAAGCCAAGGTGGGTCGCTAGTTCATAATATTCAAAACAGAAGCTAAGTAGCTTAATACATAGCATTGATCATATTATACACACACCTATTACTACTACGTAGTATTCAACGACATGTTGTAGCCATTAGGCTCCATTACGAAATATCATTTACATGATCCTATACGATATTAATCATAATGGTGACACATGATATTATATACTATACAAGTATAACAGTACTATTAACTGTAAGCTCTACCAATCACCGGCGGTATAATATTATAACGAATAAGGAATATTTCATTAAAATCAAAACGCAAGGGTATTTTTTTTTTCAAATATAAAATAAGGAGGCAAACGAGCAAATGGGTCACATCATGGAAAGTAACTACCGTCGCCCATGGACACTCTCAACATCAGAAGAGCTGCAGGTGCGTCGCCGGCCTTTTAAGAGGGAATAAATACGCTCTCTTCTTGAAGGTTTGCAGGTGGTATTGGTAGCATGTAACCGTAAAGTCTGTGCACAAAACAATAAGAAACTCTGTTTCTAGGTCTGTATCATCTTACTTGCCAGAGATCAGCCTGTTTGTCTTAACTAAAATTATAAATTTTTAATCTTTAATTTTGTGCCTTTTCCTAATGCATTTGAACTCAAAATGAAGCATTCATTTACAATAATCACTCAGAGTCTGATGTCACCCTAATAAACTAAGAAATTGTGTTTTTATTTCTATTTCGTCCTTTTTGCAAGCTACGTTTCAAGCAATGAATTAAAAAGTAAAATTAGAGAAGCCACTCAAGAGAGGATTACTCCTGCAAAGTGCTTCTACATTGTCGGGCTGAATTATAAACATTGTATCAATGTAAATAAATTGCCATTCCACGTAAGTACATTTTTAAGCTGGCCGCATACACACGTTTTCCGTACTCGATTTCCGAATTCTTTTCCGTATGCGGAAATCCGAATGCATGGAATCAGTAGAGGGTGAAGCCAAACGAGCGTAATTTGTATGAGTTGTGAGTCGCAGAAATTCTGCTGCATTCAGTTTCATACAAAAGTTCGGAATCCTTCGGAATCATACCACCTGCAACTTTTCGCCATCGTTCTACGCGAAAAACATACCATCCTCATCACCTTGATGAGTGGCAGTCTTCCACAGTGTGTTTTTCGCGTAACCTTCTGCTGCGCACTGTAAAACTCTGGAACGAACTGTCACCAGCAGTATTTCCGGACCTATACGACCTGCAAACCTTCAAAAAAAGAGCGTAGTCCCTCTTAAAAGGCCGGCAACGCACCTGCAGCTCTTCTGATGTTGCGAGTGTCCATGGGCGACGGTAGTTGCTTACCATCAGGTGACCCGTTTGCTCGTTTGCCCCCTTATTTAATAAAAAAAAGTCCTGTTTGATTCAAACGAGCGTAATTTTGTGAGTCATGATTTGTATGAAAAATAATTTACAGACCGAAATTCTGCGACTCACGACTCACAAAATTACGCTCGTTTGACTTCACCCTAACTGCCGCACTCGTTAGTTTATCTCCGTACGGAACGAATTCCACACGTACGTTTTAAACGCAAGCCAGCGCCTTAGCGCATGAAAAAAGCGAACGTTTGCGCTATAGTCTCACGGAATTCCGAAAACGGAAAACGAATTCGACATTCGAATACGGAAAACGTGGGTGCAGCCAGCCTTATAAACATTGTATCAATGTAAATAAATTGTCATTCCACGTAAGTACACTTTTATATCGCCATTTTCAGCAACAATATAGTTTATGCCTCAAACTTATTTACAGTTTTCATGAGTCTTAAGTGGCATAGTTGGACTCGCATTTACATTGTATAATGTATGTGAGGGTTGTAAATACAATAAGTAGTTAACTACAAAGTAGTTTTATAAGTACAATTCAGAATTTAGAAATTTATTTACAACCAAAAGATGCTCTCAACTTCGTTGCGCGAAAATTTGTTTATCACGTGGGAACCGTACATTTTTCCGGGACGAAAATTATGATATGACAAATTTCAGCAAAATCGGTCCATCAGTTTGGGCGCGAAGAGGTAACAGACAGACAGATACACTTTCGCATTAATAATAATATTAGTATGGATGACCCGATGAACTTCCCATCACTTCCTTCCTAATATAAACCTTCCCTGGACTTCCACGAATATTTCAAGACTAAAATTAGCCAAATCGGTTCAGCTGTCATCGAGTTTTAGTGAGACAATAAAATATAAAATTCCTCAATAGGTATTAAATTATGATATTTAAGAAGAACCCCCCCCCCCCATAGTTTATTTCAAGAATACATCAGTCAGAAAGTAGTGTCGACTAATAACCCGTGTGAGACTTATTTCTATCGCATTAAAGTTCAAAATTCCAATAATGTTCGCAATAACAGATTCCTTATTGAGTGCCTCTCACATCATATTCGTCGTTCTCAAATGTGCGCCAAGATACCACTTATCTCGCATGGCTCATAAAAGTAATTGCTCTGGAAATCGTAACGCGAAATGGTGAGAACTGATTTCAGGGTACTTAGACAACTTAAATTCGATAATTATTTTGAAAACAACAAAATATAAAGTTACCAAGTTTCAACAGTAATATACCTACGTTTTATAGTTTCGAAGAAAAATGGCTGTGAGATTTTTTGCCTTTTGGCTACGGAACCCTAAAAATAGGATTTGACATAACGCTATGCCTTCAAATCCCACACAATTAATTTCAAACTTTGCTATCGAAATATCGAATGCAAATTCAAAGTCCGCAGAATCGAAATGAACTTATGGATTGAGAAATTAAATTGATTCTGAAACCAAAAGACGTAGAACTTCGCCGAAGTTATGTTTCCAACTAATCCATTCGGCCAAACAAGCTGATGGTGTCAATTAGAACAAGCTATATAGGTCATCATTAATTAACGGCAAGACAATCGATCACAGCGTCCACGACGTTCCGGCGGTCATAAATGACCATAGACATAAACGGCCATAGACGTAGACGGCCATAGACGTAGACGGCCATAGACGTAGATGACCATAGACATAAATGGTCTTAGACGTGGCCGCGGAACCGCGGATGTCCACAAAGTGGCTATTTGTCATTAACCCTTGCTCCGCTTCGTTGATTTATGTGTAGGGTTGACAATATGGTGAGGAATGGCAAGGAATCAGGTTTTGACTTCTTTGACTGGTCTATAGTCAACAAATACGTAAAAATTCACCTTCTGATCTATCGCTACTTGTTGTCGTTTTGTTCATATCAGTAACGAGATAGCCAAAATATTTTTGCGAGTTCTGTACCAATAGCTATGTAAAAGGTCAGTAGCCGAATTGACATACTAGAACTATGATTCTGTATGATCCAGAGTCCAGACTATTAGATCTACTTATAATAATAATCAGTATCGAAGCTTTAAAAAGAGGACGACTTACAAAAAATTTTTGATTTGTTTCTATATTGCTGAATTTCACAACTTATATCTTGGATATAAGTAGTAAAATTTAAAAATTGAATTTCTTATTCTCAAAGCTATATTTCGGAGAAATATAAAAGAAATGTCGTTAGTGTAACTGACGTCACTGCCCCAAAATAAAACACAATGTGCTGTTTGCACACAAATTTCTTTATAAACGCAACTTTGTCGCGTTTTCGTTCTTATGAATAATGAAGTGCTTTTTCGTTTCACTAAAATAGAAATGCTAATAGCAAGTAAATTTCCATTCGGAAACGGAAAATCATTAGCGACTATTTGTTCACTTTTCTATCAAATGTACATTAGTATGTAAGGCGAATAATTCAAAAATAATGACCCGTACAAAAATATTGAATAAGATGTGGCTTATGCTAAGCAAACCTTTGATTGATTGCATTTTTGAATAGGAATTGTATTCGAAATGCAAAAAAACCGGTTACATACCATTTTTTTTTTTGACAAAACTAGGACCAAACTATGCTATTTATAATCAAAATTATTTTTATTTTTTATTGCTGCAAATAAGCTACTAAAATGTAATCTTCAGTTGACGACGCTACCGCGCTGTCTAGTGCTTTCGGTAGCATCTATCAACTATAACCTTATGGGGAAATGACGATCGTTCGAAGTAGTTTATGTTGCTGCCCCCCTAGACAAGTGGCAAGTGATTATTGTAAACGCTAACACCACAAAATGTATGCCATTTGACATAAGTCATCACTTCGCTAGCGTATACTAATGTCAAGTCCCATACATTCTGTAGCATTAGCGTTAGCGTTTACGATGATCGCTTGCCGCTTGTATAGGGGGGCTGGTTTGCTGCAAATAATAATAATAATAATATCTATGGACGCTTCACACCACGTCAGTCTGGCCCCGTGCTAAGTACCTAAAGGACTTGTGTTACAGGTACCAGACAACGGAAATATATTTAAGATTTTTATTATATTATACACAATATTTAATACACATCCAGACCCGGGAACATTGAAAACTTTTTTGTTCCGTCGGCGGGATTCGAACCCGCGACCCCCGGCTTGAGCTACCAACGCGCTCACCACTGAGCCACAGAGGTCGTCTGCTACAAACGAGGTTCTAAATATTTGTCATCTTGAATTGACGAGCTACCGCGCTTTTGGAATCAACTTATGGGGAAAAGGCTCGTTTCTTCTTAGTTATAGCAATGATATAATAATAATATTATATTAGTACCTTTAGTACTATGAAAATATAATAGGTTTTCCAGTGGGAAAAATGGATTTTTTATGAAAATTAAACAGTTTCATTCAAAGTATTTCATGTAAGTACTTAAAAAATATAATATGAGCAACAAAAACAACTTTTGTTACAACTACCTCCTATCACCTATTACCGGTAATAGACTACGTCGGGAATCAGCGCATCCAACTTATCCTGGGAAGTGATTGCAACTCACATCATTCAAGTTGGGGCAGCACCGACGTGAACTCCAGAGGTGAGAAACTATTTGACTTCTTACTTACTAATAACCTCCACACTTTGAATCAGGGTACTAAACCAACGTTTATCAACCCACTGAGACAGGAGGTCCTTGACATAACAGTATATACAGGCCCTTTACGACATCGCGCCTGTAACTGGCATGTATCGGACGATAACTCACTGTCCGATCATTGTTACATTAGGTTTGATATACATGACAGTATGCCTGGGAAAGAGGTAACTTATAGGAATCCAAAGGCCACAAACTGGAGTGTATTCAGAGAGGAATTGCAGATAAACCTCGCAGCAGTCAACAAAACTGTCAAGACCGTAGAACAACTGGAACTAACGGTGGGAGAGCTGGAGCATAGCTTGAATGATGCTTACCTCAGAAGCTGTCCTGTAAAGAAAACGTCAAGTAAACGCAACGTACCTTTGTGGAACGGTACTCTGGCGCAACTCAGGAAAGAGACCCGAGCTCTGTTTAACAGAGCCAAAAGAGACGGGAACTGGGACGCATACAGAACCGCCCTGACGACGTTTAATAAGGAGCTAAGGAAGGCCAAAAGACGCTCTTGGGCAAGGTTCTGTGAGGAAGTGAATAACACCTCGCAAACCTCCAGACTATATAAAGTCATATCTAAGGCCCCTAGCTCTCACCCCAGCACTCTGAAGAGGCCAGATGGTACTTATACTAAAACGGCGGAAGAAACGCTAAGATTACTAGCCGAAGTCCACTTCCCCAACAGTATCCATCTCGAAAATCACGAAGCCTTCTCTCATACGATTGTTAAAACAAGACCATCAGTTGACGATTGGAGAAGAGCTTCCGTGATCTTTAAGCCTGACCGAGTCACATGGGCAATTGACAGTTTCAAGCCTTACAAGACCGGCGGCGAGGATAATATATTTCCGGCCCTCCTACAGCAGGGCAAGGACATTATCCTTCCTCTGCTACTGAAAATATTCAGAGCAAGTTTCGCGTGGGGCTACATCCCATTGGCATGGACAAAGGTTAGGGTGTCCTACATACCCAAGACTGGAGACAGGGACAAAGCTCTACCAAAGTCATACAGACCAATTAGCCTCACCTCTTTCATGCTTAAAACAATAGAGAAGGTTGTCAACCTACACATAAGGGACACTTATCTCACTAAAATGCCGCTGCACGAAAGACAACATGCCTACCAAAAAGGCAAATCTACCGAGACGGCCCTAATGGACTTGGTAGATCGGATTGATAGAGCAATTGAAGATAAAGAGATTGCGTTATGTGTCTTTCTTGATATTGAAGGCGCATTCGACAACACTTCAACCAGCTCTATCACTAATGGCCTGGCTTCAAAGAATATAGATCCAACTACTAGGAAATGGATCAAAGCCACGCTCGAGAACAGGGTAGCCTCATCGACTATTATGGACCTGACACTCAAAATCAGGCTGACACAAGGATGCCCACAAGGAGGTGTGCTTTCACCCCTGAAATGGTCCCTGGTAGTGGATGAGCTACTAAGGGAACTGAACCTCATAGGTTACTACGCTCAAGGGTACGCTGACGACCTGGCGATTATGGTGGTGGGAAAATGCGCATCTGTGGTCGCTGGGTTGATGCAGTCAGCACTAAGAGTCATCGAGGATTGGTGCCAAAGGGTCAAGCTAACAGTAAACGCTGATAAGACGGTCTTGATACCTTTCACCAAAAAGAGGAAGTTGGAGGGACTAAGACTCCCAACACTCTTCGGGAAAACTATTAAGTTTGCGGGGATGTCAAATATCTAGGAGTAATCCTAGACAAAGGACTCACTTGGAATAAGCACATCGAGTATATTACGAAAAAGGCTAGATGTGCTCTGGGTTCCTGTTGGAAGCTTGTCAGCTCTAAATGGGGTATTCGGCCGAAGGCAATGCTATGGCTATATACAGCCGTAGTGAGACCGATTACCACATATGGCTGCGTAGTGTGGCATAAAAAGGCTGAACAAGTAAACTGTAATAAAAGTCTAAACAGCGTACAGAGACTGGCATGTCTAATAATCACGGGTGCACTCTCGTCAACACCCACCGCTTCCCTCGAGGCCCTGATCAACTTAACTCCGCTTCCTCTGCTTGTTCAGATGGAGGCCAAAAAGGTGGCTCTCAGGGCCAGGACGGCGGGCAGGACGAATTGGGCCTCCACCCCATTTCAACAGCTGAAACAGTCTCTCAGTGAATCACCTGTCATGGCCATGCCATCAGATGCCATGATCAAGGTGCATAGCTTTTCGAAGGGATACCAGGTTTTTATACCTTCCAGGGAGGACTGGGAAAGAAAAATCCCAATCGATGTCCGCCCTAGCGACATGGTTTGGTTCACGGATGGATCAAGGAAAGACAACCGTGCGGGAGCCGGATTCTACGGAGGCAGGCCACCGAAAGGCAAATACGCCTGTTTGGGGGAGTTTGCGACCGTGTTTCAGGCTGAAGTCTTCGCTATCCTCGGTTGTTCACTAGAAAGCCTGGAGATGGCCCTAGTTAATAAAAACGTTTTTATCTTCTCCGATAGTCAAGCTGCACTTAAACCACTGACTGCCACAGAAGTCTCGTCAAAATTAGTTCTGGAATGCATTGAGACGTTAAACATGCTGGGAAGGAACAACAACATCCGCCTAGTATGGGTCCCGGGCCACAGTAACGTCCCCGGAAATGAAACCGCTGACGAACTTGCTAGGCTCGGGGCCGAGAGTCTCATATATGGCCCAGAACCAGTCTGTGGTATAACTCCCAGTACCACAAAGCAAGTGTTCAAGGAATGGGGTCACAGACTATGCAGGAAGCAATGGGCTGAGACCCCTGGCCTTGAACACTCCAAGGCACTAATTCCTGGCTTCAACAAGAAACTATCAGAATTAGTGCTCACCTTGGGTAGGAACCAATTAAGAATCCTTACCAGAAGCCTAACTGGGCACTGCAAGCTTAACAAACACCTAAACAGAATGGGTATTTGTAGCATAACGACATGCAAATTCTGTGAGGAGGAGGATGAAGCACCTATTCACCTTCTCCTCGACTGTCCTGCTCTACTACAGAGCAGGAACAGGCACCTTGATCGCCACGAATACTCATCCACAGAGGAAATTCGTGGCACCAACCCCAACCATATCGTTCAATTTATGAGCAGTATTGGGTTGGGGCTGATTCTCTAGTGCGAAGGAGTCACAATAGATCCTCATGGGTCGCAGTGACGCCAGGGCTATAGCGACCTGCCTTCTCTAAAAAAAAAAAAAACTACCTCCTATAGACAGCTGCATATTATAGTAAACGTTTCGCTAACGTCTATGCCAGATTCAGTAAAACTTTGAATCTGTCGATGCTGATGATGTATTAAACAAACAGAACGCCGGTTTACAGTTTCCAAAACTAGTTTATATTCGTCGAAATTAGTTCTTGTATCGCTCCATATTTCCTTTGCAGAGTGGTTTCGCTCGCAGTGTTTATAGAGTTTGCCACCCACTGACAGAAAGAACAACACACTTGGGGAATATTGTATTGAATTGATGATAAAATAGTAACTTAGATAGTTAGAAAACAAAGTAATGGAATGAAAAGTGTTGCTAAGGGCCCGTTTCATCACTTTCTTATAAGTGCTGGATAGACTATCCACCACTTAACTTGACAGATAGAGTATGGAGAATCCGCCAAATAAGTTGTGGATAGATAGGATAGCTTTATCAGGAAGTGGTGAAACAGGCCCTAAATGTAATTATTTATTAATTACTAGTTGCCATTACTTGGTCTGCGTTAAAAAAAGACCATTAATTCTGATTTTTCGCTCTAATTGGTCGCAGTGATATTATTATGTTATTATAATCTTTCTTGATAAATGGACTAGACTAAATAGTTTTCAATTTGTACCAGTAGTTCCTGAGATAGGACCATTTAAACAAAAAACTCTTAGTCTGTATGACTATAATTAGTATAGTTATTAATTTAAATGTCTTCTAATGCCAAACGATAAATAAATAAAATAATAATAATGAAATATATATCCTAAACGAGGGTATATCCGTGACCACTACCTAATGGTTGACTATAATCGAGGTTTAGAGGTAATTGTGATGTTTGTGACGTTGGTAATTTAAAATACATGAAATGTAACCAATACAGGTACTTAATATGATATGTGATAAATCACAAAGGTAATAGTAGTAATATACTAATGACAAAATAAATATTAAAATATATATTATGTTTTTTAATATCCAGTACTGTAGTCTGTATATTAAAAAACATATTATTCAGAGGTGTTACTAAATCAAACTTGTGTATGACATGTGTCTCCTAATTTTTCATCTCTTACTGGTGCACTCGGAGACGAATATTAATTACTTTATTAAATGATGATTTTCACATAAGCTCCATACATTTTTCCTTCGATCGTGGAAAAACGAGACACAATAGCCTTTCAATTGTTATCGCGGCCCACTTGGGCCTTACGGGAGTTGAAGCGTTACCTGTCAAAATCTTCATTAAATTGATGTTTAGCCCGGCCGCACATTGTGCGAATTTTCTAATCAGAAACATTTGAACGTCGGCCGGACCGCCACACCGCACACTATCCGAAATTTCCTTCCAGCGAGTTCGAGCTCACTCGGCTCAGTACAAAATGTAAGAGAGAGCGCGATCCGGTTTTCTGATCAGAAACATTTGAACTGCCATCCGATCGACGTCATCTGACACATAATGTCAGACGCCCGCCGGAACGCACTCTGCTTATATATTTTGTGTCTGACGTCCGGTCCGGATGAGTTGTCAGATGCCGTCTATCGGGTGGCAGACATTTTTTAATGCGTTCCGGCGGGCGTCTGAAATTTTATGTTAGATGACCTCGATCGGTAGCAGTTCAAATGTTTCTGATCAGAAAATCGGATCGCGCTCTCTCTTACATTTTGTACTGAGCCGAGTGAGCTCGAACTCGCCGGAAGAAAATTTTGGATAGTGTGCGGTGTGGCGGTCCGGCCGACGTTCAAATGTTTCTGATCAGAAATTTCGGACAATGTGATTGTGCGACCGGGCTTAATCGTCATGTCTCTAAGTGCGGCCGTTAGGTTAGGATTAAGGGCTGTCACACAAAACTGCGAATTCGCATCGCATCGTAATTAAATTTTTATTCTGAATTTTGTCGCAGATATTTGCGATGCGATGCGAATTCGCAGTGTGCCCTTAAACTGCCTCTTCGTATAGGGAGACTATGTTGTATGTTATCTGAATTCACTCTTATGTGTGCGTGTGCCGATTCGGACGGCTAAGTATGAAGATGGCCTACTGTATGTCGTGCTAATTATATCAGAAGCCTGAGAAAGATGGCCCATAATGACTATTATAAGTCATTAATATTAACGCTCTGGCTTTCGTTACCGACGTAATCGAATCCCGCCCGCGATTAACATACTTAATCCTGCATAATGCATATTAACATGCGCATTTATTATATCTTAATTTAGATTTTAGTCTAATACCATTTTAGAAACAATTTCACGTTGTTTGGTTCTCGAATTAATTGCGCCGCTAAATTACAATTTTATCGGCATCGGCGAAATATGACGTAACGATTATTCAGTGTTATTTGTTTAAAATGTACTATTTCAGTCAAATATTATATTATTTGTAATAAATAACACATACATTTCATAATTATACAATTAAGACAATAATAATTAAATAGATAAAACTTAAATATAATAGTATAGCTGTAGCTTGTGGGCGAAACTGAGTCAAGAATTAGTCCTAAGTCAGTTGTCTATTAAGCATTTATATCTGCAAAATAAATCATGTGTTTAAAACATTTTAGATTTTAGATTAGATTTCAATTACATTAAATTTTAAGTGAATCGTGTAACTGGAAACGTTAACAAACATAATATCTGAGGCAAGGTCAAAGAGAATCGTTAATTTCTGTTAAATGAACTACTGCTCACTCTAGCTGAATTATACTCGTATTTTATCTTTCGTGCAATTTGTATTAATATAATATTATTAATTCATTAAACAAGATGACGCTCGCAACCTCATTGCGAAAAAATTCGCTTAACGCGTGGGTATCCTACATTTTCTGGGATAAAAATTGTCTATGTCCTTTCCCGGGACTCAAAGTATATCCATATCAAATTTGATAAAAATCAGTTTAGCGGCTTAGGCTTGAAAAGGTAACAGACAGACAGACAAACACACTTCCGAAATTATAATATTAGTTTGGAAGTATGGATAAAATATTATAAAAATAATTTTATATTTCTATTTATTGCTTAGGGTTAAAGGTCGCCATTTAAAAGTCATTAACACGATCGACAACACCCACACAACATGCTATATTAAAAGTTTTAACGAACAGCAATTTTGTGTTTAATTGTACTTTTTTTAATCTACAGATTGTGTTTCAGGTACAGTAAAAATATCTATCTATCCACCACTTAACTTGACAGATAGAGTATAGAGAATCTGTCAAATAAGGATAGCTTATTTGGCACTATATTAGGAAGTGGTGAAACAGGCACTAAGTGTTCTTTAACTAAAATTTACGTCCGTGTTAAGTTATTATAAACAAAGCTGCTGAGAACGAAATTACATCGCTATGGTTTTGAATTAAAACTGTCTATAAAAGTAGGTTGTATGGTGTGACCGTTAAAGTGACTTTCCGTACCTCGCAGCATACGACCGTGACCGACGAAAATTCAAATAAAATTCCACTTTATGACCTACTAGATGACACCCGCAACTCCGTTGCGCCAAAATTCGTTTATCGCGGCGGGACCGTACATTTTTCCGGGATAAAAAGTATCCTATGTCCTTTCTCGAGTCTCAAAGTATCCCCATACCAAATTGCAGCAAAATCGGTTCAGCGGTTTGGGCGTGAAGAGGTAACAGACAGACAGACATACAGACAGACAGACACACTTTCGCGTTTATAATATTAGTATGGAAGTATGGATAGGTTTCATTTTGCTCGGCGCCACTACAAAGCAGTAGGGTTGCTCGATCAAAATATAAGACTTTTACTGTTCTCAAACTAAAACTTACGTCTATGTATAATGTATTATATTATAAGCAAAGCTGCTGGCCACGACATGACATCGCTTTTAAGTCTCAAAAAAATAATTTTGGATTAAAACTGTTTATATTAGTGGGTACTGTTTATATTATGGTGTACTTTAAGGGTTGTGATGTTACATGGAAATAGTAATTCATATAAAAGTCTTTTGCCTTTATAAGTTACATAACAATAACACATTTAACCTACAGCAAACTATATAAAATACTATCGCGTAGTTGCTAACACAGAGCTAATAGCACTTAGTCGTAGAGCGGCATTTAACACGTAGACATTGTTTCTAACTTATAAAAGGATATTATAACTCCTTTATAGGTTGAAACCGAGAGTACTAGTCGTGTAAAAATATTACGTAATGTCCTTACTTCTTATAACTTAAGGAATTCTTTAATGTTTTCATGGATTCGATTTCTTATTAATTAAATATTTTAATACTTTTTTGTACAGGACGCTTCGACATAGAATTTCAAATTCTGATAAGCTATCATTTACATTATTATTATTATATTTCTATTATTTTTGTTTTGTTTAACATGCTTTCTTTAAAATATTAACTAGAATCTTATATGTGAAAACATGTTATTGGATTCCTTGTTATATTAATTCTAGATAATTATGTACACTGCATTTGCATAATTAGGTAAGTGTTAGTTTTCCAAATAAAATAATAAAATTTTACTTTATACTTCAAAATTCTATATTCTAAATAAAGTATAGATAAAAAAGTTACCAAAATACTTTAATAAAGGTACTAGTAGTATAGATAGTAATTAGAATTACTAATTACTAATTACCAAGTAGACCAATTCAATAAACTATTCATACACACAACTTTTTCTGGAAATGCTTGCAGACGCTACCGAGAAACTGTATAAATGAACAACAATCATATCAAAATCCTAACACTTAGGGCCGATTCACACCGGAATGGCAGCGGCCGGCAGCGGCGCGAAGAGCACTTTTAGTGTGAAATAATTTTAAACTTTATTTACATACTTATAACTACTAGTATCGCTTGAAAACTTCTAAAAGGGCTCGAGGCGCCGCTGGCGGCCGCGCGGCGCCGCGAGGCGCCGCGCGTCCGTCTGCGGAAAGTGCTCGCGGCTGCCGGCGACCGCGCGCGCCGCCGCGAGGCGCCGCTGGCGGCCGCGCGGCGCCACGAGGTGCCGCGCGCTCCTTGCGTTGTTAATTAAACGAAAATACGTATTGCAAAAAAACAAAAAATGGAAACTAAGGAGAAGCTCATACCATGGTACAGCAATACCAGTGTTTATACAATACAAGGTCAAAATATTACAGTGATAAGCACGCTAAGGCACGCGTGCTCTGGAGGTAGCGCGCGGCCGCCAGCGGCCACGAGCGTCCACAAGCGGCCGCGAGCGTCCGCCCGCGGCGACGCGAGCCGCCTCTGCCGGCCACACCGCGCCTCTGCCGGCCGCTGCCGGCCGCTGCCGGCCTCTGCCATTCCGGTGTGAATCGGTCCTTAAACTTAGTGTTAGGTTAGTAATAATATTATCCATATTAGTATTATAAATGTGAAAGTGTGTCTGTTAACCTCTTCATACCCAAACCGCTGAAATTTGTTATGGAGATACTTTGAGTCCTGGTCCAGTGTCTCCTTATCAAACACTCTAAGTATGTCCATTCGAATTTCACTAGATGACGCTCGCAACATCGTTGCGCGAAAATTCGTTTATCTCGCGGGAACCGTACGTTTTTCCGGGATAAAAAGTATCCTATGTCCTAACATATTTGGATAATAATGCAGATAGTTCAGTATAAAAATATCTGTATAAAATAATAAATAATCTATGTAAAATAATATCTATATAAAAATATATATATATATAACGCCTCCGTGGTCTAGTGGTATAGAACGCGGCTCTTGACTCGGAGGTCGTGGGTTCGATTCCCGCGTTGGAAACATGATATTTCCAAGTTTGGTTAGGACAATGCAGGCTGATCACCTGATTGTCTGACAAGTAAGATGATCCATGCGTCGGATGGGCATGTAAAAAGTCGGTCCTGCGCCTGATTTCTCGCCAGTCGTGTCGGTCGTCCGTCCCACTGGGTTATAAGAGTAAAGGAATAGAGAGTGCTCTTGTGTACTGCGCACACACTTGGGCACTATAAAATTACTCCTGCGTAGCTGGCCTGGTTTCAATGAAACCGGCCACCGTCACCGAAACCGGTGTGGGAGCTATTATTATAAAAATATCTGCATTAATATCCAAAGTTAGGGAATAAGAATTCTTCAGTAATTGTACTATATTCATATTCAAATCACGAGAACTCCTGTCCGCGTTCTATTACGGTAATATTATGAATTCAGAGCTGCTCCTTTTTTGTTCCGCTGATGAGTTCTACAATTTTTTGTTAAGAATTGGACGCACCCGGTGTCTGATGTCACAGAAGTGTTTTTATAACTAGTAAAATCTGTGCTAAAGAAAAACTAATAGGAGTTCGTCTAGGCTACTATAATAATAATAATATGTTTAACTATCGCTAAAAACGATAATAACTACTTTTGGCATAATCTTTTACCTACTTGTACTAAAGTGGCATTTTAATATTAGCACTGTGAAGTTCTCCTAAAATTTTAATTTTATTGCTGGCGGTTAGATACGCGATTCGTAATATCTTACGAAATAAAACGAGGGAATTAAAAATTTGCGGTAGAAAATTCCTCTGGCACTACGCACTTCCTCTGGGACAATTAAATTTTCATCCGGCTTGCCCCGCGGGAATAATTTAGACGCTACCGCTTAGAAATAATGAAAACCTCCACAAAACCACGATAGCATCTAATACTTAACCTTAAGTATAAAAACGCGGGAATATTAAATGCTGTTATCAAATATTTAACGATTCCTGTGGCTCTTAAAAGAGAAACAAAAATATTATATTATATTTCTTCGCTTCATTCTTTGATATAAAATTAACCAAAAGTAGTACCTTTGCTTATCTGCTAGGCAATCGCGTTTTTTAAAGACGTATGTGGGTACTTTGAAAAAGTTACCCAATCGCTCGCTCGATCACTCGACGTTCCGGCGTGCTTCATTATTTATTAATGCGAGACAACGCGAGCACGTATACTTAGTAACCATGCCAAAGCGCAGCTGGTTAATATTATTATTAAGATGATTGAGTCAGTGTTGTAAGTAACTAAAGTCAGTGTTATTTTATCGTGTAACAAGAAAATACATGTAAATACTATTAAATACTTATATAAACGGCAGGCACTACCGAAGCCTAGACGAGCCAATTATATTCAATACTAACCGGCTTGTACTGAGACCGCGATTCAATAAACGTACAATATGTTGGGACTGCGAGTCTGTATACACAATCATGTATCATGTATACATCGGAATTGACTGCGAGTCTCTGACGATGTTTTATCTGTTCTATAAATATAACTATACGTTGGCCGGTTTTGGGGTTAACAGCGAGTTATTTTATAAACCGCCATAATGTGTGGATTGACTGCGAATCTCTAAACACAATCCTTATGCATCGGAATTGACTGCGGGTCTCTGACGATGCTTTATCTAAAAATAGAAGTATAATATGTTGGCTGGTTTGAGAGGATTAACTACGAGTTAATTAATATTTAAATTTAAAATATATTGATATTTTTTTTAAATCAACATAATGTATGGATTGACTACGAGTCTCCGACAATGTTTAAAAATAAAAATTAGCAACTACCGCGGGTTTTTCCGCGCTCTTTGTTCTATAAATAGAACTACATAATTATTATTGTAATATTAATATCTTTGCCGTTTTATAGAGAACAGCTATTTCGAGCTAATAACTAGATTGACTGTGAGTCTCATCAGTTAACAACCTATGCGCGTCCCACGCGATCCTTTTGTTCTAAATATATAGAACTGCGATTATAATCAACATTGGTGCAAGTTTTATTTAATAATAATATATAATTATTATTATTAAATAAAACTTGCACCAATGTTGGGACTCGGGATACACCACGAGTGTATAACGAAACTTAATATCTACGTAACGTGATAGTTACTACCCTCAATATTTTTTGTAACATATTTTATCGACAAATAAGTCGATCATAACGAGCTACCCCAATATTAATTTTTTTAGGTCACTAAGACCAGACAATTGGGGAAATATCACTATACGGGTCGATCAGGTTACGAATGAATACGAAGCTTTCCCACTCCTAAACCAGGTGCCAACAGTCGATTCTGAGTACCGGCACCGATAGAACCGGACCAGATCCGGATAGATCCAGGGCTCCTACTGACGTTAGGTGAACCCTCGTTGGTTTTGTCAGATTATGGTTTTAAGTGATCCCAAAAACGATTAAGATAAGCTACTGCTTATAAAACGTTCCTGATAATAAGTGTTGCAGATCGATTCAATTTCGGTCGATTATTATCATTATAGATTTCACCTGACAAAGTCTCGATATTATCAGACTTATCAACAGTATCTGACTTATCTCGATATAAATTATTATCAAACTTATCAGATAATATATTATCAGACAAGACAACTTCGTAACGGAAACCTATAACACTCAGACTCGATAAGTCTTGTCTCAATATCAGACCGAGATTATTATTGTTTCGCTGGATAATTCCAGTATTTGGTCTCAGAGACAAATTAGTACATGCCAATCAATCGGGTACCTTTTGGGCTCTGGCAAACCCTTCCCACTACCCGTCAAAGGGAGGGGGGGGGGGGGGGGGGGGGAGAGCTGGTAACCGTCGGCTGGCGCCGCTAGCACTGTGCCGCTACAATCAACCTCCTTCGAGTTCGAAGAGCGTTGAGACGACTAAACGCTCAACACCGCAGCAGTAGTGCTGACAGTTATTTTTATATATATTTTATAGATGTTACTATTATAATTATTGTGGGCTTTATACAGCTATCCCCAACACGCGGCCCGCGGGCCGCATGCGAGCCACCGGGACTTTATTTGTAGCCCGCGTGATGTTAAATCATTTTGAAATTCACGCCCACGGGCAAAATATTATACAGTCAACGTGAAAGTCTTTTTCACTTGTAAATTGTTAATTTTGAATAACGTTATTTTTTAAACCTAAAATGTTTGTTACGGCCCGCGACACCAACACCAAAAATGTTTGCGGGCCGCATGAAAAATAAAAAATAAAAAAATTTGGGAACTTCGTTCCAAAAAAAAAAAACAGGTTGGGGGCCACTGGCTTAATATATTATACATCATGACATCAATAAATTATTAGAATTTAAAACTATATCTTCGTGTACCCCCACCGAAGGTTACCTTATTTCAAAGATTTTCTTTTCCCCAAACAAAGCGGCGGAAAATATATTGTATTATATTTTAAGTACAATTTTTGAATTATTTTAAATTTGAAACCACTTCGTAAGTTTATTTCGAAATTACATGTTAATTTGGAAAATTAACCTTTAAGGCTTCCAAGCCAATACCTAAAAGTGGATGTCTAGCAAAAATAGATTTAAGAGCCTACTTCTTGGTTCCTAGTAACTCACTAGTCGATCGAAAGATTTTAATTTACGAATTAAGAGCCTTAAGTCTTGACGTACACTATCAGATGCGCTAACATTTTTTTTTTCACAAAAAATATAAAGAAGGAAACTAGACCAGGCGTAGGCATTCTTTCTTCTTTTTTTAAAAGTATTTCGCCCATATTATTATTTTATTGAAGTGACTAAATAAGTATGTTGTCATGGCAAAGTCCATGATTGCTATCCTGTCACACAAACGATGGTCGCCGTCAATCTCGAGTTGTAACAATTTACTATTTTTATATTCAACAAATTAATACACCCATCAATATAAAGATAGAAGAGTAGATGTTGTCCGATTCTCAACCCTAGCCGATATGCTCGCTAAGATTCACGAAAATCGGGCGAGCCGTTTCAGAGTAGTTCAACCACGCACACCGTGACACGAGAATTTTATATATTAGATATATTTTATAATAATATATGCCTATTAAAAACGGTATAATATAGAACAGTTAAATCAGTGTACTATTCGTGAGCTAGCTCAACTGATAGGTGTTTTGATACCTTCATATCCTGATTCCTGACTCCCACCGCGGAATGCAACTGGTTTTCAGCGAATAAAATATTATTTAATACTAAATAAAATATGCAATGATAAATACGATAACAGAATCTCACTTATTCTTGAATAATAATTGTTAAAATATTCAGCTTGGTGGACCGAGAAATGACCGAGAACACAATATTTTTTTTTTCTTTCAATCATATTAATATGCAATAATCACATCGATGGCCCCAACGAATAAACGTGCAAGAGCTCTTACCCAATTTTTTTTTTATTTTTCGTTTGCATGGACTGTGATACACCCATGTAAATTTTTTTGAATTTTTTTGACTTGAAATAACGATTTTATAGCAATGTAAACCTTTATTGTACGGAAAAAATAATTACATATATCACATTAATAATAAAACATGCGCTTATTGCAGAATATTTGTTTATTTGAGTTCACCAGAATAAACGTGTTAAAACAATCTGGCGCTCGTGTCTATCTTTTCCTTTGGGTTATAACTCTTGCACGATTATTCGTGTAAAAATACAAGCGACTTCTATCACTAATGCCTCATTGCAGATGGCGAAACTTTGAATATAATAATCACAGCTATTCTATTATCTTTTACTAACTTCTCTTGTCTTTTCTGCTTTTGTAAAGGTTATTCGAAGAGCTATTGTAAAGTTTATCACAAAAGCTGCTGGTGAGTTGCCGGTCTTTTTAAGAGGAAATACGCTCTCTCCTTGAAGGTTTGCAGGTCTTATAAGTCCGGAAATATTGCTGGTGATAGTTCATTCCCAATTTTACAGTGCGTGGCAGAATGTTCCGCGCAAAAAGCAAGGTGGAAGACTGCCACTCATCAAGGTTATGAGGATGGTATATTTTTAACGAGGAACGATGGCGAAAAGTTGCATTCCAAACAATTCCTCAGAGCACTCCCCGTGATGCGACCGATTGAGGATTCAGAGTGAAGCTATTTACATCTCGGCGTAATTCCAAGGGACTCCAGCCTGTTTGAAACATTATGGCAGTCAATAATTCGAGCGGCTCTTGGATTAGATACGATCCAAAGGGATTTGTTGGTATTTTGGGGTCCCTGCCCAGATATGAGAACAGTGTTCCATATGAGGCCGAACCTGCACCTCGTAGAGTTGCAGACATTGGTCCAGACTGAAATACTGTCTCGTCCTGTTAAGAACAGAATCAGAAAAGTATCGTCTACCCCTTTCAGAGACTTTCTCTTGGGAATTCTCTATTTTAGACATAAGTTAGTTTCGACTCTCGATGACATTTAGCCGAAAAAATATGGTGGAAGCCGGTAGATAGGGCATCATCTCTATTATCATCCGCATAGCAATAAATGGCATTGGAATGTAACATGTCATTGATCTGCCAAAAAACTTGTGACCTATTTGCATAAATAAATTAAAAGAACTTTATTTTAGAAAACGCGCTTTGAGCCAAACCCTATCAAAGGCCTTAGCAATGTCCAAACTAACCAAGCCAATTCCTATCCTCTCCACACAATCACCTGAGCCCAACGAGGAGTTTGGTACGCCAAGAGATAACCAGCCAAGCGACCCGTACTGTTTGTCGTGTTTGTCGCTTTGTAATGTCTGGCCGCCCAAGTATCGAAAGATCTGATAATGGATTCCATTATCTTCGAGATGACGGAAGTTTTAGCAATTGGTCTGTAGTTGGAAGGATTTGAGTGGTCACCTTTTTTTGGGGATCGAGTATACAAAGGCTGTCTTCTGAAAAGCCGGGACAATGTCCGAAGAGTAGGAGAACCAAAAACGACGCGTTTAGACCGAAGCCAACTCTGGAGCACACTTTTTCAACACAATAGGAGGGATTCCGTCAGGCCCACTCGACTTTTGGATATCAAGGGCACGCTGGGCTATTCACACTGAGCGCTGATGTAACCTTATATCCGACATGATGTCCCTGCATCATGGTATGGTCGGCGGTTTTTATCCCAAGGTCATCAAGGGTCTAGTTTGACGCAAGGAGCTTACCCAGAAGATCGTCTTTGTATTTTGCGTCGTGGGCCAACGATCCATTTCCTACTTGTAGGCATGGTAGGATGGCTTTCAAAAATACCCTTCAATAGAATGGCCAGAGACCAGAATTTACGGGTTCCCAAAGGAAGGCACTCGAGTCATTCACTAATACTATTGACGTGCTATTTATTTGCCCGATTGATCTTTCTCTTGAAGGATCTATAGGCAAGGTTGTACCTACTCCATTTTATATGTATGTTTCCACGCATAGACGCGAGGTAGGTCAATATTTATCAACAACAACAATAGGTCAACAATATTTTTACTAAACCGTCAACAAGAAAATATTAACTAACTAGACGTTCCACGCGGCCTCGCCCGCATAATGAGAAATTTTACGGAAACCGTACATTTTCCCGCAAAAAATAGCCTATTTTCTTTCACAATATCATGATCTACTCTACATCTGTGCCAAATAACTTAAAAATTCATCTAGTAGTTCGCGAGATAAGCGTCCTCAAATAATTTTCCCGGTTTTTTCTACATTTTCCTATGTTTCTTCGCTTCTATTCATCTTAGAGTGATAATTTATAATTTATAGCCTTCCTCAATAAGTGAACCATCTAACAACGAAATAATTTTTCGAATCGGACCAGTAGTTCCTGAGATTGGCGCGTTCAAAAAAAACAAACTCTTCTACTTTATAATATTAGTATAGATTTACATTTTATACCATACAGTATACACTAATAAGGTTGTACTTATTACATAAATAACGATTCAACTTCTTAACACTAATATACGGGCTTTTATCTTTACAAACATGTAAAAGCAACAAAATATACAAGAATAATCGTGTAAATGACCAGAGCATGGCTCAGGAGGAAAAAAAATATACGTGGAATAACCATTGCAACATTTCACTGCACTTGTTAAAACTTTATTTATGACACGAATAAACGTGCATTGATACAATAGTTTTAACAAGTCACATATTATTCACTAGAATAATAATTTAATATGGTTTTTCCTAAATATGTAGTAAACCGTTAATATTTGATTTTTAATAAATGTATGAGCTGAAAGATATTTTTTTTACCTTTAATTTGATCATACATTATATTTGTCTATTTATTATGTAGTCAAAGTTATGTGGTTCCAAACGTTTTTTTGTCTCCCTGAAAAGTTGTCTTTTTTCGATTGCACGTTTATTCGTTGGGGCCATCGACATTATCGACGACCACAGAGCCGGACCCAGTTAAATCAGTAAACTCCTTAAAATTTATTCTAAAATACTTTACTTCGACTTAGATTTTAGATCAATGCTCTATTCAATCTTATTAGTTAATAGATTTATTACAGAGATCTTCGTCCGCTCCATCGGAACCTTAGCCAAACAATTTGACACAGGCTGTAATACGATAATATCTTTTACAGCCATCACTGTGCACTGTCATAGTTTATGAACAATGTTGACATTATTTGTTGGTGACATTGGCTCAGATGAATGTGTGAAGCGCCTTTTGAAAGAACCTTTCCTGTAAAAATCCTAGTCCATACCTGAGTAGTGTAGAACCCGGAATCCACTTAAAAATTATTTGTTTTTTCTTGCACTCTGTACCTACAGCTGAATACTGATCATTGACTTAAAACTTTCTGCCTAATAAAACTCGACAAGATAAAAAATTAAATACGGTTTTAAATAGCAGTATCCAAATTTATATTACAAAGACATAAACTCCCGGGCGTGATCGGATGTTATCTTTAAAAAAAAAAAGAAGAAGAGGACATAATATTTAAGTTATTACGCCCTGCGATGGTTATTCAAGATTATATTAAATAGGATAATGCTACAGTACGGGCTATTATTGCTAACGCTTAACGCTCTGCACAGAACAGCCACCTCCCAGTCGGTCGGTTAGCCGCTGGATAAAGCAGGTGCTGTGCGAGAGCGGCGCGGCATCGATACGAGCGTCGACACGGGGATTACTAATACTCTTACTAATAGTGTCCACTAGGACACTAATAGTATCCAGTAGGACACTATTAGTAAGACGACAGTCGACAGGCAGGAGTCAGGACTAGCGATTCCATTACTTTCGCTATTTTCCTTAACCATAATTTTATCGACGAACAAAGTTTCGCTGAATCAGTTAAATAATCACCATGATCCCAGTATGTTATCATTTGAATCACAAACCATAGAGGTCTCTTATGTTTCGTCTCTACTGACTATTATTAAATATATGGGCATAATGTAAATTTTTTTCTTGAATATATACAATGATTACTATTCATAATGTAATCTTTTGTATTTTGTAAAAAAAAAATCTTTCTTTCGTTACTCTGAAAATCTACTTTTGGTTAATTATATATCGAAGAATGAAGCGAAGAAATATAATAAATAATCAAACGAACTTACCAAGTGAAGTTCGATCATTATTATATGAGTCGCTTCATTCGAAGATATAATCTCCCTCCCACCCAGTCTGCACGAAACTATGTTTGCTGCAGTACCCAAAGAAAGAAAGAAAGATTTTTTGCATTACTTCTCTCTAAACATAATGAAGCACGCCGGAACGTCGAGTGATCGAGCGAGCGATTGGCTAACTTTTTCAAAGTACCCACATACGTCTTTAAAAAACGCGATTGCCTAGCAGATCAGCAAAGGTACTACTTTTGGTTAATTATATATCTTCGAATGAAGCGACTCATATAATAATGATCGAACTTCACTTGGTAAGTTCGTTTGATCATTTATAAAATTATATTGACATTGAAAATGTTTTGTTAAAAGTAAAATACTAAAAAACCCTAGCCAGTCGAATCGTTTATTATTAATACGCCGCCAAAAAATTGTATCTCTTTGTAGGCCAATATTCTCAATATAATAGGAACATTTTATTTTAGAAGATGACTTTATAACAAATTCTAGACAGGGCTCCCAAACGTGTAATGCTTATAAACGAGATTTTATTTAAATTGATCGAAGTGTAATGTCACAGTACAGATACTTGTGCAAAATTTCACCAAAAAATTATAGAAGTAGTTATAGTAGCAGTAACCGCTAGTCAAGATCTCTTGTTTTTCAATACGATTCAGTTAGAATATATATATCTTTTAATATCTTTTAATATCACAAAGTATAGCATATTTTATCGGCAAATTGGCTAACCTAAGTACGATGTCTTATTGTTACTGTTTAAATCATTCAATTTAATAATAATGAGTCATTTGTGAAAGTTCGCATAAAATCCACTACAAAATGAATCCCTATCGATGAGTTTGCAGCTTCTCGAAAATACTTAACCAAGAATTAAATTCAAGGTTTAAGCTGACTCAAAGGCATAACTTTTGAAGTCCTCATATACTGTATTTTGAATCTTAAATACCTCAGTAAGCGGTTCGGTTTGGCTCCCGGTAAACAAGCGATACGGATTTTCTCGCTTTAAATGAAATGGATATTGAGGGTGCACTTAACTTTTAAGAACTTCAAGTTTTAATTAAATATAAATGACATTTTAATAGAATCGCCTCGCAGGTAGCGGCCGATATTTTAGACGGCTTAAAGTGTAATCAAGTTATAGACTTGTTGTAGGTAGTGTTTTAGTGTGTTATATTTTGTTTTATTATTAAATAATAATAATAAATAATTTGTTTCCTTATTTCACAATTTTGTTACATATACATAAAAGAGATGAGATCCACCTAGTAAGTATCTTGAGACACTTGTGTCAGATGGACTCGCCCTTCCATAACTATTACAGTGTTACAGTCCAGGAAAGAAAAAAAACTATTTTAATAATTAATCAATTAATAAAAAGTCTACTTTAGAATGTAACATATTTTGAATACAAAGAAAATATTTATTATATTTTCGTTTCTTTACTTGTAGCAGACTCTCAACACTTAAGAATAGACACAATGAAAATCACTTTTCCTTAAAGAAGAACACAAGGTTTTTGTAGGATTTCCTTTCAGGTTCACAGATTTCAGACTTATAATATCTCAACCTCCAAAAAAAACTAAAAAGAAAGTAATATGAATATTAGAATCTAAACCAGATCAGGGCTAGGCGCTAGTCATGCTGAAATTGTTTATTATAACACGCTAAGGTGTCCAAAAAGTAGTGATAAATATAAATTCAACAGAATAAGGCGGCGCGGAATAACAGGCTTACGAGGGAAATATTGTGATAGCGTAAGCCTGCACTGCTGTTTGTTGTATAAACCCGAAAATCTTTTATAATCAGCCGGCCCGACACAAAGAACTGTGTTGAGCTTAATATACTTACGCTTTTGACTTTAAATTTTGTTTCGTTTATTTGTATTTTACTACTTGTTTCTCTTTATAATAACTCTGTTTTTCTGAGGCACTGAGATATTTCATATTTAATTTGATTCTCAATTCCGAGTTATGAGTTACAAGATACTTAATTTAATCTTAATTTAATTTTAATCTTAATTTAATCATTAGATCGTCATTCTAATGATTAAATTGTAACTCATAATTCGAATAATACAAGATTTTATTTTGATAAGTCTTGAACATGAATAGATACTATCATTTCAATTATTATGATTACGAATTAGACTCTCACACATCCGGAATTTCATAATCGGAAATTCATATTATTTATTCTGAAAGCCCGGAATACCATACAATATCAGTACGCTCCACAGACATTCTGATTTTTTCAGATTATGAATTTCATAGATCGATCTGTAAGAATATGAATTTCCGATTATGAAATTCCGGCTGTGTGAGGCCAGCCTAAAGAAATTATATTGTAGCCATCTAGTTGTTTCTTGATCCTTATGTTTTGAAAAAATTCTGAAGTTATGTTATATTATCCATTTTATAGATATTAATAATATTTTATACATATTTATATGATCTAATTAGATTTTTACGTAATCAATGTGTTTTTTTAATAATAACAGATTATACATTTAACTAAACGGTTGCGACACATACACTATTCTGCAACAATTTTCAACAGATTATTGTATAGTATAACGACTGTATAGAGTAGATGGTATACTGCATTTATACAAGCTAGGCTCGTAACATTTAATACCACGAGCAACTTTTCATTTCGAGCGTATGACAAACGCGCGTTTCCGACACAACATGTAAATCATCCACTATTGAATTAGCCACTGAATGTAGCTGAAATTATTATTTCATTCGTTTTGTAACACACTTGTTATTTTATTACAACTCTTTTTGATATTATACAGGCTGTAACAAAGTGTTATACTTTAGCGCGTATAATATACCCCTTCTATAGCATTCACTGTGAAAGGAGCAGGGCTGAAAAATATACTTTTGATTTCTATGTTTCTATGACAAATGGCCAACGTCTTTTCCCATACAATACTAAAAATTTAGAAATTAAAAAAAGCCCCCGCTAAACAACTTTAAAAATTAATGAAATAATATATTTTACTGACTTGAAGATTAAATAATTCCTAAGTGTAAAGTAATGTCAAACACGGTCCACCCGTTTGGATGCTACGATGCCACGGACAGACACGCACACAGACAAACAGACAGACCAACGGAGAGACACGTCAAACCTTTAAAAAGGAACTCTTTCAGCACTGCGACTATCACAGAGTGACTTTATAAGGGACATACACATTACACACCCCAAACTATTATTACTTTGTTTTATTACACATATTTTGTTTTCTCTATCATTTGAATAAAATTAGTTATGAACGTAAACAAGGAAAAAGTTGTTTTATTAAAGTGGTTGATGGATTTTGATTGAACTAATTATTAATTACACCCTAACGCTAATTAATATTTCGGCGAAGTCGAATTAACTATTTGCAAAGTTATGTTTTTTAATTAATTATTTGGATGAAGAATCCGAATGCCGAAACAAAACTCCAAAAGTGAGAAGAAAATGTTTCAGGAATGAATAAAAATGGAAAGTTACGAAGATGAAAAAATTCAAAAGTTTGAAAACGCATATTTCCTATTCGATAAGAAATTAAATGTATAAGTCTGAAATGATATCAAACGTTAAAATAAGTTATTTATAATATTAACTTGTCATTAATTTTTATTTAAAAAACTGCAATGGAAATCTATGATTATGAATTCTTGTGGATTGTTGTGTGTTTAAGCCTTGTATTTTTGTATTGTAGCATATATTATACAATATACATAGTGTATAATTACGCGTTAATTTACAAACTAAGGCTGTGTTAAGCTCATTAGAGCTATTATCGAGTAATTACAGGTGTACACTTTGCATTACCATCCTGATTACACGCGCTGACTTAACTTAATCTGGGTAACTGGCGGATACACAATAATTGCAGTTCGATTGCAGCACTGTATTATTATTGTATGATAATATAATTATGTTTCCTATCTATACATTCTAAACTCTATGCTAATATGCAATCCATGTATGTTGTAAGGACATTTTGTTGGTTGGTTTAGGGTACGTGCACATTGTGATAAGTTTTATGACCGAGTGCGCGGTGGGTCTTAATCTATCTAATATATATAAATCTCCTGTCACGATGTTTGTCCGCGATGGATTCATAAACTACTTAACCGATTTTAATGTTTTTTTTTAATGTGTGCTTTTTTTCAACTTGAGAGATAGGATAGCTCAGATCTTCAATTATAGTCGCAATTTTTTTTATTGCGAATTATTTGTCTATAAAGAGCGACCATTGTTTATGCGACGCGGGTCACGGCCTACGGGATAGCGATGGACGTTGCCATGGTGACATACTTATTTAGTCACTAATTCAATAAAATAATACGGGCGATATACTTTATATAATAATATGGCAAAGAAACGTTTGCCGGGACAGCTAGTGTTCTATAAAAACTGCGGCCCGCCCCAATGAGCCCCGTCACAATATGCGCGTACCTTGAGTTTGAATTCGAAAGTATTGGAGTAATTGTAATGAAACTTGGCATAGGTAGGTACGTAAACGTAAGCGTATCCAAAAAATAACATGTCTGTCTGTCAGAATTACTGAACTAATTTTATTAAAATGCGTTATCATTTTATCAAATTCAAGCGCCAAACTAACATATAGGAAAATGCACGGATTTGAAGTTGCGAGCAACGTCTTATCTATACATATTGTAAAACAAAGTCGCTTTTTTTTCCCTCATGTCCCTTTGTTCCCTTTAATCTTTTAAACTACGCAACGGATTTTGATGATTCTTTCAGTATTAGATAGCCCATTTATCGAGGAAGGTTATAGGCTATATTTTATCACGCTAAGACTAATAGGAGCGAAGAAATAGAGGAAAATGTGGAAAAAACGGGGAAAATAATTTGAAAGGGCTAACTTGAACGCGATAATCTCAGGAACTACTGGTCCGATTTGAAAAATTATTTCAGTGTTAGATAGCCCATTTATTGAGGAATGCTATAGGCTATATTTATCACGCAAAGACTAATAGGAGAATGTGGAAAAAACGGGGGAAATTATTTGAAAGGGCTTATCTCGCGAACTACTGGAGCAATATTTATGTTATTTGGCACATATAATAAGTAGACCACGTGAAGGATCATAGGCTATCGATTTTAATCATTTTTTCAGTGGCTATATATACCCATGCGACGCCGGGGCGGGTCGCTAGTTGCAAATAAATGTTACATTTTTGTATGTAAATGACCAAGAAATAAAGTATTGTATTACGTTATTAATTAGCGGTCACTCGCGTGACCAACCCAGTTTTGCTGTGGGTATCGTGATCGTAAAAATCGTAGGAAATGGTTGTAAAGGGTTATTTCAAATTAAACCGTATTAAATTGTTGAACAATGAGGCTATAAATTTTAATAATTTTTATTGCCAACGTTATACAGTGATTTGGTTCATATTATTTCAAGGTAATTGTTTGAATTAGTGATCATGAACTTTATAAATTGTACTAGAAGTCATTGAACTTGAAACCTTTATTTTTATTATTTATCTACTTCAATTACTTTTACATATTATGTTATACTAGCGACCCGCCCCGACGTCGCACGGGTATAAAATATATAGCCACTGAAAAAATGATTAAAATCGATAGCCTATGATCCTTCATGTGGTCTACTTCTTATCTGTGCCAAATAACATAAAAATTGCTCCAGTAGTACCTACGCGAGATAAGCCCTTTCAAATAATTTCCCCCGTTTTTTCCACATTCTCCTATTTGTCTTAGCGTGATAAAATATAGCCTATAGCCTTCCTCAATAAATGGGCTATCTAACACTGAAAAAATTTTTCAAATCGGACCAGTAGTTCCTGAGATTAGCGCGTTCAAGTTAGCCCTTTCAAATAATTTTCCCCGTTTTTTCCACATTTTCCTCTATTTCTTCGCTCCTATTAGTTTTAACGTGATAAAATATAGCCTATAGCCTTCCTCAATAAATGGGCTATCTAACACTGAAAGAATCACCAAAATCCGTTGTGTAGTTTTAAAGATTAAAGGGAACAAAGGGGTATGACGGAAAATAAATAATCGGCCAAGTGCGAGTCGGACTCGCGCACGAAGGGTTCCGTACCATTATAGAGCAAAAATAGGCCAAAAATGGTGTTTTTTGTATGGGAGCCCCCCTTCATTTTTTATTTTATTCAAAAATTATTATCAATTAATAAAGTAGACATATAATTAAGGCCTATGTGAAAATTTCAAGTGCCTACCTATTGTCATCATTGATACCGAGCAAAAAACGTTTGAAAAATTACGTTTGATGTATGAGAGCCCCCCTTAAATATTTAATTTATTTTGTTTTTAGTATTTGTTGTTATAGCGGCAACAGAAATACACAATCTGTGAAAATTTCAACTCTTTAGCTATTACCATTCTTGAGTTACAGCCTGGAGACAGATGGACAGACGGACAGACGGACAGACATCGAAGTCTCAGTAATAGGGTCCCGTTCTTACCCTTTGGGTACGGAACCCTAAAAAAGCGACTTTGTTTTATAATATGTATAGATGTATAGATTCTATGATAATGTTGCATCCGTTGCTGAGATACATGACAAAACAATCTTTAGCAAAGTTTTTACAGTGCTTGCACGTAGCAGCTCTACGCCGCGTAGAAGTGCTACAAAAACGTAGAGGCGCTACGCGGTTACTCGGATTTGTAATACAAATCCGATCCGATTTGTATTATACGATCCGTAGAATTAGAATTGAAATATAAAAACTATAAGGGTTCCTTATTGACTACTTAACTACGAGTATAATTAATTATAGCAAAAATTCCTAAACATTTTATTCAACAAAACTAGGAAAATGTATTTTTCGTGTAACTTTCAATGAAATTTGAAACAAATCCATTTGATATAGCCAAGCAAATGGGATTTACGTGCCATTATGAATAATGTATGAATATTTAAATGTAATGTATGATTAACATTTTGGGTAAACAAAGCGACGGTGCCGAACCGTGTACGGGGAGAGTAATTGCTATTGTATTAAGCTATTCATCAAGTTCTGAGGTGAAATTGTAAGGAAGTGTTTCATTGTAAAAGTTAGTACAATAACTACTTGTGCTTAATTCAACTTCTTAAGAAATACCACTTTTTACTTCAAACATATTACGAAAATAGAATATACATATCCGTAATATTCATATTTACATAATATATTATTGAGGTATTTAATAAAATAGGTTTGCGTTTCAAAATATAATAAGCTTCTTTTATGTTTACTACCACGCTTAGTGAGAAGACGTCTCTAATAAATAAGATTATTAACATATGTTTGTGCACATTAGAATGTAAATTTGTTTGTTAGCAAAAAGTTTCATAACATTGCTAGCTAGCAATTTTCAAAAACAGAAACATAAATTGAATCAAACTAATTGAAACACGCTAATTTTCGAAACAATTTCATTGTTCTAATGCCACAATTATTTCCAAATACAAGTCAATTATACCAATTAGCTTGTCACTTCGAACAGTTATAATTGTTTTGTGAAATCAATAATAATAATATTATTGTGATCTTAATCCTTGGACTGGTTTTTAGTTTGGTGCTTGATAAATTTGATTTGATTGAGTCATTTACTCTATGACGCCTACAACTCCAATAAAATTAGTCTTTCTTGCGGGAACCGTACATTTTTCCAGAATTAAAAGTATCCTATGTACCATCAAGGAAATTGATTCCTAAGCAGTTGACAGACCAACGTCATATTTTGATCGGATCATGTCAATTCAATTGTGATCTGTCGGCTGGGTTTGACATAAAGCGACCAAACTACATAGGCTATTTTCTTAGGAATCAACTTCTCTGATAGTACTTTCGTGAAAGTGTCGTCTTGTTTCACTGCATTGTTTTTACGCCTTAGTAAGGCCTAGGGCCTAACCCTATATTCATAGTAAGGCATCAATTCAAGAATCTCAGATTTCTGGTACTGAAATGTAGGAAATATAAGCCGGTACGTATGAAAGTACTTAAACATGGCCATGTATTTTGGAGGGTAACCGGCGCCAGTTATCCTGCAACCAAAATATATGAAAGGCTCTAACAAAACTTCAAACGGATAAGTGAAAGTGATAATCACTGTAAGCGTAAGAAGCAGCTGAAAGTTGTAATATTACCCCCATCTACATAATATTAACTTGTATATGACCCCTATCGCAGTCGCGGTTACTTTAGAAGGTTCTAAAGGTCTACCTAATCTTCAGAACTGTATACCTCTTAAAATAACTGCGATCGAAATTCCATAATTGCTGGTTCTGACCTCTATAAGGGTAATTTAGAAGTACACTTTCAGCTTTTAATATAAATGACGAAATTCTGGCCCTTGGGTCATATACTTATTCAAGTGTGAATAAATAACAGACACGGGACCAAATATTAAAGTTTAAAACTTCCCCGTATTAAACGGCATTATTTCCGTCGTGAAGTATTGTAAATTTAGCACGGCACGTGAGCAAAGCGTTACTTGACTTAATTTAGAGATCAATTTCGTATAGCACGAACCGCGTTTATTCTTAATTTCCTGATGAACAAAAACTCGCGAAACAAATTAGAGGTGTTTTCGGAATTTAAGTGTATGTTTGAGTTAGGTTTGGGTTGTATAATGTAATCGTTAAAGCGGGTATTTCTTGCGCTAATTGCATGTTTTTCCATGTATTCTACCTAATACATTATATTACATTATTAAGGTAACGAGTAATGCTGAAACACGATTTTTGATCTTTGATTTCAACATTGAATGAAAAGGAAAGGATTGAATTCTGATTTAGCATGAGTTTTTAATTTCTGTAAAATCGAGTCTTAATAATAGGAATGTTCATTCATATTCATAATCAGAAGAGTTCTGCTTCATACCGTGAATCTTTCACCATTGAAAGGAAAATATGGCCGTGAAAACAATAGCTATTCAAATATTTGTCAAACAAATGGAACTCCTAAATCAATATAAGTACTGAATTATCGAATTCAGAATAGATTTGAGTCAAGGCTGTGTCATGACACAGTTAATCGATTTTAAAATGCTTTCTGAGAATCGATGTCATATTATGATCATTAACTTATCTTCTTTGATGCCCAAATAGGCCGCGTCCTCATCAAACACGATTCGGTGCCGTCACCGTGTAACGGCACGACGTCGCCACGGTCGCCGCCGCAGTACGGTGCCGCGAACGGTGCAACGCGCAGCGCGCTCCCTTATTTTACCATAATATATATTTTAGTGTCTAAACACACCATGCCGAGGTTCCGCGGCAGGAGTTCGGCATGATTACGTCAGCAATGTCAAACGCATACAATATAACGCGACGAAATTTCGGCATGGTGTGCTTAGACACTAACTCTTTCGCGATCCAAATTCAAACAAGCTCGTTCAAACTCATCAATATACCAACAGCTATTCCGTCAATATTTGACGGAAGGCACGAGGCGACGCACTGTGTCGTATCACGGTGACGGCGCCGCATCGTGTGTGATGGGACGTGGCCATAGTCAACCTATTGGAATATGTCGTCATAAAGAACTGCAACTTCGTGACGTCGAAATTTATTTTTCTTACCTCCGGGCGGAAAACGTCAATTTTCTTCCCGTTGCGCTTACCGATGTTGCCGTTTTCCGCCTACGTCGATGAGAAAAATAGTATACGCACCATGGATGGGCAGTAAATAAGAAAGCCTCAGATCACATGTTTGTTGACATTTCTTATTCTCCTGCCCTAGGTGTGTAATGTACTATTTCGTTTTTTTTTAAATAACTATCTACTTGCTATTATTCATCTGCATTGGTTCAGCGGTTGATGTGTAAAACTGTAACAGACGACGTACTATTATTTTCGTATTTATTACACAGTTATAGGTTTGTTATAACAAACCTATAACTGTTATATATATCATTCTTGTTTCTTTAGCTCTCTGCTTCCTCATTTTTCTTTCATTTCAATATTTAATTCTCCAACAGAAGATACTCGGAGTCGAATGTCAGAAATAATTTCATGAAAGCTCACATAAAAGTAAAACATTTATGTTGTAAATGAAATCAGTACGCCGAGTTGGAGTGAAAAATATTTGTAAAGGTTACTCGGTCCCTCGCCATAAATATTAGACAAGTAAGTTCTCTTGAAAATATTTTATTTAATACTTTATTAAGCTTTCAATATTATTCGCTACGATAAAATATATTAATGTGTGGAATGCACGCGCTCTCAGTTTGTTTTGAATTGAAATAAATATATTTTTAATAAATTTAATTGAAAAAGTACTTTTATACGCAGTTTGAATACAATATACAAAAAAATAAATAAAGTACGGAGCCAAGTGCGAGTCGAACTCGCGCACGTAGGGTTCCGTACCATTATAGAGCAAAATTAGGCCATAAATTGTGTTTTTTGTATGGGGGCCCCCTTAATTTTTAATTTTATTTTAATATTATTATTAAATATTATATTACACATATAACTAAGGATTTTGTGAAAAATTCAAGTACGTACCTGTTGCCATTATTGATATAGAGCAAAAAAGGCCAAAAAATCACGTTTGTTGTATGGGAGCCCCCCTTAAATATTAACTTTATTTTGATTTTAGTATTTGTTGTTATAGTGGCAACAGATATACATAATCTGTGAAAATTAATTCAAATCTCTAGCTATTACCGTTCTTGAGTTACAGCCTGCAGACATACAGACAGACAGACAGACAGACAGACAGACAGACAGACGGACAGACATTGAAGTCTTAGTAATAGGGTCCCGTTTTTACCCTTTGGGTACGGAACCCTAAAAAATGTGTATGAGTACCTTATATAGAGTTCACTGTGAATTAGTAGCGCTGAAAGAGTTTTATCTTTTAACTTTTGTGTGGGAAAACTCGAAACGCTTGCCCATACAAATCACAAAAAATTGACCATTCAGCTCTGCTACTTTTACAGTGAAGTCTATATAAGCGACACACACATACAGTATACACCCTAAAGTATTGTGACTTTATTTTGTTACACCCTGTACACAGATGCACTTAAAAAACAGTTCCACAGTAGTTTCCACAGTAGTTATTCAACAGTGGGTTTGCGCAAACCACACGTAGAATTCGTATTTATTACAATACTTGTATTATTCAAAATCCATTACATAAATAAGCTGGATAGAAGCGTTTTGGCGACGAATTTTCATTTAAATAAATATCATCCACTCGCAGATACAATGTAAATACACACGAATTAATATTTTCAGTGTTTGTCTTTGAGACACGTTTACGCTTATAGTGATTTAAGGTGACGCCGCGTTAAAGTAAAAAACCGTGTTGGATATGTTTTAGATTGCTTGTTTTCTATGAGAGGCCGGGCCGGCCGCAATTAAACAAGCAATGTAACAGCAAAAAATGGGCGTAAGCGACAAAATGGTTTTTGTCGAGTAATTTAAAAACCATAAATACATTTCATATAAGCTATGGGAAAATAAAGTGTATGCTTGAACCAATCTATGTACAAATTTTGGAAGCTTAAATCACATCCTCTGTTGGCAAAATAGAAATCCCTTTTTTTACAGAGGTCTTTTTGATTGATTATTCTGTGTTATGAAAGTTGACCAATTGCGTTATGCTATGGGTAATTCAAAGAAAAAGACATGATGAATACTGACAATGAACTTTAATTTCTTAGCTTTAGTCACTGCTGAGAAAAATCGATATCGCTACAGCCAAATTATCAAAGCGTCGCCTTAAGTGTGTTTTCATACTTATGTTATGAATTAGAAAGTCTATCTATCTGTCTGTCAGGATTTAACAGCTAAACCCTATATTAACCCATCAAGCCCCATAAGGACACCGGTGACTGCGACAACAATAGAATAACAGTAGATTTCCAAGAATCTGCGATCGACGGATTAATTCAAATTTAAACTTATTATAATTTAGCCGGAAGCCAATTAAATTATTGTAATTGAGATTTAAACCTTTTTTAACCGACTACGGCAAAGCCGGGTAGTGATTTTGTCAAAAATAGGGGCACTACGGTCTGTTACCTCTTCACGCCAAAACAACTGAACCAATTTTGCTGGGTATGTAGATACTTTGAGTTCCGGGAAAGAACATAAGATACTTTTTATCTTGAAAATATGTACGGTTCGGATACTAAATTCGTTCTCTGTTCTGTTTGCTCTCTTCCTCTCCCTTCCTGTACTCCATTTTCATTCTTGCCTGTCTCTGATGATGAAGTACGTAAACACATCATGGCTATAACATCTAGTGCAGCAGGCTATGATAACCTAAACCCTCGCATGATATCACTTACCCTTCCCGAACTCTTGCCAATTCTTACACATATCCTTAACTACTCCTTGACAACGAGATCTTTCCCTTCAGCATGGAAACGTGCTAATATTATTCCACTTCCAAAAACACCAAATCCATCTGCCGTTTCCGATTTCAGACCAATATCCATACTACCCTATCTCTCTAAAATCCTTGAACACATTGTTCATAAACAGCTTTCCCAATTCCTATCCTCTAATAAGTTACTTTCTCCATTCCAATCCGGTTTCCGCCCAGGTCACAGTACTGTCACAGCGCTGCTAAAAGTCACAGATGATCTCCGACTAGCTATGGAAAACAAATGTATATCAATCTTAGTTCTCCTCGATTTTCGCAGCGCTTTTAACTCTGTTGACTTTGATATCATCCTTTCCATCCTTCGTTCCTTTAACATATCTCCCTCCGTGGTGGACTGGTTCGACTCCTACCTTCGAGGACACTCGCAACGTGTCCGCTCAGATGAGGCCACCTCAGATTAGTGCGATATTGAAGCGGGTGTTCCTCAGGGTAGCGTTCTCTCTCCCCTCCTATTCTCTATTTTTATTAATGCTATCGTCACAATAATCACATCAAATTTTCATTTATACGCAGGTGACCTGCAAATTTATCGGCATTGTACTATCGACGATATCAATTCTGTGATTTCTGGCATAAATACCGACCTACAAAAATAGCCGCCTGGGCCAGATCTTTTGGTTTGCTTGTGAATCCGAAAAAATCGCAGGCCATCATAATTGGAACCAAATACATGACTCAACACTTACGTAATGTACCTCCTGTCATATATGATGGTACTGTTATCGGCTTTACTAACTCAGCTAAAAATTTAGGGATCATCTTGGACAGTAATCTTAGTTGGAAACCTCAGGTTAATGAAGTCAGCAGAAAGGTACACCACTCGTTGCACATGATGAGGAGCCTCCAAAATTTCGTGCCTATTCCCACCAAAATTCTCCTTGTCCAAACCCTTATTCTCCCTATCTTCGACTATGCCGATTCCTGCTACTTAGACCTGAATGAGGAACAATTGACAAAATTAGAACGCCTGCAGAATCTCTGTATCCGTTTTATTTTTGGCCTAAAAAAGTTCGATCACATTTCTGAACATAGATTAAAACTCAAGTGGCTTCCCATCCGCCTCCGTCGCAACTCCCATATCCTAAGCTTACTGTATAGTGTCCTGTATAATCCTCTATCTCCCTCCTACCTTGTCGATCGATTCAACTTTTCCCGACCCCTCCCATATATCCCATGTAGAACCAGTGTTAGAATGAACCTTTCCCACCACATCGTTCCAACTTTTATTCTTACTCATTCACTGTTCATGCAGTTAGATTGTGGAACTCACTTCCTCATGCTGTTCATGATAGCCCCACTATCAGTTTATTCAAAAAAAGATTAAAAGAGCACTATCTTCAAGAATCCATATTATAAATACCGTTATTAAATATACATATAGTATTTATGTATTATAGGCGAATTATTTTGTATTTATTTCAATTAGTATGGTATTATAAATTATTTATTCTGGTTTTAATACTGCTATTATTATTCATTATTTTTAGTATGTAGATCTAAGACTTTTTTTTGTGATTGTGCACGCTCTGTCCATTTTCTTACATCGTATTTTCTCTTCGTAGGGCTGCTGTAAGAAATTTCTGTAGAAATAAGCAGTTCCTTCGTGTCGTCTTTCCATGTCAATTGTGTTAGAATAAGTTTCTTGTGTACAATAAATGTTAAATAAATAAATAAATAAATTTGACTCAAAAAGTGTGTTTGTTAAGTTGCCTATCATGATTCATATTACAAGAGTCTTAATAATTAATCAGATGTTCATATTATAATAGTATTTAGTGATTGCAAACCTGCACCACTACCAGTGCATTTTATTTGGACAGCTGTGGTTTTATTGTAACCATATATTGTAACCAATGAGGATTATTGTCGGAGTTAATTAATGTAAAAGGTTATTTATAGCAGTATGTTGAATAAAATTTTTCAAACTCTAGTACTTACACTGTGCGTCAATTTCCATGTTTATTACGAGTTACATTACAGGGGCAACTATTACAAAGCTTAAAGTCAAGGATTGTTCAAAATTCAAGGTATGTGGTAGAAAGACCCAGTGTCATACAAACACTGTGTGATATAAAAATATGAACATATTCGTATTAGATGGCGTTGAATTCTGGTGCGTATAATCGTAGGCAATATTAATGTAAACTTTAATATTCTTGGCAAAAGATATTTAAAAACTATGTGTCCTGTCCTGTACATACTTACTTACCTACTGCGGCGCAGCGACCCAAATTGAGTCTTGGCCTCTGACATAAGAACACGCCATTTCTTCCGATCCTGTGCGACAACTTTCCATGATTCGGGTCGTAACGCCTTCAGGTCCTTTTCTACCTCATCCCTCCAGCGGTATCTGGGACGGCCCACCGGTCGTTTGTCCTGTACATAGTTCTTTTGTCAAAGATCTCAGACAAATTTTTAGTCAAGGCACCCTAATTCAAAGCTTGATTATATCACTCAGACATAATGTATACTTCAATAACAATTGATAAAAACAAATCTTACCAAGTAAATTAGCCAATTCTAATGGAATACCAGCTGAAAATTGCAATAATAATAAAATAAAAGCCCAGTAATGAATATAAACGTGTTTTATAACAACGCGATTACGTGCCGTTATTTTATTGCAAACTCGACCATTCTAAGTGATAAATTTAATTGTTTTCGATACTGTTATAGTGGTGAGGTGTTTTATGTTACATTTTAAATATTTTAATTAAAAAACCTGCAAGCATAACTTGTCATTTGTTAATGCTTCGCTTTATATAATTGATTAATCTGAGATTTACAAAAATGAAATCAAAAAACATATTTCTACCGTCTACGTACGTATTATTAAACTAAAAGCTCGCGTTTTTAAAGGCAAATAATACCGTTTTATTTGTATTAAGTAAATAAAAAAACAGCCGATTGGCAGTCAAGGAAGGTGTTCTATCTCAGTTCTCTGCCATCACTTAGGGCCAACCCACCCGTACCACAACCACACCACATCGCAACGACAAAATGCCGTCAAGCAGTTGTTACGTGTGAATGGTGTCGCTGCAGCTTTTTGTAGTTGCGTTGTGGTACCGACAAAATGTCGACGTGGTTGCGTTGTCGCCAGTATTTGCGATGTGGTTACGTACGAAAGTCAATGAAACGGAGGGGGGAAGAGCGCGGGAGGTGTGCGCGCACTGCCATTGCATCGACGCAACGTTGTGGTTGCTTGTGGTTGCGATGTGGTCGGTATCACACAAGTGGTCGACAACGACTGCAAAATGTGGTACGTGTGAATAGTCCAGTTCATTCACAATACGAAATATACGCCCGACCACGTGGCGTGGTTGTGGTTGTCGGGTCGCGTGTGGTTGTGGTACGTGTGGGTTGGCCCTGACATGGGAATGATGGGTAAGTTTTTTATAATTGAGGTTTTGTTTATGACATGACAATAATAACTTAAACCATTGCAGCATTGTAATTTTCAGATTGTTGTTTTACACACACTAACTTTACCTTGACTGGGCCAGTAAATTTAGTCAAATCACTGGTATGTTTTGCGAGTTATCCGTCTAAGTGCGACCGCACATTGGAGACACGACTGTAGTTAGACAGTCTTGTTTCACATAGACAAGTCAGTCTTACGACACAATTAAAACAGTTGTGTCTATCGCGTGGCGCACACCAAGTCAAAACTGTCTTGACTACGATGACGCAACGCATACAATTGTATAATATTAAACAGTAGAGAACGCCCGGACAAAGTAGACAGAATTATAGAGTATGCCGACTTAAGTTAGAAATTTTTAAATTTGACGTACATATGACGAAAATCGCTAGGGTTGTTAACTTTTCACTACGAACTTAAAACTATGACATATTACAGGCATTAGGGTTTCCTATTACTGTATTTCTCTGGGATGTTAAACATGTTAAACACGTTAAAAACGGGATGTAAAACACGTCAATTTGAAATTTACAACTTAGGTATTACAAATAACAAGTTGTATAATAATAAAATTAAAAACGAGTGCATTTTGCGTCTATTGCGAGCAGTTCTGAAGATAGATAGAAAAGTTAAAAAATTAACGGGAAAGACTCGACGGGAAAGATAGTACTTGGATCGCTGGATGTGTTTCTCCTTTTGGAGAAACACGTCCAGCGTTTCGTATTATTGTTTATGTTTTGGCACATGTGATTAAAATTGTCAGAATCTAATTTTGAAATCTTCAAGTTTTTAAAAATAAATTATATCAGCCAGCGCGAGGCACATTCAATTCATAATCTTAGTGAAACCCATAAACGTTAGTAACATAGAATATCTTATAAGTCTATGGTGAAACCCGACGAATTTGACATAATATATTGAAACCTGTCCGTCTCTTTGCAGTCGAAGTTCTGGACTTCGACTGCAAAGAGACGGACAGGTTGGCTCGGAACTGGTATTTTTTTAACCAGGTTAAAAGAAAGAAAGAAAGAAAGAAAGAAAGAAAGAAAGAAAGAAAGAAAGAAAGAAAGAAAGAAAGAAAGAAAGAAAGAAAGAAAGAAAGAAAAAAAATATTTTAATTTTCGTCATCTTCCTTCATTCAACTTTTGTATTGGCGCATTCTATTTTTTTTTTCTATAATTGAAATTCTATAATTGAATGCGTCAACGAACGCAACGCCAACATTGTCATTTTGTTCAGTTGCAGTGTCTGTCATCTTATTGTAACAAGTGCGACGAGAACATTTTACTGGGTAGAATATGTGCGCCTTATTTGGTCATAAGAAATTCCAGAAAAAAAGAACAAAGCGAAAGTTTTGGATACGGTCAGAGGGTATGCATCGTGGGTATGCCTCACGTGCGCTGTTGATGATGCATGCCCTTAATGAACAAAAAAGGCACAGTGTGGACATAGCTAATGGCACGCTCGGCCTAAAAAGCTAGTCGGCGTTTTAGTCGTGAAAGTTTCATTGGATATTTTTATATTGTACGAGATGACACCCACAACTCCGTTGCGCCAAAATTCCCTTATCGAGCGAAACGTATTTTTTTCTGGGATAAAAAGTTTCCTGTGTCCTTTCCCCGGACTCAAAGTATACATTCCAAATTTCAGCAAAATCAGTTCAGTGGTTTAGGTGTAAAGAGGTAACAGACAGACACAGACCCACTTTAGCATTTTTAATATTAGTATGGATTGTTAAAATGATTAGACTGTTTTTATTCATTACACAATATTATAAAAACAATTGAAAATTAATTTGCGTATCTGGTTTCAATAAAATGCCTCCAACTTATTTTTTTTTAATTTTAGGCTCAAATAACTATTTCATTTCTTCTAAGCTTCGAAACATAATAACTCTCGACTGACTGTGATAAGGAAAGTATATTTGTAAACATTTAATTCTTTTGTTTTTGTTGCAGATGTGAAGAATGTGGTCTAGTGCAATGGGACACAGTGGTAGTGCGATGCAGGTATGTAAAATATGATAACTAGGATGAAATATAACTATAATAATTATTATTTAGCAGTAGTCAAGGCCGACCTTTTTCAGAGCAATTGCCTCTATAATAGAGATTTGGTAGACATGCTGTCAAAATTTAGGAGAAAATTAACTCGATGAGACTGTAGTTTTAGGAACCCCTTACCACTGCTATTTATTCAGTTAAAAATATTTCAGAATAAAACTAAGAAAATTTTGATTTCACACAAAATCATTAAAAGTAATAATATAAATTATAATATGGAATTAATATTTACGTTTTGATTCATTATGAAAAACATTTACATTTTGAGACTCAAACTGTTAAAACTACTTCGCTTATTTAAATTACATAGCGTTTAACTTAATTACTCATAACTGGCTTAAGGCCAATGAAAAACGGATAATATGCATTTTATATAACTTCTGGAAACTGCTGCGCTCATCAGAAATTTCGATTAATTCTTATGTTAGTTTTTCAGCCCCGACTCAACATGATAAAATTAAAATGAACTTAACTAAGTGTTATTTAAATCCATGTTTATTAGGTATTACAGTCCTTGACGCAATTTAGTTTTATTTTAATAAAACAAAAGTCATATTATCATGCTCAATCCTACTGAAGTTCTGTTTTTTTGTTTTTACTTTACTAAGTAATATAAAGAGCTAATAGTGGTTTAAAATCTCTGCTGTATTGCATTGTATTGATTATGGTGTTATTATGGTGTCATTATGTTATCATTCTACATATTATTTTGTAAAAAATATCCAAAAAGTAAAATAAGTATATAAGTAAAACTTACCTAGGATAATTCCTACGATAGAAGTTACATTTTATAAGTTGATAAACTACTACGAATTGATATAAGATCATAAGCCTCAAGTGATTCCTTTTTTTCCCGTTGGGAAATGCTTGTGCATTTCCGACAGCCTGGGGGGCCGCCTGGATATGTGGGACTCCTCGGGTGCTGCGGCAAGGTGGAGCACCTTTGGTTACCCACCAAAACCTAACGGTGCCTGCTCTCCGCGTATCGCTGGGCCGCTGGACCCGCCTGAGGCTAAAATTGCCTAAAGGGATTCCTTTTAAAATTATTGTTGGCGACCTAAAATAAATGAATAACTACTTTACATTTAACATGACGTGTTTTAAAATCATTTGTTTTTCCATTATTCCCAATTGTAGAAACAGTCGCATAATAAATAATATCTGCATGGATGGACTAACTGGTTTTGCATATTTTCCCAATGTTTACAATCTGTTATTGGAACTGCTCGATATTGTACGGGCCCGTGATTTTCAATACTATTGAAAACATGTTTTGATTTCACTTTTGTGTTAGTTCCCTTTGTTTTTTCCAATTGTCATTCCAATGTTTGTCACAATTTCTTTGTTTCCGTTTTATCTTGATTCATTAATACATAAACAGTAAAGTTAATAATGTTATTTATTATAAGGATTTGTTTGTTGAGCGTTAGATAAAATATAGTTATTATTGGAAAAGGTTTAGCGACATATTTAGGAACGAGCTTTTGCCCGCGGCTTCGCTCGCGTTAAGAAGTATTATTATATACAAACTTTCATCCCCTATTTTAACCTCTTGGGGTTGAAATTTATCAAAATCCTTTCTTAGCGGATGCCTACGTCATAACATCTACCTGCATGCCAAATTTCAGCCCGATCCATCCAGGGGTTTGGGCTGTGCGTTGATAGATCACCATGTCAGTCAGTCACCTTTGAGTTTTATATATTTAGGAATATGATTTACTTAAATTTATATTTGATAAAAGTTTACAAATAAAGCATTTTTAGACGTATAAAATGTCATATATTTTTCTATGACATCATACTTATTACTTACAAAATTATAATATTATGTTCAATATCAAATACACCACCTATTGGTTCTAACAGCGTATTAATGTAGTTGCAATGCAACAAAGCAGTTTATAATTAGCTGGGCATTTCACCGACATGTTTAAAACTTTATTAGCTTAGGCAAAATTTGTTAAGTGGTTGCCGCTTCACATTTCATGCACAGATTGTGAAGTGGTCCAGTGGTTGAAATCAACCGCAAAACCACTAAAAGTTATTATAGTTAAAGCTGGCTGTAATGAGTTCAGTTTTCAATTGAAGAATGCAATTCATTAATTAAAGCTATCGATCTGTTAAATTATTGTTATTTACCTGTGTACGAATCTCTTCGTAGCTTTTCCACTTAATGGACAAGCTGATGTTGCCCCCAAATTAATTCAGCTAAAAATAAAATAAATACAACGCTGAGTCCATTTCTGGGACTCAAATATTAACGTATGAAATTTTATTAAAATTAGTTCACCGCTAAACAAAAAGGCACGACGCGCTACGAAGTGCTATAACATGCTACGAAGTGCTAGAACAAGCTTCAAACGCTACAACAAGTAACGAAGCGTTACAATAAGCTACCAAACACTTCAACGCGCTAAGAAACACTATAACGTGCTACGAAGTGCTACAATAAGCTACCAAACACTACAACGCGCTAAGAAACACTACAACGTGCTGCGAAGCGTTACAATAAGCTACGAAATACTACAACGCGCTAAGAAACACTACAACGAGCAACAAAGCGTTACAATAAGCTACGAATCACTACAACGCGCTAAGAAACACTACAATGCGCTACGAAGTGCTACAAAAAGCTATGAAATGCTACAACGCGCTTCTGTATACTGGTAGCGAATCATTGTGAAGCCCCTTGATACGTGTATGGGGTAACGAAATCACAGAAGCAAACATTGCTACGGGCAACAAAATGCTTCAAAGCGTTACAAAGTGTTATCAAGTACCACGAAGCGGTTCGAAGAGCCGCTACAGATCGAGGCTATAATATTATGTCAAAATGTTCTACATATAGTTTTTTATATAGTTTTTTTACGAAAACTTGCAATGTGATACAAGGTTTAAAGAACCTATCAACGGTTTAAAGAACCTATCAAAGCCCTGCGACCCCAAAGTCTACTTTCTACGTATTAAATTTAACTACAATTCGATGAATCATATTCTGTGGCTATAAACATTATGTAATAAAATAAAAGTTATAATTTTGAAACTAGAATTCGAAATCCATGCATTAAATATTACAGGAAATAGAAGTGTGATTCAAGTAAATGGTGCTACGAGGCGGATTTTTACGGAGCATTTGGTCCTAGCTGATCCAACCCATTGATAACGTTAGTTCAGAGGCTCTCAAACTGTTTATAGAGCACTTTAAAAACTGGATCCCCAGCAGATTCAATACTACCGATTTAGAAATCTCGAAAAAAATATTAGTTCTGGCTTTTTTAAAAGTAAATGTCATAAATCTCCGTAACATAATATTATCTACCAGTTCTAACAGATGAGTGAAGTCTAGCCAACATTGTTGTTCTGCACTATAAAAACAAAATGATTTCTTATTTATTCATTTTTTCTTGTACCAGGTTTACAATTTTGTACTTACCCCTATTTGTTACTCCCAACATCCATCGAATCTTGCGTGGACTCCTGGGGGTCCACCTGAACCACTTTGGGAGTCACTGTTCTAGCTAATCCGAGCCATTGATAACGTTAGGTAAATGGATAACGACTTCCAGGTCCAAGTGTTAATTTCAAAACGATTCCAAAGTTTTAATAGACCTATTGGAGGAAGTTTTGACAAGTTTTACATTCGTAACTGTTCAAATTACAGTTGTAAATACTTTGATTGAGATAAGGAACCTTAAAATTGCCATCAATTTAGAAACGACTTTTATCAAGTTATATATTTTAAAGTGCTGAATTTTATAATGTAGATACAGATTAAATACGATTGATGTAAAATTAATATGGGAATGGCTAAATTATTTTGAAAGATAGTTCTCATATTTATTAAAGTACTAGCTGTCCCGGCAAACGTTGTTTTGCCATTTAAAGTACTTCTACTTCATCAGTTGATACAAAATCTTAACCCCTCTTTTGTCACCTAAGAGGAGTGGGGGGAAAATTTTTATACACCGGATGTTAAGTTGGGAAAACAGTTAATAATATGAAGTAAGTCCATTAAAGAAAAAAGTTTGATACAAAATCTAACCCCCTCTTTGGTCCCCATAGAGGGGTGGGGGGTGATTTTTTTTACACCAAATGTTGAGTTGGAAGAAAGCAAATATATCTGCGAAAACCGTATGCAAATCGGATCAGTAGTTTTCGTGTTAAAGCAAAAGTCTTATACAAAATCTGACCGCCTCTTTTGTCCCTTTAGAGGGGTGGGGGGAAATTTTTTTATACACCGGATGTTAAGTTGGAAGAAGACAAATATATCTGCGAAAACCGCATTCAAATTGGATCAGTAGTTTTCGTGTTAAAGCAAAAGTCTTATACAAAATCTTACCCCCTCTTTCGTCCCTTTAGAAGGGTGGGGGGAACTTTTTTTATGCATCCAATGTTAAGTTGGAAGAAAACAAATACATCTGTGAAAACCGCATTCAAATCGGATCAGTAGTTTTCGTGTGATAGTGGAACAAACATACAGACAGACAGACAGACAGACAGACAGACAGACAGACAGACAGACAAAAAACTGACCACAGATTTGGCTTCTATAGCGATGTAGTGACCCTCCGCTTATTATTTTTTGAATATCTTTAATGTACAGAATCTTCATTTCTACAGTTTTATTATATGTATAGATTTATATGCATCCTGATTTTTCAGGGAAAAACCTAGTAAAAATTACATTACTTCTTCACAATTCATCAAGCCCCAAGCGGCCATATCCGGCCGCGATAACAATGAAAAAGCTATTGTGTCTCGTTTTGCCACGACTGGTGGGTTAAAAGCCTAACAAGTGTAAACTACTACATACCTAATTTGGGTAAAATATGTTTAGTAGTTATTGCATAAAATAAACATACTGGCTCACAAACTTTAATTTTACTGTACATTGCATTCAACCAATACGTCTTATTAATTATCAACTTTGTACAAATAGTCAAAGAGCTCGATATCTGCGAATGTTTTATTCGAATGTAACACATTCTCTGAGGGTTAGATAAAACATCTCATTGAGGACGTTATCGCGTTGTAAAACGAAACGACGTCGTTCGTCGACGTGTCGGATCTCCATTACCAAGTTGTATGTAATTCTAAGTTTGATGATCAAAGTTGCCTAATTGCTGATCATTAGAGATCATTAGTGTAATTTTTGGACTAATTAAAATATTAAAATTTGTGGAGTTTAGAGAACGACTGCCACTTACGCACAATTGAATACAGTACTTACACGATAAAAATGTGAGATATGTAGTTTCATCAGAAACTAAAAGAAAAACTACAAAAAAGAATTCCAACTGATTCAACTGAATTTTTTTGTAAAAAACTCTTATAACGACCGACGTTGTGCATTTTTTGGACAGGCAAAAAATGTTAAGCTCGCGTCAAGACGTGACTTGATCAAAAATTCGTAAGAAGGAAGAAGAGTACACCGACAGAAAGAAAGTAATATTCGCTAATCACGAGACAAAAATGCATGCCTACGCTGCTGTTCTACTTTACTACAACCGACACTCTTGGAATGCACTCGGTTTGTTAAATAAATTATTTAAAAAACCGAGCGCATTCCAAGAACTATTTACATTATTATGAACGTACAAAATTTCAGAAGCTCAGTAAAAACCAGTTTTCCCGTACGAGCTCACTTTCCCAGCATCTCTGTTTATATTCCCCAAAAGCAACTTCCCAAAATCCGTCACAATCACAAAGTTGGAGCGCCAAGGGATATTTTAATTTAAATTGCAATGTTATTAAAGTTAATTTGCAAAGTTTTATCATTTACCCTCTGATGAGGAGCGTTCACAAAACATGTGTTGAAGAGCGCATTTATAATGTAATTAATGGAACCCAGGGCGCTTCAGTGGTCAGCCGTGTTTTGTGAATGTGCTAATTTTGGGAGATTCATAAATTGCAGCGTGTTGAAAGTGTTTTAATTGAAACTCATAACGATGTAGGTTAATATAGGTTAGGACTTATCTAAAGCTAAGTGCGGTAGACGCTAATTTATTGTTTATTGCATGAAACTCTGTTTTACTTGACCTCAGACAAAGCTAGAGCTGTGTCCCAAGAAAGGACATAGGATAGTTTAGACCCAAATCAATTTAGCGGTAGTAAATTATGTAGCAGACAAGAAAATTTAATTTTATGCGCATTTTTCAAAAATTCGAATCTTAATAAAAGCGTGGAAAGCTGCAGGCGACAGTAGAACATAATTTTGGAGATGTCGTATATTAAAGACATGACAATTTCGTCGGGAATGCATTAAGATATGTGCAGCGAGAAAATATCTAGAACGGGAGACAATAGCTGAGTTGAGGACGCATACGGACGCATACGACACTGCCATAGACTTTGTGATTGCAGAAATGACAATGGAAGAGATAGTGCGAGTGAAACTTTGAAGCGAGCCTAGAACACTTTTATGTAGGTGATATTGTTTAAAATACGCGTTAAATGTATGAAAACGAGTAACTTTATTTTATTTAACATGACTGGTAGTCCCTAAAATGAGATGAAATAGCGGTATTGTAAAAAGAAGTCTTAAAAACTTTGCTAAAAATCCTTAACCTTCCAGGCACGTCTGTCTTTCTCTAGTCTGTTTTCGTACCCGTGTTTTCGCGTCGTAACATCCTAATGCATCTTACCATTAAGAAAGCGGAACAACTAAACAAAATAGCATGCCTTCCTCACTTTTTGCTTGACGAAGATAAACCAAAGTAACTTCAATGTTAGTGTTTGCACTTTGCTGTAGTTGTTATATTACATTTTAAGTTGCTTTATTTTCATAATAAATTAATAATAATATATTTTTATTATTAATTTATAATATATATATTATGAACTATATAAAATTATAGATCATTAAAATTATAAATATCAATTATTGTAAGATTTCAACGACTTGTTGCAAACTTGTCTTGATTATGTAACTCCTCAATTAGTCAATTATTGTGTCTAAATACCGCTGTTTCAGTACTACTACTTTTTTCAAACTTTGAATAAATGTTTTGTTATAAAAATATGGAACCAAAATATTGCATCGTAATATTATAATGCACGTCATAAAATAACTTTTCTATACGACGTCATGTCGTTCTCATGATATTATTTTAACTGAGAGATGTCCAGTGCACGAGCTGGGTAAGTATTACAATAAAAATATGAAATAATTCAATTTCCCCAGATTCCTTTGTCGGACATGCTATAATAAATTCACAATTCGTTCTGAAGCAAGGTTTAAAGAGTTTTGAATAACACACCAAATAACGCCACTTGCATCATAAAAGATATTACACTATCCTCTGCTTTATCAAATTTAATATAAGGAGCATTTCATTAAAATATAAATGTATGAGAAATGTTTCTGTTTAGTGTAGAGGAAATTTGATAATAAAACAACGGGTTGCACTCTAAATGGGAAAAAGAAGTAAAAACGAAATAGTCGCAGGCATAAACATTTTCCGGGCGGTAAAAAGAGAGAGGATTGCTGCTTTTTTTTTCGATCATGTCATGACCTGATGCGAGTTTAAAAAAAATCCCATCAAAAAATCGCACGAAGCAAAAGAATTTTTCACTTCAAAAATATCGTCTTGCCGGCCCCGCGCATGTCGTGCCTATTATGAAGAAAGTAACAAAACATAAAAATATACTTTGACCGACAAAAAGTTCCCTAATTAATATGCTCGACGTCAATTTTCGGAAACTTTTATAAAATAATCACAAAGAAAACATTCAAAACCTAAAGAAAATTCCGCGGGAGTAGCAAAACGGTAAATATTTAAATTTTAACCGCGAGTTCGTAATGAAAATAGAGTGAAGTTAAAGTGAGTGCACAATGAAATAATGACGGAAGCTAGTTTCGAATACTTCGTTATAAACTAACAAAATACTATTAAAGTATTTGTCGACGGCTTTGAACTACGAAACTTGTCTCATTAAGTCGAGAAAGCTCTGTTAAGCTGCGTGCACACTGGGTGTTTATTTTCGCGAGTAACGAAGTCATTTTAAAGGCCTTCCCTACGGAGATTCCATAATTTACCGTATTTAGAGCCTTATAAACTCATAATTTGCAAGCTAAAAAGTTATAATAAAAATGCAGCAATAATCTTCAGTATGTCAACATTCCTTTCCACGTTTTGAACCAAATTTTTCTGTTTAAGTCTCACTTTTCAACCTAAAATGCACTCACTGTAAAATATAGGGTATGTGAAAGAAATACTATGGAGTAACGGTGTAGCTAAAGCTATCATATTTAAAATTCAATCGGTTTACGAGTTCACCGATTTAAGCGTGAAGGCAAAACAGTCAAACATACTTTTGCATTTAAAATATTATAATTATCTTGTTATACGAATTTAAAAAATAACTTATCCTTTAACAAGAAAATTATAATACGTTGTAGCAAATCGTAAAACTTCGTAGCAATTCGTAGCACTTCGTAGCAAGCTGTAGCATTCCGTAGCAAGTCTTAGCACTTCGTAGCAAGTCATAACACTTCGTAGCAAGTCATAGCAACTCGTAGCACTTCGTAGCAAGTCAACACTTCGTAGCAAGTCAAAGCAGTTCGTTTTTAAATGTGGTCTAGATTATAGGTTTACTAGCGTAGTTTAAATGGCGCACTGGGACAAAACCTTATTTATGTCATAAGGCAAACAGAAGATTTATCTGCAGGCTATAAAATATAAAAAATATTTTTCTATTTTGAAATAATTATAGTCTCCAAGTAAGGAGGGACAGTGGTGACAGCTCACTGATTTCGTTTAATTTGCCGGAGATTTTGTCCCTTCCTCAATTAGTGCGCCACTAAATAGTGTTGAGACGTTTCATTATTACCGGTCTCGGAGAAAATAAATGTTAAACACAAACTGACTTGCGATAGATTAAGAAGTAGTGAAATTTTTATTTTGAATGTTCAATTATAAACTTAGACTTTGGCAACACTAAAATAGCTAAAAGTAATTCTTTTTTAAAAATACTAATTTACCTTAATGAATATTAAATTATGTTAGTCTTGCTAAAATTTAAGAACAGCTGAAACGATTTGACTCATTTTAGTCTACAAATGGAAGTGCAGAGAAGGTTGATGAAAGTGATACGAACTGTCATCTAGTCTATATTTAAAAACTCATTTCAACATCACATTACAAATGCGAAAGTGTGCCTGTCTCTCCGTCTATCTGTCTGTTTCCTCTTCATGCTTAAATCGCTGAACCAATTTTGTCGAAATTTGGTATGGAGCTACTTTGAGTCCCGAGAAAGGACATAGGATACTTTTTATCCCGAAAAAATTTACGGTCTTCTCGAGGTAAACAAATCATCATCTATAGTATTCAATATTATTTTGAAGATTCAATTTTGAGTTCACAGAACTGTATTAGTTTATATTCAAAGCGATATATTTCCATTAGGTGTACCGCTTGCGGCTCCGTGTGTCGTCGGGCTTAACGGAGATTTAAGAAGAAAATGTATGGCACCGCTTCCGAGGCCCGTGACTGACGCGCGCGGCCTACGACTGTCGTAAGCCGCGCGCGATCGTGTCTTGAAGTTATGACAGTCGCGCACGACCGACGACAGTCGTAGGCCCCGCGCGACCGTGTCAAAGTTATATGGCACGATCGCGCGCGGCTTACGACAATCGTAGGCCGCGCGCGTCAGTCGCGGGCCTCGGAAGCGGTGCCATACATTTTCATACGTTGACTATGGTCGCGAGCGTCCGACGACAGTCGTAGGTCGTGCACGACCGCGATCGATTGCGATGCACGGAATTGTACCTTTAGTAATGTCGCATGTCCACACGTACGACTGTCTTTGATGTGTTTTATGTAGAGTGAAGTCGAGAATTTTGAATTTCATGACAAGTGTATGACACTAGAATAACTGTTCCGGGTGTAATGAAACAAAGTGTTAATGTTTTAGGGAGTTTATGATTCCCCTGTATAGAGTTCACTCTAAGAGTAGCAGCGTTGAATTTTTTTTTACTTTTATTTGGGCAAACTTATGACGCTGGGGCACTTGCCATACAAATTACAAAATAATGTCCTTTCAGGACTACCTACGCTACGACGAAGCTACCAGAGACTACCTACGAAGTTGACTGTAGAAGTAGCGCTAGCGTATAGCGCTACCTCTACAGTCGACTTGTGGGAATAATGCGTTCTGGCCGCAAAGGAAGATTTTCCGACCAAGCGAGTTGGTATGCTCGGTCAGGCCGAAGCGGGAAGCCCACGTGATACATTTCAGGTGTCGTATATATATTATACCAACGCGCTCAGAAAACTTCGATAGCACGATGCAGGAATATTAGGCGAATTGTGGGTCTCACACAATTCGCCTAATAATGTCTTTTATTGAGTCCACAGACTCAATAAAAGACACATACACACCCTAAAGTATTATCACTTTGTTTTGTTACAGCCTTTATATTAGATATATAGCTTGGCATTTGTGCACTGTATAGACACCATCGAACATTTAACAATTATTGTTATTAATGCTTTGTTCAAACCTACGCGACCAAGCGACTGCGAAACGGGAGCGTCAAGTTGCGTCAAGTCGTCAAATGTGTGTTTTGATTCTTGAAAACACACATTTGACAACTTGACGCAACTTGACGTGACCACCAGCATCCCGGTATAGAGCTCTCCACTTATCTTGACTAGCCTGTTCTTGGTCTGATAAAATGCCTCCTGGAACGTAAAGTCACCAGCCTTGACAATCGCGTCTGTCCATCGTGTAATAACTCTACCTCTGCATCTACTACTTATCCAAAAAATCATTATGTGATATCAGAGAAGTTGATTCCTATGCAGATAGAGGACGTAGTTTGGTCGCGTTACGTCAAACTCAGCCGACAGATCACAATTTAAGGCGTAGATCCACCGCGGCGCACGCTGTGCACGGCCACGCGGTGCACGAATTTATTTCTTTGACTACGTGGGTCAACGTTTCCACTGCAGTACACGCTATATAAACACGTCACTCACGACTATGTACACATTTCTCAGCTTCCGTGTATCCCGTGCACAGCATGCCTAGGGTGGCCAGCGTTGAGCAACGTGTGCACCATATTCGAGCAAGTTACGTGAGTAATTAATATACGTAGTACGTAGTTAATTCGTACGTAGCGTGTCCGTTGCAGTGGACGCAGTCACATATATTTTCTTGCAAAGCGAAGCTTGACGCACGTGCGTAGTCTCTCCATGCGCTGCAGTGGAATCACGGCTTAACATTAATTTACATGATCCGACCAAATGACGTTGGTCTGTCAACTGACTAGGAATTAATTTCCTCGATGGTACTTTGTATAAAATAGGTTCTCTACTTCGTATTCCACATGAAAGGTGCTCTTAATGATCATGATAAATTTAGGTTACCCGTAACAGGATTTAAAAGGGTCTTATATTAAACGGAAATCAAGACATACGCCCAGAGCGTCTATTGGCCGAGTAACTTGTCGGTAATTTTGGGACTTACTTATGTCTTTGCTCGTTGTAAACGAGCGATTAACTAGCCACTAAATTATTTATTATTTATCAAATAAAAATTGTGGTCAATACAGTAAAACTTGAGAACGGAAAAAAATATTTATGACTAGATGAATTTTAACCAAAAACCAAAATTAGTTTATCGCGCCGGAACCGTACATATTTCCGGGATGAAAATTATCTTCATGCCAAATTTCAGCAAAATTGGTTCAGCAGTTTGGGCCTGAAGCGGTAACAGACAGACAGACCGACAGACAGACAGACACACTTTTGCGTTCATAATAATATTAGTATGGATTATTGTAGGCGGTAATACAATAATCATGAAACTATCGCATTATATTGAACGCTTAGAAAATATTATGATAGAATATGCGTATTGTGTACCTCTATCATTACCGTACTTCAAGAGTCTAGACTGTGTATAATATGTAACGCCTCCGTGGTCCAGTGGTTCAGAGCTCGGCTCTTGACTCGGAGGTCGTGGGTTCGATTCCCGCGTTGGAAACATGTTATTTCCAAGTTTGGTTAGGACAATGCAGGTTGATCGACCACCTGATTGTCTGACAAGTAAGAAGATCCATGCATCGGATGGATCGCCTGATCTCTCGCCAGTCGTGTCGGTCGTCTGTCCCACTGGGTTATGAGAGTAAAAGCTCTTGTGTACTGCGCACACACTTGGGCACTATAAAATTACTCCTGTGTAACTGGCCTTGGTTTCAATGAAATCGGCCACCGTCACAGAAACCAGTTTGGGAGTTATTATTATTATTATATGTAATGTTTAATAATAATTTCTTAATTTCTAACTTTATCATCTTTTTTGTAATACGAATAAAATTTTACTAGATGACGCCCGCACTACGTCCTTTTTCAGAACTCAAAGTCTATAAGTACTTAAGTAACTAAAGTACTTAAGTACTTATTGTCAATAAGTACTTAAGTAGCTTTTATAAGTCAATAAGTACTTAAGTAGCTAAAGTACTTAAGTACTTATTGACATGATATGAAATTATTGCTAGTGGTCAACATACTTGCAACATTATTACTAACCCTGGTCGCTCGTTTGCCAGGTCAAATGAAACTTTCCAGAAATTCAGTCTAATGATACATCTCAATTGCATAAGCATCTCGAGACCAATCTGAGCTCTCCTTGATACCCAATATGCAACAAAACATTCCTACTCAAATCTACCTTTGAGTATATAGTCCGATTTAAAGCTAAATTGGAAGGTAGAATTTCTGGTAAGATTTGTAACATTTGAATAACTGTGGTATTTTTTTAATTATAAGGATACAAAGCCAAATAGTTACTTACAAATATGGTTCTTCTCATGTGGAATTTTCCAAAGAAGTTTGCAAGCCAATAGCAAAATCTCCCGAAAAATGCACAGTTCCCGCGCTATAAACTAATTTCGACGTAGCGGATTTGCGGGCATCATCTAGTAAATCATAATTAAAAATGACATCTTAATTTTGTAAAGATATATTATACGATAGATAGATAGATAGATAGCGCATAGATTATACGGCTTATAACGAAGCAAACCGCATGGCTTTTACGTGTGTACACATTATTTATTATCATAATTTTACAAAATGGTATTTTCATAATATATAATCAAACCAACGATACATTTCATGAATTAATTTCATGATCGAAAAGGAACGAAGTTGCATATTTCATTGAATAAAATAGTAAAAGAATCAAAAAAGAATAGAAAAAATACTCTTCATCATACGAGAAGATTTTGAAAATAATATTATGTTGCCTGATGACGCCCGCCAATCCGTTGCCCCAAAATTCGTTTATCGCGCGGGAACCGTACATTTCTCGGGACTCAAAGACCTCTTTATCAAATATCCACAAAATTGGTTTAGCAGTTTAGGCATAAAGAAAACAGACGGACACACTTTCGCATTTATAATATTAGTATGGATGAGTTTACTTGTACAAAACCGTGTTTCCACACAGTTCAGGTCAAACAGGTTTGGAGCTTCAAGAGGCATTCACTTAAACAAATAGAACCCTCGATATCAATTTAGGTGTTGTTTACACTGGCACACCCTCTGCGGGTATCTGATAATGCTTTGTTCGGTGAAAGCTGATTGTATTGATTCTGGATATCTTTATTTGTCACACCCAAATAACAGGCGTGACCCCGAATATCTCAATTTTAAGTAATGTGTCATTAAATTTTAATACGTTTTAGACTGGTTATGAGACTTAATGTTTGTCTACTGTGCTGTGCAACGAATAGAGCCAGCTCGGATGCTCGCATCGAGCCGGCTCGATGGAATTAAATAATTTCCTTCGATTTGGAATAAAACTATCGAGCAATGCTGAATGTGTGGACGAAAGCCCAAGCCGTGGGTTTTACTCTACGTGATTGCTCGATCGAGCAAAACCGTATGTGAGTACTTAGCATTATATTTATCTTTTAACTAGCGCAGTCGATTGGCTTACGTAAAATATTCACCAAATATTTTGACGTGAACTATATTAAAACAGCTGGAACCCCCTTACTAATATAAATATCTACACTCCAGCCAGGCTGACAAGTGGTGCAGGAGCGGGCACAATGGAAGGTCTTGGGTAGCCTTTGCCCAGCAAGGGAATAGATAGTATAGGCTAGTAAAAAAATATTGTATAACACTGACGTTATAGTTGTTACATTTTTATTTCAACAAACAGGACAAAACATTTTATAGCTATAACGTCTTTAATATAACATTATAAATAGCATATTTTTTTATAAGCATAAGTAGGAAAGAATACAATATTGTACAGAGTAGCATCAAAAATATATAAAAAGGAAGTATTAAAGTAATAAACATAATACTAAAGAGGAAGTCTGCAAACAAAATAAAATAAATTTTTCCGTAGATAAAATTACAAATTATTTCGGATATGGGACATTATTAAGTCGAGATTTTATAAATTTGAAAAAAAGCTCATTTATAATAAACTTTAAATAAACGATAAAATTAATTTTGAATAAATGAAACTTCCATTCCATTATAACGTTATTACATTTTCGATTTGAGTGCTTAAAACCTAAGTCGAAAATTTTTAATAAAGCTTAGATTGTTTGTTTTATAAACAAATTGTTTGTGAGGCTGATAAATCATTTCTTCACACGAGAAATTAAAAATATTTGATCATAAAATATAACTATTATTTTTGTTCATGAAATAATGGTAAAACTAATATTACCTCTAAAATAATATTGTGAGCTTTTCTGTTTAAATTTATCATTAATCTAGACTAGATTATCCGAATATGTAGAAATGACGTGGGAGAGCCATGCTTCGACACGAATTTGCCGGCTTGACCGGAGAAATACCACGGGCTCACAGAAAACCAGCGTGAAACAGCGCTTGCGCTGTGTTTCGCCAAGTGAGTGAGTTTACCGGAGGCCCAATCCCCTACCCTTTTCCCTTCTCTACCCTCCCCTATTTCCTTTCCTACCCTCCCCTATTCTTTTCCCTACCCTCCCATATTATCCTATTTCATCTTAAAAGGCCGGCAACGCAGTTGCAGTTCTACTGATGCTGCGAGTGCCAGATGATCCGTTTGCTCAATTGCCCCCTTATTTCATTGAAAAAAAATGGAATACCATGGGAACGGGCAAAACGTACCTAGCCCTCTCCAGTATCTGTTACCATCAAAATCCATCCAAACGTTTCAAATCCCATTTGATGCCAACAACCAAATATTTCCTTTTAGCATAAGTATGGATTTTGTTTACTTTAAACCTATTTTCATAAATGAGGTTTCTTCTAATACCTAATATTATCTCTTGAGGAAAATAAAAGGAAAACCAAGACCGACAGTGCGGTGGATTGAAGGTGTTTTAAAATTCTACTCCTGTCTACGAATAGAGATGGGATTACTTAAATCTTTTTACCAAAAGTAAAATATTTTTAGAATTTTCCAAGAGTTTCTTGAAGGGTATTCCATTTTGCTAACAAACAGTGTAAAAGTTTGTCTTTTATGACTTGGATTTTTGAATATAATACTAGATGTTGCCTGAACTGCGTTGAGCCAAAATTGTTTTTTTTTTCATACATTTTCTTGGAATGAAAACTAGTCCAGAAAGTACTCGATTAGGGCCGGGACACAAAAATACGACACGACGTCGCACGATGCCGCACGACGCCGTGTCGTGGGAATCCACGCCGCGCGTCGTAAAAAACTACGACACGACATCGTACGACGTCGCGTCGTAGAAACTCACGTAGAAATTCAAAGATGAGTTTCTACGACGCGACGTCGTACGACACCGTGTCGCAGATTCCCACGACACGACGTCGCACGACGTCGCGTCGTGTTTTTGTGTCCTGGCCCTTAGGTCTTAAAAAGGGATATAATATGAACGGTTACAAGCAGGACGTAAAATTTCGTTTATGGATTTCGTTGATTTTTTACATAAAATCATAAATATAATTTTAACAGGTAACTGATGAAGACACTCCCTTATAATATTTTATTTAAACTCTTGAAAAATATTTACTTCATAAATTGGAATGTTACCTTTCCTGAAAGCATTCATAACGACAAATTCCAGTTCACTTATTGGAAAATTCCTGCCATCTTAATATCAATTTGTTGTAGAAATAAGAATAAGAAGCATTTACTCATTTTTAAGTGACAAAAACACCACCATTATAAAATACACACAAGAATAACAAAAAATAACAATAAACAAAAAGCCATACAAAATTAAAATTGTATGTTCGTTTTGAATAATATTGTTATGTTGCGCCCAAAACGCCCAATGTGTACCGGCTCTAATCTGTCTATTTCGGAAAATATAACAAATCTGAAACAATTTCGAACGTACGTAGATAATATATAAATAAATAAATTATATTATTATAAGAAGTAACTAGACTTTTAGTGTTGAAAAGCCTTGCGTAAAGTTTTCACACGAGCAAAGTTGCTGGAAAAGCGACTGCAAAATACTAGGTATTGACAAATTTGAGAATATTGAGAAATTCCGACGGGCTCTTTGTTGTATTATGAATTTTGTAATTAACCAAGCTTGTATACAGGAGGTAATGTTGTTGGAGTAATTAAATCTTTGATAATCAAATTATGTACACTGTACTATACTGGACTGTACTATACTGGATAACAGGATAGTGAAGGAGGCCCGTAATCCATTTATTATTATTAATTTGGTAATAATTATTGCGGCTTTGATAATAGTATTACTTAATAACATTGGGGCACAATCAGTGCCGTAAATAGCCTTTTTTGCGCCCTTATAACAACAAATACTAAAAATAAAATAAAGTTAATATTTAAGGGGGACTGCCATACGAGTACAACAAATGTAATTTTTTGGCCCTTTATGCTCGTACCTTAATAATTAATAATAAAATAAAAATATAAAAGAAATATTAAAGAGGGGCTCCCATACAAAAAACACAATTTTTGCTTACTTTCGCTCTATAGCGGTACGGAACCATTCGCGCGCGAGTCCGACTTGCACTTGGCCGATTATTTTTACTACATTGTGCATTGGGAAACATCTCTGGGGCGCAGCGGGAACTTATCAGGAGCAAATCGAAAAAATTAGAGTCCGCCTGGTCTGGCCATTCTTGCGCCCCCCAGAGTCTACGCCCTGTACCTGGGCACCGGTGGCCCTATTTACGGCACTGGGCACAATATTTTGCTTAATTCGCACAACTATAATATTATAAACCATGCAGAGTTAGGAATCAGACAGACGTGAATTAGTAAGGGCATGTTTCATCACTTCCTGATAAAGTGCCCGATAGGCTATCCACAACATTTTAGACAGATTCTCCATACTCTATTCTGTCAAGTTAAAAAAATAAAAAAATGTAATATCACTTCATCATATTGCTTGCAACTTCGTAGCCCAGTATAATCATCATTAGGAACAGAATAATCCTATCCTATGTCCTTTCCTGGGACAAAAAGCATCTCCATGTCATATTTCATCTGTATCACTACAATTATTTAAGCGTAACGAGACAACCAACTGACAGACATCCATACTAATATTATAAATGCGAAAGTGTGTCTGCCTGTCTGTCTATCTGATTGTCTCTTTACTCCTAAGCCGTTGAACCGATTTTGCTGAAATTCGGTATGAAGATACTTTGAGTTTCGGGAAAGGACATAGAATACTTTTTGATCTCAAAAATGCACGGTTCCTTCGCGATAAACGACTTTTGGCGCAACAGAGTTGCGGTCGTCATCAAGCATTATTTATATTCATAAAATAAGTAAACAATTACTTACATTTTGAGAAGGTTATGGAGTTATGGATATCCTTTTATTTGTTTCAGTTATCAGCAACGTTGCTGGTTCTGCTTCACCTGACGATACATGTCGTCGACGAAGGGCAGGCAGTCAATCCAAGTAAGTAATAATAATAATTTAAACATTTTTTTATATGTCCCAAGAAACGAGTAAAAATACCACCGTAGGGTAAGTACTGCCATCTCTCATCGCTCTTGTGGATAGTCTTAAAATTTACGAATTTAAAAATATTACTGGAATTAAAATAATCGATTGCAAACAAAAATGAAATCGAGTGCAACCTCTGGCAAAACGAAAGATCTATAATGCTTTAACAACATACTTTGCAAATCTGGAGTCCCATATTACGATGATTTCGTACTTGAAACAGTGTAACACAACAAATTCCGACATTAACTTAGATCTAGCTTAGTAGTCATAATTAACATTAATTATTCCCGTGGTGCTTTCCCTTTAGTTCTTGGACTTTCGGTCATTGCAACTTTGTGCTGTCTCCCGCTTTTTATGGGGAGGGAAAATTTTATATTTCCTACTCCTCCTATATTCTTCTGATTATTTAATCAGAATTTTCGTTGCGGGTCCCAAGACAGCTTTAGCATGTCTCTTGGGCTCCCTGAGATCATATCAAAGGATTTTTGTGGTTGGATACCGCTGTCAATCCTGGTGACACAGGAGATACAGTGGTGGGAATGTGTGGTGGGCCAAGCCCGTTAAAAAAAAAAACAAAAATGACGAGTGGTAAATTCTTCGCCTCTCAAAAATAGTTTTTCAAAACACTAGTGTCTTTGAATATTTTGATTTTAGAACCTCTCAGGCTCCCAAATTTATGTGTATATTTACACCACATTATAATAAAACTACATACAATAATTTAATGATTGTTTATTACGTAGATAGCGGTTGTATGTAGTGGTTTAATCGCCAAGTCGTTACTTACCACCTGTGCAGCCAGTGGCAACATGGTGGCTACACGCTACAACCGACATCATTATTGTTAATGAAGGCTATAATTCAAATACCCAGTACCGACAGTACGATATTTTAAGCTGTTGGCGATAAACTTATTTAAACTCGTATTGAATTTTGTTATGATATGGTTCTAGTGAACTGTATGCATAAAAAAATCTTACAACAAAATATATAAGTATTATCTATACATATAATAAAACTGTAGTCTGTCTGTCTGTCTGTCTGTCTGTATGTTTGTTCCACTATCACACGAAAACTACTGATCCGATTTGAATGCGGTTTTCGCAGATATATTTGTCTTCTTCCAACTTAACATCTGGTGTATAAAATTTTTTCCCCCCACCCCTCTAAAGGGACGAAAGAAGGGGTCAGATTTTGTATAAGACTTTTGCTTTAACACGAAAACTACTGATCCGATTTGCATACGGTTTTCGCAGATATATTTGCCTTCTTCGAACCCAACATCTCTCTAAGGGGACCAAAGAGGTGGTCAGATTTTGTATCTAACTTTTTTCTTTAATGGACTTACTTCATATTAAACTGTTTTTCCAACTTAACATCTGGTGTATAAATTTTTGACATTGAAGAAATCTGGTGATTCATATCAACTGATGAAGTAAAAATACTATGATGGCAAAACAACGTTTGCCGGGACAGCTAGTAGTTAATACATGGTTAATGGAACAGTATATTTTTCCAATATGAAAATTAGACTATGTCGTTTTCCTACTTGTACCTATGAAAATAGTTCTAAGTGTCTAAACACACTAAGCAGAAAGAACGCGGCCAAAGTTTGGCATGATTACGCCTGCAATGTATTTTAAATTGCTGATGACACATCATGCCGAAATTACGTCGCGTTATATTGTATGCGTAGCACATTGCAAGCGTAATCATGGCGAACTTTGGCCTAGTGTGTTTTTTTTCTTAATATTTCTCATCCCACTAACGTTGTCAGGGCTTGTTGTTAAAATTACATTAAAATATTCGTGGATATAAAATTCTTATAAAATAATTCCAATTAAACTAACTGCGATTAACAATAATTCAAATACTTAAATAAAATTCCGACAAAAATAATTATAAATGTCAAAATTAAAAACAATAAAATTACAGCACAACATTTAACTACCTTAGGGTTGTTAAATGTTGTGCTGTAATTTTATTGCTTTTATTGTGATATTAGTATCACAGCTAAAGAATCACAATAACATACTCGAATTTCTCTTATTCGTATCACACACTATTCTCTTACAGAAAGAGAGGAACAAATCCCTCTTTTTCCTCCCCAGGATGGCAGGCAGATTCTCACCCGTCATCGATGTGCCCAATCTTTGCTCAATATCATATCTATTGCTAGCAAAAATTGGACACTCGAGTAACAGGTGAGGAACCGTCTCCTCAACTCCTGGCTGACACAGACACGACGGATCCTCCTTCAACTTGAATAGGCCTAGGCCTAGTGTGTTTAGACACTAATAGACCGGCCTTTCCGATGCCTATTACGTAAATAAAAACATACGAATATTATACCGTAACTGCTTTAAGATTGAAGACTTGAAGTAGGCACATATTGTACTGTGTAGTAATGTAGTATTTCCCTTGAAAACAAATTTCTAAACAGATTTATATAGGCCATATTGATGAAAAATTATAACTACTTGACCAACTTTCATCTTTACAACTTTTAAGTAATAACAATGCTATAAACATTACAATTTCGTAAATAATTACTTTGCAGACGTCATTTTTAATCTGTTCTATAAAACTTCACTAAACATTACTACATTTTTTTCGTAGTACATGGCAGTACTTAAGTAACGCTAAATATTAAATAGTCCTATTAAAAACTTTTATGGCTTTAAGCTATGACGGAAAAATTAAATGCTGGCGGGAAAGTTATTAAATGAACTCGGTTCTATGGTAAACTTACTGCTTTATACTTTGACCTCTGGGAATGCAATGGTTCCCCATTTCAAGGCTTATAATTTTTTAAAGTAACCTACTTCGCAACTGCAAATTGGACTACAAAATGTAAAAGACTAGATTCACAAGTTTAACTTTCTTTTATTTAAATAAGCAGGAAAAATGTTCGTTTCAAAAGAATGAAAGTGTAATTTTTCTCATATGGGACTTCGCTTTTTGTCTTCGAATCCACTCATTTAAATATTCGTTTAAACCAGCTAGATCTAAAATCACGACACAGCGTTATTAATTACCTGAAAGAATTTGCTTGGGGTCCAATAAGAGGAAAATTGTAAATACAAAAAAATGGCTATTTTACTGTAAGGCCTATGTGATTTTTTGTATCCTCAAACTCTCTTACTACCTTTTTCAAAAAATAAAAAAGGTTTTCACTTTTAAAATGATTAATAACCACTACTCCACTCATCAAAAGCGAAAAAAAATTGAATAAACGCCAACTCGTGTTCGTTGAAAGATAAAATTGTGTCACACGCTCAATATTGAAAAATAAAATGCAGTTAAGTATTCAAGAGAGCAATAAAAAGTCGCAAAGTTTCTCATTTTCCACTTCCCTTTAGAATTTCTCGGCTGTGCCTCGTGAGGCAACAGGAAAATGTTACTATTATTATTTTATGAACGTGACACTGCATGAGAGACGTGCATCTCCTCAAATTTCGTGCCAAATTTATGCAATATACAAGGTATGTTCCTGACGAAATTTGACTTGAGTTTTTGGCCTAGACTGCTGGCACCTGGCTATTTGAGAAACTGGTACCTTCTCAAATAGCCTCATTTAAAGGTATTAAATTGAAATAAATTGAGTCCAACGATGGATATAATGGATTACTCAATATTTTTAATGCTTCCAGGACTTTTTCGATAAAAGATAGAATGTTGGGGTACTTTATAATTCTAAATTAACAAGTCTGATAATAATAATTACAGTGGAGTCATATAGTTAATTTATATAAATTAACTATTTCATTAAATAGTGTCTGGTCAAATATTTACTATCTTTGGTATCGTTTAGCAGACTATTAAAACTTTCCTCAAATTCTTTGGTCGAACAGAACTAAATGCAATATAGAAATTTTCGTTCAAAGCTCTGAGCTAAATTAAATTCCACACAATTCAACTTCTACAACTAAATGTTGCTTTTCACCTTTGACTCGAAAGCATGAGATCAGATAAAAGAATGAGAAAGATATTAATTTAGCTGGAGTTAGGAAGAGTAGTTAGAAAACACTTTCAACTTTTACGATTAAACTTTAACCATTAACTAGCCACGTGCCCAGTTACCTTCGTTTAGCTAAACGCAACAATAGTTATTATGTTAACTTTCGAGTTACAACTTTGGGTCGATGCAGACCGGCCACTAGCAACCGCGACCGGCATATTTTGGCCATCGGAGATTTGTATGTTAAGTGTGTCCGACGTGTTTAGTGCTTTCATTATTAGGTGAAGTAGTTGGAGGAAACGCAACTCATTATATTTTGTATCAATGCAAAAAGTGATACAAATAATAATATTGAGTCCTACTCAAAGGCTTATAGCGATAAAATGGCGGTTTCTGTAGGATCCCGTGCACAACACGATTTACAAAATTTCTTGATAGGGCAGATTCAAATACAGAGGAAACTGTATTTAAATCTGCCCTACGCAATAAATACAGAAGTTGCGGTCGCAAGCGATTAGTTGTGGCTCGTCTGCACCGAGCCTTAATATCTAGAGAATTAATTATACACGTTAACCCGGTTAGTTAAATGACCAAAGTGGGTAACGTCTTAATTGCGAAGCACCGAAGTTGTATCGTTTAACCCTAAACGCGATATGGGTGTAAGAGGCCCCATAAGTGTAGCTCGGTTATGACTTGTGTCGTTATATCCTCGCATCTTTAGACGTAATTACCCAGTGTTAGCTTACTCTAGAGTTAAGCTCGGTTTACATGCATTCGCACGAACGTGCGGTTTTTAAATATTATAAAATGCGAAAGTGTGTCTGTCTGTCTGTTACCTCTTCACGCCCAAAACGCTTAACCTTTTTTGCTGAAATTTAGTACTAGGATACTTTGAATGCCGGAAAAGAACAAAGGATACTTTTTATCCCGGAAAAATGTACTGTTTTCGCGCGATATAAGAGTTTTGGCGCAACAGAGTTGTGGCCGTCTTCTAGTTTTAATGTAGCCATTATAACATTTTCAAAATTCAGATGCTTTGCGAAATTTTGCTTTGTATTTTGGGAATTCCCGATTCCGCGCGGGTCGCGTGTAATATTATCGTGCTATGAGATACAGCTGTCGGAATACTAACGCGGGCACGTAGACAAATCTCGAGCCTCTCGACCTCCTTCGACTGTCGTACGTCACACTCCACTATACGCCAGGGATGCACAACTTTAGGGTCATGTTAATATTGTGACACTAATTTTGAAAGGTTGAGAATAATTGTGTTTTGATTCTTTTATTTTAATGCAACGTTGTTGCAGTTTCGTTTTTAAGTTCGGTCCACTCCTATCAAACAAGGATATTATGCTTTTTTCATGTGAAACTAACGATGTTATTTTAAAAGGAAAGTGTAACGTGCACTTTACGTTATGGTCCCAGATCCCAGAGCGATCAGACACAATTTATTTTCACATGGATGAAACCCTGGGTTCTCAGTAGTGTTTCAGTACTTAGAATACCTGTGTGTTTGTGGAGTTCTCTGTGTGATACCTGGGCACGTACCAGATGAGAAAGGTAACTAAAAGTTAGAGTTAGGTTAGTGACTAATAACTAAATATATATTTTTCCGAATAACTAGGATTGCCATCACGAATGCGTGGCTACAAAATCAGCCACAAACAAACAAAGACGAAAATCCCCATCTGTTCTATTGTGATAACCTATATATTGTGTCCAACATAGAGCTCGTTCATTGCGTTAAGTACTGAAAGTCAATTTTTGTTATATTGACCGTTTATATCTTGAAATTATCTCAAGTCAGTAATTCATAGTGAAGTTTGTTGGCACCGGGTCCTGGCCCTTAGGCACAGAGCCAATGATATTCAGCGTTTTGGGAAAAAATAGAGACGCACTTCGATAACAGCTTAAATTTACCCCTTAGTAGAATTCATAGAGCGGGTTGTCCAAGACATTACATATTATAATTAGCGGATTACAAAGTGGATTATACATTTATATAAGTCTTCGAATGATACGTTGAAAAATTAACGTAGACCTTAGTAACTAGACTAGTAACTCTTTTATTTATTAAATTTTATCGGTCTTACTACAAAAGATTTAAACACCTGATGAGCAGTTGATTACAGAAAAAATCAGTACAAAATGGTCTCAAAACGACTGTTCAATAGATGTTTAGATCTTTTGTGGTAAGACTGTTAATGTTTTTCTGTTGTTTATATACCTTCGTTTAATCTTACATCAATTATTTATCGAAAAACAAAGAAAATTAACGTGCAATTTTCCTCCAAATTTTAATTACTTGATTGGAACTTTCCGATTAAATTTGAATAGTAACCGAGTTTAGGAATCGAGTTATTCAGTTAGCAACATCGATACTAAGCCTGTTTGTGCGCAACAAGCGGTAATGAAGTTTTACCTTTGTTAACTGTTTCTAAGTAATTTCCTCTGTTTCCTATACCGGAAGCGATCGTGACGAGAATAAGTGTTTGTTTATTGTCTGGTTTGTATGTTTATTGTGACAGTAAGACAGTCGAGTAAGAATAGACAATATTTTTATTTTTTTATTTTTATCGGTTAATGCATCACACCACGTCAGTCTGGCCCCATGCTAAGTACCAAAAGGACTTGTGTTACAGGTACCAGAAAAATGAAATATATTTAATAATTTTATACTATACATTTAAGATTTTAAGATTTAAGATTTTTATTATATCATACACATATTTAATACATATCCAAACCCGGGAACATTGAAAACTTTTTGTTCCGTCGCGTCGGCGGGATTCGAACCCGCGACCCCCGACTTGAGCTACCAACGCGCTCACCACTGAGCCACAGAGGTCATCATATTATTATTATAATATTTAATTAATTCAATACCATGCTAAAGCGATTATAGATAAACAGAAAAAAATACTGTTTTAAAGAAATACTTACGCGTTTATATAATATTGATACGGGATGTAGGTCTCAAATTAAAGTAAAATACCAATGTTAGTTAAATTAAAGGAGTTAGAGACACAGTTTCGTTTGTCAAGACGTCACTTTCTGAAAGTGAAATTTTTGGGGTGCAGTCAGAGTAAAATTTCAAAGTCGTGTAAAAAAGAAGGTCTCGATTCCGACTCTATACAAACACTCTTTTTTTTAAGAGCCTATGCTGTCCAACTGCTGGGCAACCTCCCCCAAGGGGTTTCACTTCTCTCGATCTAACGCCACCGTAGGCCATCTTCGCTCGTATAATATCTGTAGCTCATCGCGTCATCTTTTTATAGGCCGGCCAACTTTTTTATTTTCATTTAATTTTAATAAGGAACTTTGTCTCTTCCCAGGTTGTTCCTGCATTCGCTTCTCGTCGACCCACGGGAAGGAGCGCGGTACTTTCAGCAGTCCAGACTTCCCACAGCCTTACCCTCGGAACCTCTGCCTGCTCTACACCTTCCTCGCCTCCGAGCACCAGATCGTCGAGCTCATGTTTACTGAGTTCGACGTGTATAAGGAGCATGTTGAGTGAGTGATATATTATGTTACTATAATAGACTAATAGTTTGTAAGTACTATAAGGCTTCAGTATCGAAACCAGTGGGCAGCTTGGCGGGAGCGGCGGCGGCGTGTTCCAATGTATATGTCGGAGCCAACTGGTTAAAATACCCGTTCAATCATACAGCTAGTCTTTATACTAAACAACGCCATTCAATTAAACATCTAGCTTTATAATTGAATATTTGTGTCGCTCATAACGTTTAACACTACAGCTGATTTAAAACCAGCCATTTGATTGAATTAGTTCAGTGTTCACCACTGCGGTGCTAGTAGTAGTATAGATGTAAGGCGTCTATTACGCCGCCGCCACTACCGCCCCGCTGCCCACTAGTTTCGAGACTGAGTTAGGGATTCATAGGCAGATGGCGGACCTACGTAATTTAGATGTGTCACAACAAACTCAGTTGGAAACATTTCTTTATCTTTATTTAGCGAAGAAGAATATAGGCTCTCAATCACATATTCAGGTGCATCATTTACAAGTAGATAATGCTATGTTGCTTACGCAGTAACACAACGAACTTTGATATTTTATAAGGATTGTTTAAATAACTATTTTCACTTGTATTTAATGATGTTGTTAAACTTAATGCAATCAATAATTTAAAAACATTTTGACTGCACTCCTCAAAATATTTTTTTAGTGGCTGTTAAACAAAATATTTTATTCAGCGTAAGAAATCAGAGTGGGCAGCTACTCCGGCGTGCTCATTATTTTCAGCGAGATTTGAAGTTTCTTAACCTTCAGGTATATTCTAGAATTTCGTTATAATTAACGTTTTAATAATACGCTGCCAGTTTCCCGACGTTTTCTTGTTTATACTTTATTTATTCAGAAGCCTGTAAAAATTGCCTTCTTGTGATGATTATAAGTGCCCGCTAATATATAAGTTATCCGTTATTAAAAAAATATAAAAATCAACTGTCAGCATTATAAGTTTCATTCAAAAGAAGAAAATACTGTTAATGAAATTTGCAAATAAATAAAAATATATAATATAGTTACACTTCAAGATCTTGGCCACAACTTAAACATAACCTAAGGAATCTTCTTTTAATAACATCCAACCACAAAATGTTATGTTCGGCATTTAAAATATCTAAAGCTTATCAGATATCGGAAAATTAAGGTCGATATTAGATTCCTCGGACCGACTCATAAGAAAAACAACGTCAACCATCCGAACCATTTTATTAACATACTAAACAACTTTCAGAGCATCTTTATTAGGTTTTTTGAGGCCGCATAGTTTACGACAGAACTGCTTATAGTCTATAAAATTGTAGCCATCTTTTTTTATAATCGGTGCTTCGTCTAGCGCGTAATCTGCCTCCTTCTCGGTGAAACGATCGCCCCAGGTCATAAGATCGTGTCGTATCCTGTAAATTATAAATTTAATTTTTATCGACATCATAAAGTGCTTTGTTACACAATTTTTGATAAATCGATTTATTGGAACATTTATTTTGTTTCTTTTATAATGTAGGAAAGAAAGAAGTTGACTTCGCAAAATCGTTTAAAGAATTTACGTCTTTATATTTAGGAACATTTTTTTCTTTTTTTTTTACCACGTTGTGAGGATTTTTTTCGCATAATCGTATGAAAAAATGACGTCTTCATATCTTAAGTACACAGTGTTTATTAATATATATGTAAAGAAAAATGTATTTTTCTTTATTTGCATTTTGCCGCCGTTTGGATGATTGTTTGACAGATCCTTCTGCTCTACGACTTCTACGTAATCTATGAAAAGAAAAGATGGCCGAATGGACTAAAAACTAGAAAGTATTATCATTGATTTCGGCGATTGTTAATTTATTAACACTAAATGTCGTTTCTTTGTTTTTTCCAGATAAGATTTTGTTATAATTTAAATGTAATAGTTAAAGCTTTATGTTATGTAGATCCACATATTTTGATTAAAATAAAAACTTTGTTTTTTCCAGAAACCCAATTGTTTTGTTATTTACTACGTAATCGTCGAAAATCCTAAGAAGATAGAAATAACCTTATATATATTTTAGAATAAGAGTTTTAGCCCAAATACCCTAAGAGAAACTACTCGAATATATTAAAGAATAATGTTCAGTACTCTTTCAAACTCAAGTAATGTTCAGTACAATGTACATTGTACAACTACCTATTAAGGATAATAACTTGAACCTCAAATATACCAGAACATTTGTAATTATTACGCTGAACAGATGCTTCTACGGTCTGAATATACAAGCTTACATTACTCTGGTAACTTACAATGTAAAGGTCCAAGCCACGAGATATAATACCAAAAGTCATAATTTGTATGAAAATTTGTGACTCGCGTTTAGATTTGGATACATTTCACAGCTTCATAAAGTTACTAGCTGACTTGACAAATATTTTGTGCCACATTATGCGCTGTTTAGATTAAAAACATATTGGCTGGACCCATCAGATGGGCACAAAAATTTCATCAAAACTGTCTAGCTGTTTCGAAAGAGTTAGGCTACAAACACCGCCACATGTGAATTCTATACACTAGAAGTAAATACCTTATTTAACCATTAAATTTTTTGTTTATATTTACATTAATACTTACACCAAAGAGGAGAACTATTTACTTTGCAAAATTGAATAACGGCAACACATTAATCGACAAAGTAAACTATAAATATCATAGCCAAATAATTACCGTTGTTTGGGACAAAGTTTGTAGAGATTAGTCAAGTTATCCAATACCCACACTTAGCCAAGTTGCTTATTACTTACGTGACGATACGTTATTAATCATACAACTTAGGAGCAACTTTGCGACCAATCTAGACAAGATAGCTTTTAAACTAATTTTCTATAACTACTATAAATGCTATATAATAATAATATCTATGGACCCTTCACACCACGTCAGTCTGGCCACGTGCTAAGTACCTGAAAGACTTGTGTTACGAGTACCAGATAACGGAAATATATCTATCTATACAATATATAATAAAATCGTAGAAAAGTCAATTCTGTACAGTGACTATTTTTGGAAAATAATACTTGGGACGTGATCTACGATCGACATGGAAGCCAAAAATATAGTTTTTAGAATTTTTTGTCTGTTTGTCTGTATGTATGTCCGGGATAAACTCAAAAAGTACCGAACGGATTTACTTCAAATTTTGTACGAATATTACTTAGAGGTCGGGTCAACACATAGGCTATAAATTTTAACGATACCACCTAGGGTGGGGGGAGGGGCTCAATTTTCCATATTTTTAGTTTTTTGCTCATATCGCTAAAACGGCGCGTCGTAGAGAAAAAAATTCCCGTACATAATGAAAGCTCATAAAATTTCCTACAAATTCGTCCTTTACACTATGATCTATCTCCACTCCTTGCCTTGCTATCAGCTTTTATGTATCTTATCTATACAGATTTCGAGTGTCGTTTTATTACTATGCGGTGAGCTTTGGCAACGGTCCCCCCCACCCTTCCCTCTCATGACACGTCTTATTTCTCCTTTTTAAGAACAAAGTAAGTCATCTATACTGTGCATTGAATATTTTTGAAAAATAATACTTGGGACGTGACCTACTATGCTAACGCGGACGAAGTCGCGGGCAACAGCTAGTTTTAACTATACATACATTTAAGATTTCTATTATATCATACACATATTTAACACACATCCAGACCCGGGAACATTGAAAACTTTTTGTTCCGTCGGCGGGATTCGAACCCGCGACCCCCGGCTTGAGCTGCCACACACTCAACCAATTGAGCCACAGAGATCGTCAAATTTATGGTATAGGCCTTAAACGAATTGATATTTTGTTTGTAAAATTTAAGGAAACTGGTAGAGCTTGTCTAACTTAAAATGACGCGCCCCTCCCTCGTATTCGCAGTACAAAAATGTTTCATTTATATCAACTTTGAAGTGGTGGGGCGCGTCATTTCAAATTAGACAAGCTCTACAGTCGTATAGACTGGGATATTATCTATTTTAATATAAGTGATATACATAAGTCATAATATTGTGCTAGACAGAAGACTAATTATTATTGATAGGTGTTCTCATCTCAAACTTTCTAATGGTACCTCATGATCAGAGCCGAACAAACGTTAAACGACGTTGTAAGAGCAGGACGCGGCATTCTCGTTCGATTGTTTGAGTCTCAAAACGGTTTCGCCTCCTGATTTTGAATCCAAATCGAACAGGATTGGTGAATAACCCTAGTGGTTATTCATAATTACCTTTCCTCGGAGATGTAGCCGGTGTTGTGAGTGTCCCACCGCGATAGCGCCTCCACCAGTGTCTCCTCGGAGTCCAGCTCTAACGTCCGGTAGCCCAGCAGGTTCACGAACGCGTCGAAGTCCAGGGGTTCTGATGCCTGAAACGTTCAGAAACAAATCATTTGTAGAGAAAAATCTTTGTCTTTATGGTTTTAACCCTTCGATCGCGGAAAAACGAGACACAATAGTTTTTTCAATTGCTATCGCGGCCCACTTGGGCCTTACGGGACTTGAAGCATTAAACATCTCTTTCTCTTGATATAGAAAAAAATGCGGCCCTGTTAGGACAAAACGCTATAACCTGTAACACGTCAACTTGCAAAAAATGAGCACATCTTAGGTTACAGCGAAATGGAATATTTTGGTAGAAAAGCTGTCCTGAATTTTGTGGGCCCAATCAATACAAGGCTTACATCAACTAGATTAATTAAGACTGTTACAAAACGATGTAACCCGGATTGCATTGTTTTGTCATAACAGGGCCGATTATGTATTTATTGATTAACTATTTGCCTTTTTTTTTAATAGATTGAATATGTAACAGAAATTTTTTGGTTGTACGAAATTTAGAGTTTTTGCGCACGATATAAAATGATAATAAACAATGTAGGTTTTTAAAGACAGTATATTTGGTATAACAAAAATATCAATACATTAGCGCTTTTGGCTTACGTCAACAACACATTTAGGTACCAATAACACACGAGTACATAAACTCCAGTCAGGAAAGCTCAGAAATCCATATTAAAGAGTAAATATTCTACCAATATCATGTCCTCAGTATTCAAATTCCCAGTAATGGAATTCCGTATTTAATATTGTCTCCAGTCAGTGTGAAGGCTGAAGTTATTTGACGGCAAGTCACGCGCCAGCCACACCACGAAATGGCAACTTTCAATCGAATTACCAACTGTAATATACTACGTAGACAACGAAAACAACGAGGAATTTATTGAGAGCTTAGAAGTAAACTGTCGATGTGATTGTAAATGTAAATGAATATTGTAGTACGTGGTGTAAAAACTAAGTGTACTTTAGGGTAAGTGTGTCCCTTATAATTTCCGTGGGAAATGAGCCGACATTATGAATATGCTCATACAATGATTTAAGAAAAAGTTAGTCTTTCAGAACTACGACTTTGTCAGTAAACTCTTACATTTTTTTGGGATAAAAAGATCAGACATCCTTTCCCGGGACTCAAAGTATCTTCATACCAAATATTAGCTAAATCGGTTCAGCGGTTTGGGCGTGAAGAGGTAACCGACAGAAACTTTCGCATTTATAATATTAGTATGGATTACTCTTTATAAAAGACTCTTACACACCCTAAAGTATTTTTACTTACTTTTGTTACACTCTGTAGACAAAAATATCTCACGTAAAAGTACTCTGAAAATTGCGGATAAAATTGTACAAAATATAAATTCAAAGCGTAGAATGTTTGCGGAATTTGTCTCAAACCACGAAAAGTACGACATCTTATCTAGCAGACAATTGTTTTTAGTGGGATCGTGCCTCAGAAGTTAAGACCCAGGTGCAATGGCGCTGCATACAAAGCGAAAGCAAACAGATTACGGTTCGCTACCAAAGTAATGTCCTTTACATTTTATACACTTTCAAAACTAGAGCTTGCACCTGCGGTAGGCACGTGACTTTGGTGCTAACACAGATTTTGTTGGGACTTTCTGAAGACTTGTACGCGGTATTACATACGACGAAAATACAACAAACTTTAATGTGAAGATAATATCTTCAGTATAGCATTTATAACATTAAATATGGATATTAAAGTATATTACTTTAATTTTATATCCATATTTCATGTTATAAACGCGGAAGTGTGTCTGTCCGTCTGTTACCTCTTCACGCCCGAACCGCTGAACCGATTTTGCGGAAATTTGGTATGAAGATACTTTAAGTTTCGGTAAAGAACATAGGAAACTTTCTATCCCTGAAAAATTAAAACTGGCGCAACGAAGTTGCGGGCGTTATCTAGAAGTACTTAGTACATTTTTTATACTGCGTACTTTGATACTAAATTATATGTATATTCAGATACTCTAAGATCCCGAGAGAGTCGCGATGCGCGTTGTGTTCCTGCGCATCGCGACACAAAGAAGACGACCGGCCTATGCAAGCCCCCCATGTGGGGCCTCTGTTCGGCCTAGGGGGGCAAGAAACCCCAACAGCGTGGGCCTGCTTTGGGTGAGCAGGCAAGCGCGGACGGAAGCCACGGAAGAAATGTAATAGGCCCTCGTGTCTCCGTCCTGCGCGGTAGTAAGAACACGGTCGGGTTTTAGTGGGTACAGCTGCGGCCACTTACCATCTCTTCGGCCGTAGCAAGCCCCACATACCCCGGTGGTCCTTCCCCAATGCTGCCGGGGATGCGCATTTCCCGACCCAAAAGAAAAAAAAGGTACTCTAAGATAAAATAATGTTGTATCTTCACCGTCTGTAATACCTTTTTATTGTAAACCATTGACTGTTTTTTCATGTGACAGGTATCCAGAATTTTTGTTACAACTTTACTTCGCTTTTTTAACTCCTTTGGTCAGTTCCCTGAAAAAGGTTTCTCTAGCTATATTTACGTGCCGTAATATCCATTAGGCAATTTCCTGCCAAACACCAGGTTCAGTAAATGAAACTTATGAGTTAAGTAATGATGATAAAGCCGGGCGCACCTTGTAATCACAGATATTAATGGGCCCGGTCGGAAGGTTATTAAGACATTAGCCACTCCCTCGCGCCGAAAATTCTTTTTCATATTTTTCAAAATGGCTACCAGTGACAGATTGTTTTTTTTTTTACAGTAGTAACAGAGGTTGTTTCAAGTATGACGTGTCTATATGTGTCTGTGGCATCATAGTTTCCAAACGGCTGCTGGTTTGAATTCATATGAAATTTGTAGCGATTACTTTTAGTTATACACTTATTTATAATGTAACTAGCTGTGCCCCGCGGTGTTACCCGCGATTTATTAGGTGTAATTAGGTAAACTAAATTGCGTTGTAATAGGTAAATAGTATTAGAGACAAAATAAATTGAGTTTGATCATCGGAAACTTCAATTTTGATGACTGAGAGATGGAAGTTTGATGGAAGACACTGTTTTGTGATAAGCAGCACCCCTAGGGTTTGGTAGAAGATGGGACGAAAATTAATCAATTGACACTCGAAATCAGTATGTTATGGTTAGAATAAACTCACTTTTATAATTAATGTGCCCCGCGGTGTTACCCGCGATTTATTAGGTGTAATTAGGTAAACTAAATTGTGTTGTAATAGGTAAATAGTATTAGAGACAAAATAAATTGAGTTTGATCATCGGAAACTTCAATTTTGATGACTGAGAGATGGAAGTTTGATGGAAGACACTGTCTTGTGATAAGCAGCACTCCTATGGTTTGGTAGAAGATGGGACGAAAATTAATCAATTGACACTCGAAATCGGTATGTTAAGGTTAGAATAAACTCACTTTTATAATTAATAACTTAGTTTGTTCCTAAAAAGAAAAATTAAAACTCAGCACTAACGACGCGACACTGTTTCGTTAAAAACAACATAGTCAGGAGAAAAGAGGGGGGGGTTTGGGGGGGCGCAGCCCCCCCAAGTAAAAGACGGCAAAATTTTGAAAATCGGTTCACAAACGGCGGAGTCATCGTTGAACATAAGTAATTTAAAAAAAAACATAACACCTCCTCCATTTTGAAAGTCGGTTAAAAATGTAGCCTTTGTGTTAATCCAGGATATCAGCTACTTCCTTGTAAAATTTTGTCTAAATGACTCCAGCCGTTTAAGCGTGAAGAAGTAACAAACATACACACTCACAAACTCACAAACTCACATACTTTCATTGAAAATTAATCAATTGACACTCGAAATCGGTATGTTAAGGTTAGAATAAACTCACTTTTATAATTAATAACTTAGTTTGTTCCTAAAAAGGAAAATTAAAACTCAGCACTAACGACGCGACACTGTTTCGTTAAAAACAACATTGTCAGGAGATAAGGGGTTTGGGGGGGCGCAGCCCCCCCAAGTAAAAGACGGCAAAATTTTGAAAATCGGTTCACAAACGGCGGAGTCATCGTTGAACATAAGTAATTAAAAAAAACATAACACCTCCTCCATTTTGAAAGTCGGTTAAAAATGTAGCCTATATGTTAATCCAGGATGTCAGCTACCTCCTTGTAAAATTTTGTCGAAATCACTCCAGCCGTTTAAGCGTGAAGAAGTAACAAACATACACACTCACAAACTCACAAAGTCACATACTTTCGCCTTTATAATATTAGTAGGATTAAATTTTACAATTCCAACACATTCCATGTTCCAACTCACAGTTGTTTAGTATAATGTTTTATGCTACAGTACTTTGTTAATTATTGTGTCTAAAGTTATCGAAAAAAAAAATGAGAAAAGAGAGATTATTGTTACATATCAAATTTTAGCGTTTTAATAAGTCAATGAGTCTGAGTTAACTTCTCCACTCTAAGAGCAAGAAAACATAGACTGATAAAAAAATTGAAATTAAGAACACCAATAATTTAATTATATAATAATACCTCTGCCATCATTTTCTTGACGGCCTCTTCGTCTATGGTCTCGCCAAGGCTCACGAGGGTCGCTCGCAGATCGTCGAAGTCTATGCAGCCGTCTCCATTCATGTCGAAAAGGAGGAATGCCTAAACCAAATATTTATTTGATGAATTTACTAGGATGTCTCAGCAGCCCTTTTTGAGCGATGATCCAAAATAAAAAAACACTTTTGACAAAGTTAACACCAGATTTACATTTTGCATTATATTTTCTACAGCGATGTTAAATAAATAAAAAAATATTATGAGATTCGATAATAATTATCACTTTAATTCATGAAGCCCCAAGCGGCCACATCCGGCCGCGATAACAATGAAAAAGCTATTGTGTCTCGTTTTGCCACGACTGATGGGTTAAATGGTGTTATAAGGTTTTGATAACTTAAAGATCTATAAACGCGTAGATACGAATAAGCTTACATTCAAAATAAGACTAGTAACAATCATTAATTGGCCCAAAGATTTGGCCACATGCAAAACGATACTTAGACTTTGAATTTGTCAGAAAAGGTGACTCAAAATCTCGACCCAAATAACCATCAAAGTTACACGTTCAATTTCTCATCAGTGCAGACCATCAATCTGGTACGATTGACGCGAAACTGAACGTCTAACCAGTTGATTGACGGACTGATCATTTTTTTATTATGTACTTTTTAGTCATTGATCTATCATCAATCTGGTGTCAGTCTGAGACTGACAATACCTACATTTTAAAGCCATTTCAACTTGGTTTGCGGTGAAGTGGACCTTACCTCTTTGAGCTCAAATATCTTATTCTCGTCCAACTCGGCGAGGACGTTAGGCGGTATCTGTAGGGCGTCTCTGGCCCGCGACGCGGACCGGGACCGCGGTATCATTGGAATAGTCAGCTCATCGTTAGCATCAGAGAGTATAGTACTAAAAATAAAAATATAGTTAAGTAGATGACGCCCGCAACACCGTTGCACAAAAATTATTTTATCGTGCAGAAACCGTACTTTTTTTCTGAATAAAAAGTGTCCTATGTTCTTTCACGGGACTCAAAATATTTCCGTACTCAGCAAAATCTGTTTAGCGGTTTGGGTGTGAAGACGTGACTGCAGACTGACAGACAGAAACGAAACAGAAAAGAAATACACGCTTTCGGATAACATGGATGGTTTTTTTAAGGGTTTCGTACACAAATATTAGGTAGTAAGGGACTCTATGAGATGAAGGAACGCGAGATTACTGAAGTCGCCACTACTAGGTGTAAGAAAACTTTGATAATATTTTAGGATGTGTATAAGTTCCCTATAGAGTTAACTGTGAAATTAACAGCGCTGACAAAATAACTTTTTTTTTACTTTTGTAAGGGATAATTCATGATGGTGGGGCGCTATACACAAAGTATCACAAAAAAATGTTTTTTACCGTGCTGCTGCTACTTTCACGGCCATATGTGACATACACACATCCTCAAGTGTTATCACTTAGTTTTGTTACACTTTGCATACGTCACGTTACATGGTACACCACGTTATAGTATTTGGTTCTTGAAGAACCTATTATGAACTACAAAACATTAGAACTAATGATACCAATAACGAAAAGAATTAAATTCAAAACTTTATATCCGATCGGCGGGATTCAAACCCGCGACCTCTGGCTAACCACTGTGCCGTCGTCAATTATAATAAAATAAATCCACATAAAGTTAAATTGAAATAAATGGATATTCTTTTAATCCGCAGAAATTTTAATTAAGATAAGCCTTATCTCCTAAATCGCTTTCACGTTCATTCGAAAAATATTTAGACTTGGATGAACTGACATGAAAAATATTTTACCAGCTGTAAAAGGGTCGCGTATTTTGATAAAACATTACATTTAAAATAGTCGTATTGTGGTTCCGTACCCAAAGAGTAAAAATCGGCAAAGTGCGAGTTGGACTCGCGCACGAAGAGTTCCGTACCGCTATTGAGCGTGCTCTTCGTACTAAATATAGGGCAATAATAATTGTGTATAAGATAAGGTCTGGAGACGGACGGACAGATGAACAGACAACGAAGTCTTAGTAATAGGGTCCAGTTTTTACCCTTTAGGTACGGAACCCTAAAAACTATAAAAACTGACTTTGAAGTAAAAAAAATATAACATACCTAGTACCTACTTAAAAATACATTTCAGTAATATGAAATAGTTATTAAATAATTCCTTACCTCTATTTTAATAAACATTATAGACAATTCCAACTAAGCTACTCAGAAATGTGCGAAGGAAAATTTAATTTGCTTATTCCATAAGATTTATCCCACAAGGAACAGAAGCGTTACTAACGTGACCAATTAATTCGTGAATGCCGTATGAGTTTCTCATCTAAGTTAACAAAACAATTCGACATGTATTGCTTCTTCAATTAAATAAACTTTGAAACTCGGCCAAATTAATAATACAAATTGGTAGCAGAAAGCATTTTATTAAGCCCGCAGTGAGCTATAGATAATAACAAGCCATAGGTTATCTTTTTATTTGGATAATATATTATTAGATAATTAACTTAGCAATGAGGACAATTGAACTGACTGTTCACAGTTGGATGGACATACAAAATCTTCTCGCGGTAGCTACTTACTACAAAAAATAATTCAACAGTAGTCAGTATGTAAAAATGACAAGTATAAATTCGCGCCGTTTTCATTCGCTGTTATTGTTAACATAGTGATTTGCGTATACATAATATACATAATATATAGCTCTACTAATAATATATCTAGACAATTATATTGGCCCAAGAGCCAGCGATAGCCAGAAAAAAATATAATAATAATAAGCTGAAAGTTAACCTGTTTATGACCCCTATGTAGAGATAAGAACGACTAGCAACTATAGAGTTTCGGTCGCGGTTACTTTAGGAGGTATCCGATTAGAAATAGAAGGTATCAAGTTAACTTTCAGCTTTTATAACATGGCGAAAGTCTGGCTGTCACTGGCTCTTACTCTAAATGTGGATAGGCCCTAGACGATCAATTTTATTGTGCAATATCATTGAACAATTTATTTGACAATAAGATTTGACGTTCAATATTCACCTTAAACCATCAATAATATTGAACAATACATGATATTGCACAAATTGATCGTCTTGGAGCCCGCTTTGGTCATAATAAAAATGTCTTACTCTCCCGGTGAGACCGATTGAAGAAGATTCTCCTTAAACTGCTTGATTTCATCTTGAGCTGCATCCGATTCTCTCTTCTTTTCTGTTTTCACTTTCTAGAAAAAAAGTTTTTGATTTTTCTAATTTTAAATATTTAACTTCTACTTATATCGTGATTTGACGCGCAAATTCAGCAATGGCCGTAAATTTGAATACCAAATAGTTTAAAAGTTTTAAAACTATTTTTGATATGTATGCGATTAAGAGGATACTAAATTATTTTAATTTCGTAAACACTTAGAAATGAAATACTGAATCACTAAAATCACATTTTTTATTAAAAAACAGTCACACGCTGCCTTTCTTAAAGTTTACAAACAAAAATATTTCTCGTAAAAAGGGTAAGCACTTTTTTTAAGCCGGTTGTTAGCACTCACTTTAGGCCGAATCGTCAGCGATACTTCTGGCTCCTCCATGGATTAGCGTGTGATCGTCCTACCGGTGTAAATGTGACTAAAATCCAGCTATTAATACCGGGGATTACGTTGATTGCAGATAAGTGTTCCTCCTAATTAAAATCACGCTGAACTAGGTCACTGGACGCTGCCCCGTTATATACTGGAATCTGGATAGTGGACAGTTGACGCATGTTGTATTTTTAGGGTACAGGTGCTTCCTTTATTAGGTAAACTAGGTTGTAATTAAGGAAGCTGAAAACCGCTACATATGTGTTTACAAATACATCGTACATAAAAATATGATCTTGGAAATGAAAATCAGTACAACATTTTCAAATTACAATAAGAGAGGTATAGTTTTATAAATTAAGTGTAAACATATGTTTGTAATGATTACAATACCAAGACCATAAACAGCCACTAACTGACTTAAGACGGAATAAATAAATTAATGACAAAGTAATTTTTATATGTGAGTAAAACTAAGATACTGCACAGGCAGTTGACGTATCACGTAGGATATTAAGAAATTAACGTAGTTTGATACATGTATGATACATGTAAGAGCGTGTATTTCTAGCCTAAGTAATAATAGAGGTCACAAACTATCTTGGTTTTTAAGTAGTTTTTTAATCTGTAAAACTAATTAAAAGCTACAGATGAAGAGGTGAAAATATTCAATGGAAAGTCAATAATTTAAAATAACAAATTAAATTCACGACGCGAAAGTTTCAAAATATCGATGACAGTAGATGTGATAGGGGATTTAAATTAAGCTCATTATCGAGTCTAGATTGAGTCTAGACTAGAGCTAAAGTGCACTTCGCTTGTGATCGGAAAGTCGACTCTCTCGGGTGTAATTACACCGAATTTTCAAAACTTAATCAATATTTTAATACGAGTTCACGAGATTAATTTTATTAAATATTTTAGCCATGTAAATAACGCTATAATATCAGATTTAAAATCACTTTTTTCAACAGTAAACACATGATTCATGTATATTATGTACAAATATTGGTGTTCGTTTTCTTAATCAGGCTCTTATAGTATATTCTTATATCCACATAATTTATTCCAGATTTCACCAAAATTGGCTTCGAAATCAATTTTGGTGAAATCTGGGCTAAAATATGTGGAATAACGTGGCCTTCACATAAACTTCTTCAGTATCAAAATGTCCGGTACCCGTTACATTCAGCAGCGAAACAACCATATAATAATTAACACCAGCTCAATTAATAATAATTTCAGCTTGAAATAATCCAGATAAAATTCCGCTAATCAAACGAATTTTCCGATCTTTAAACAGCGTCATACAATGCAAATATTGCGATTACTACGACATCCAAAATAACGGCTTTATACGACCGGAAATAACAAGCCGGATATATGACACGGATAAAATTATCCAATTTGCTCGAACGATACGCGTTTATTGAACGATTCGTTAATTAATTGTTTTATTAAAACAACACACGTAAAGTTTCTGTATTCGTGGGATTGAGTTTTAAATCTGAGAAAAAGAGATTTACATTGTTATAAGAGATTCTTGTATTTCAGCGAGTTTACCCACTGACATATAAAGTACATAATAACTCAATGAGTTTACCCATCAAATTATACCTGGTATAGTTGTATGTTTACAAAAATTACAATTGAATCATCATCATCATCATATCATTCTATATTCGTCCACTGCTGGACATAGGCCTCTCTCAATGAACGCCAAGATGACCGATCTCCTGCTACTCGCATCCAACATGGACCCGCAACGAAACGGAGATCGTCGTCCCACCTAGTTGGAGGTCGACCTACACGCCGATTTCCCTGCCTTGGTATCCATTCCAGAGTACCTAAGTTTACTCCAGCGATCGTCTGTTGTTCGAGCTACGTGACCAGCCCAGCTCCACTTCAGCGTACTGATTCTCTGCACTATGTCGGTGACTTTGCATGTTTTTTTAAATAATTTAAGCTAGCAAGTCAATAATTGGCAATTGGCATCTAGTCCATTGAAATGTTACAATTTTAGGACCGAATATTGCATTTATTAGAGGACGCAATTTTATTTTGGAAATTGTATTCAATAGAAGCTTAACCTCAAGTTTGTGGGGTCGACACGCTTGTCCCCCGGCCGCCATCTTGAAAAAAGGGATGACAACACCGTTTTCGTGACATCTCGGAAACTATAAGTCTTACAAAAAAATTTTAAAATCATAATTTTTTACAAATTATTTTGCCTACAAATATGTTCATATAATTTTTTACCATAAATTAAAAATTTATAAAGTTATAAGCAAAAAAGTGATATTTTTTAAAAGGTTTATTATCGCTCTTTAACTTTGTTTAATACATTTTACAATAAAATTACCTTAGACCAACCTTGTAGATAATCGTTTGAGAAAAATATCTCCCATTCCCCTCCCGATCTCATGAAATTAATTTTTTGCAGATGCAAAGGAAACTGTGAAAGCATGTGTGGCTGCAGAAAAGCAGGCCTAAAATGCTCTACAGTATGCCTACTATTCTCTAAAACATTTCAGGCCTGCTTTTCTGCAACCACAGTCTGCAGTATGCCTACTAAACTACATAAATATATGCAAACTATATTATAGTATGCCTACTACGAGTGTACTAGTCTGCACGTGCCTACTATACTATAAAGCATTTCAGGCCTGCTTTTCTGCAGCCACACACGGTTCCACAGTTTCCTTTGTGTCTGCAGAAAATTAATTTCATGAGATCGGGGTATCTTTTTCTCAAAACATCATCTACAAGGTTGGTCTATAAAAAAATTACCTTAGACTCTAAGGTATTTTTTTTTTACCTTAGAGTCTAAGGTAATGAGTTAAAGAGTGATAATAAACCTTTTCAAAAATGTTCTCACTTTTTTGCTCATAACTTATTAAATTTTTAATTTAGGGTAAAAAATTATATAAACATATTTGTAGGCAAAATAATTTGCAACAAATTATGTTCTTACAAATTTTTTGCAAGACGTATAGTTTCCGAGATATCACGAAAATAGTTTTGTCGCCCCTTTTTTCAAGATGGCGGCCGGGGGACAAGAGTGGCGACCCCACAAACTTAAGGTTAAGCTTCTAATGACCCCCCCAACATATTTCAAAAATAAAATTGCGTCCTCTAATAAATGCAAAGCAAATGTAACATTTCAATGGACTAATCCTGGTGTTTCATTAAATTTCTGTTTGTAGCTACAACAAAACCATTTAAAAAAAAGAATGGCTTTTTAGAATGGAAAGAATTGGAAATACCCATAGATTCCAGAAGCATTCAGCCTGAAAACCCAAAAAAAACTCGCCTAAGTCTTGTAGCTGTAGTGGTAAAACTCTTGGATTTACGTCTCCCAACGGCCTAGCCTAACTTATTAAAACACACAGATGCATTTCTTCCTTCGTGGTGCCCGCTACATCGGTCGTTTACATAACGGGGCCCGTACATTTTACTTGAAGTATCAATGTAACAAATTTTATCAAAATCGGTTACAGTATGGAGATGTAATAGACCGACAGAATAAATATTTTGTTTTTGTTGATAAAATGGATTAACATAAATATCTAGTAAATATACATAAGTAATGTATTTGATAATGGAATGGGATGCGTTCGACAAAGAGTGGCCCAGTAACATCACAAGATCGCGAATTATGGAATAAAAGAGGGGAGGCCTTTGCCCAGCAGTGGGACACAGTGGGCCAATAATAATAGTACATAATGACGTGAATTTTCTATCAAACATGTTTTAGTAAATAATGATGTAGGTACTTTTACTGCTGAAATGAAAAAAAATCGAGTCAAGAACTCTCTTTTGATGTAGGGAAGTTTGCTATACCTTCTAAATGGGCCAAACCCCCTCTTATGCGGTAAAAATCAAATTAAATTAGGCGGGCTTGATATTGAATACACAAAATATTTGCTAAATTTTCAGGGACGGAAATATTTTGCCTTTACAAACATCAAATAAAAGGCTTTCATGATGCCTAATAAATTATAATCAACTTCACATTCAAAGGGTATACTTGTTAAGGATAAGGAAAAGAGTATTTCAATATTTAACATGCTTTAATATTAATATTTTATAAGCCGATTTCAGCTTAAGTAATAAGATATATTAACCTTTCCAGACAGCAAACATATTACGGCTTTGGTGTTTTGAAATCTAAAACAATTTGGAAGCCTTCTAGGAATATATACACAGGAGGATACAGAAGTACCAAGAAGGTCTTTTATGTTCAACCTTCTGAGGATTAAGTATCCAAAATTAGACATAATTTGGCTACAAAAACGTTTTGTTTAGGTACGAAAGCCTAAGGGCCGGGACACAAAAACACGGCACGGCGCCGTACGGCGTCGTACGACGTCGTGCCGTAGAACCTCACGTAGAAATTCAAGATGAGTTTCTACGGCACGACGTCGTACGACGCCGTACGGCGCCGTGCCGTGGTTTCTTACGACGTCGTGCCGTGTTTTTGTGTCCCGGCCCTTAGATGACAATTAATGTTTAACACAAATACGATAAATAGGTAGAGTATAATTTGAAATGAAGATTGGGGAGGGGGGGGGGGGGGGGGGGGGGGTAGGGGGAGGAATTTGTATTTTCATTTCATTCGGATGCATTTTAATCCTTCGATCGGGGATTCTTGGAAATGCTATTGTATTATATTGTTGTCGCGATCACCGGTGCTCGTACGGGGCTATGATGGGTTAAATTGCAGCAATGGGGGCGCTAAAACATAATTTGTTCTCAAAGTAAGCAGTAGACAAAATAAGTTTAGAAATTCCTGTACTAGATGGTGGCCTTAGTTCTGTCATGTTTTCAGCCCTCATTAACAAAATAATCTTCATAGTTCTGTTCGATTTTACACATCAAAATATGATGTAGCATCTTGCTCTATCGCTTTTTGCAGACCGCTGTTTGCATAGTGTTGTGAAACAGCTCGATCTGTTTATCGAGCTAGGTAAGCTATAGTAACCAGTAACCACGTAAACATGGTCCCAGCGGCCGCAATCTAAAAACTCGTCCGGCGCGAAATTATCTTGAATCTATACATATAAAGTAAATTGCAGTGTTTGTCTGCCATTTTGAATTAACAATTTTTAATACACACATATCCAATATCCATCCTTTACTAACATTATAAATGCGAAAGTGTGTCTCTCTGTCCGTCTGTTACCTCTTCAATCTTCACACCCAAACCGCAGAACGAATTGTGCTGAAACTTGGTATGGAGATACCTTTAGTCCCGGTAAGGTACATAGGATACTTTTTATTCGGGAAAAATGTAAGGTTCCCGCACGATAAACGAATTTTGGCGCAACATAGTTGCGGGCTTCATCTAGTAAGTATATAAATATATATACGATACATGCACCAAAATAACATTTTTTAAATTTTTGGTCCGTCTGTCTATTTGTTCCAGCTAACCAATGAAATAGCTGGACCGATTTTGACAGGATTTTAATGGCGCGTAGCTGATGTAATAAGGAGTAACTTGAGCTACATTTGTTTCAGAAAAATTCTTAAATTTTAGAAAAATCTTTTCCAGTACCGTACGTAGCTCACGCGTATATCACCACTGTTTGGTATTACTAATATATATTCTGTGCCACTGTGCCAACAGTCGATCACTATGTTGACGCGGACAAAGTCACGGGTAACACCTAGTTCAATATAAATAACGTCGAACACGTTTCACTAAACTGAATTTCCCGTCGAGTTTCAACGATAATAGAGATGAATATTTAAATATTCTAATAAAGTGCGCTTGTGCAGAATTTGTTGCTTTATTTCTTAGATAAATGGTTCTGCGAGCAGTTTAACGATTAGGTTTGCTTTTAGTGAAGGCTCTGTTGTTTTACTGATGGTGTCCAAGTCTGAATAAAAAAGTCCACATGCTGAACTAAACATGATAACATGAGGTAGGATGTCGCCAGCAGTATTTTCGGACCAGTACGACTTACTACAATTCTTCAAGAAGAGAGCGCATTTCCTCTTAAAAGCAAAACGCACTTGCAACTCCATGTTAGTGTCCATGGGCAGCGGTAATTGCTTTCCAACAGGTGACCCGTTTGCTCGTTTGCACCCTTAATCCTTCGATCGCCGATTCTTCGAAATCTTATGCTATCGCGGCCCACTTGAGCCTTACGGGGGTTGATAGGTTAATATAAAAATTCTACATACATTTATAATCTTCGTCAAATCGTAAACCAATCAAGAACTCTATTGAAGCAATAAACTCCTACAAAAAATAAAAATAAAAACCTGATAAAATGATCATAAATCGATCATCGACCACTCAATTTGTCTAACATCTCTACACGATGTCAAAGGGAGGTCTACACGATCATAAATATCTAAGCATTCAGCGGGAATTTTTTCAACATTTCTCGTACAAAGTGTAACCCGGAGGAATTAATATGACCGCATAACGTCATACACAATGCCCGAGTAAATTATACCTTGTTAGAGCATGTTTTATACGCGGGGTGTGATAGAAGTTCTTTTAAAAGTTTTTTAAACGGGCATTGGTGTACTATGATCGACAGCGGTATTCCACCGCGAAAACCCTTAGAATTGTTTTAGGGAGTCAGATATCTATACATATAATAAAACTGTAGAAATGACGATTCTGTACATTAAAGATATTCAAAAAATAATAAGCGGAGGGTGTCACTACATCGCTATACAAGCCAAAAATGTGGTCAGTTTTTTTGTCTGTCTGTCTGTCTGTCTGTCTGTATGTTTGTTCCACTATCACACGAAAACTACTGATCCGATTTGAATGCGGTTTTCGCAGATATATTTGTCTTCTTCCAACTTAACATCTGGTGTATAAAAAAATCCCCCCACCCCTCTAAAGGGACGAAAGAGGGGGTCAGATTTTGTATAAGACTTTTGCTTTAACACGAAAACTACTGATCTGATTTGCATACGGTTTTCGCAGATATATTTGCCTTTTTCCAACTCAACATCTGGTGTATAAAAATCACGCCCCCCCCCCCCCTCCCACCAAAGAGAGGGTCAGATTTTGTATTAAGTAAACTTTTTTCTTTAATGGACTTACTTTATATTATTAACTGTTTTTCCAACTTAACATCTGGTGCTACATAACATTTTTCCCCCCACCCCTCTTAGGGGACAAAAGAGGGGGTAAGATTTTGTATGCTGATGAAGTAGAAATACTTTAAATGGCAAAACAATGTTTGCCGGGACAGCTAGTTATGTTATAAAACTGTCTTGGGAGTTGGGACTTGTAATGAAGATTCATCAGAAATAAACAGGGAGAGTTATACAGTCCAGCTTCTGATTATTATGTAGAAATGACCATTATGCTGTTGGTCCTATCTCTCTATAGCTTTCGGCATTCACAAACCAAAATATTAATATCGCGCTCCTATAATTGTATTGCTTGTGATATAAAAGGTATCGAGACTTTAGATTGTTATGACTTAAGTATTTATAAAACATATTAATGGTAGCGTTTTTTCAACCTTTACGGCACGTTCAGACGCTTTCTGCTGTAGCGTTTGAGAAAACATGTGACGTTGAATCTGCGCAAGCAGAAAACGCGCACGTCTGAACGCGCTCTTAAAAGCCATGAAAAACGACTACACGCGTTAAAATATATTAGAAATACCCACTGAATTCGAAACCAATGTTCATTTTGTGAGTTCTACGATTCATACGTTTACTTCTATAACTTATTTCAGCACAAACTTTCGCCGTTCGGGTCCGCAAGCACTGCTCGAAATAGATAATTGTGCTCGCATTGTAAGGCCGGCAATATTGATATAGGATTTTGTTTGCGCACACACAGGCTACAGCACGTAGCGTTGTTGGTTTAGCGAGTGTTAACCGTACCGCCAACGATTTACTGCGATTGTTTCGGTACACGAATAAACCTAGCCAATAGAACTTGTTGTATTTGTGAGGTTTTTCCTACAAACCCTAGGTAGAGCTTATTTTTTATTGCAATATACTGAGTAAGGAACGAGGAAATAAAGGCGTAAATTATTTACTTTATATATTTTATTGTGAAAATCGCAACAGTTTTTGAGATAAAACCTGGTGAAAAACAGAATTCTGAGTAAAAAGGTCCTATTTTTTAGTCCTTACGCAATAATAAAAAGTAAAAACCCATTCACAATTGATTTATGAAATACCTTTAACTTGTATTTTTTTTTATTAGATAAGGGGGCACACGAGCAAACGGGTCACCTGATGGTAAGCAACTACCGTCGCCCATGGACACTCGCAACATCAGAAGAGCTGCAGGTGCGTTGCCGGCCTTTTAAGAGGGAATACGCTCTTTTCTTGAAGGTTTGCAGGTCGTATAGGTCCGGAAATACTGCTGGTGACAGTTCGTTCCAGAGTTTCACAGTGCGCGGCAGAAAGTTACGCGAAAAACGCACTGTGGAAGACTGCCACTCATCAAGGTGATGAGGATGGTATGTTTTTCGCGTGGGACGATGGCGAAAAGTTGCAGGTGGTATGATTCCGAACAATTCCTCAGAGCACTCCCCGTGATACAACCGATAGAGGATGCAGAGTGAAGCCACATCTCGGCGTAATTCCAAGGGGTCCAAGCTGTTTGAAACACTATGGCAGTCAACAATTCGAGCGGCCCTTCGTTGGATACGATCCAGAGGGAGCAGTTGGTATTTAGGCGCCCCTGCCCAGAGATGAGAACAATATTCCATATGAGGCCGAACCTGCGCCTTGTAGAGTTGTAGGCGTTGGTCCGGACTGAAGTACTGTCTCGCTCTGTTAAGAACACCAAGCTTCTTCGAGGCTAATTTGGCCTTACCCTCTAGATGATATCGGAACTGGACTTCGCTTGATATGTTGACGCCAAGTATCTCAATGCTAGGGGAGATGGTTAAAGATGGGCCCTCGAATCGAGGATATACGACCATTGGTGACTTTTTAGTGGTGAACGCGCAGACTTGTGTCTTGGCGGGGTTGAATTGGACCAAATTACGTCTACCCCGTTCAGAGACCTTCTCCAATGAATTCTCCACCTTAGACACATTGTATGGACAAGACAAATTGTAGAGCGCAAATATTTTTAAAACATTCGATTTGTATCGTAAATTTTATTGTTAAAAATACTCGTTGTTAAAAAATTTAGGGCAGTAAACTGTGATGTTAATAGGAATAATGAAAACGTTTAAAAAACTATTTTTACTCTCTTTGTTATAGCACACTTTATTTTAGCTCTAGAAATGCATTGCGGTGTAGTTAAAGTACCTCACGGCCTAAATAGCTTAAAACTAGCTCAACGGCTCACTCTCAAAACACGTACCATTTTTCTTGTAGACTAGAATATTTTCTAGAAAAATGCATCGCATTTTTTTTTGCTTATGTTGTTGATAATGTTAGTCTAAAAAACTTAGTACATATTGTGATATATTTTAAACGTTAAAGGCGTAATTTTTTGGTTAAGGGTGAAGCCAAACAATCGTAATTTGTGAGTTGTGAGTCGCAGAATTTCAGCTGGCAGAAATTCTGCTGTATTTAGTTTCATACAAAAGTCCTGTTTGATTCACATGATGATAAATTGTATGAAACGATATTTACGCGACCGAAATTCTGCGACTCGGAGCAGAAATTCCTTAAATTCACGACGTGACTGCGCCCCATCAGAAAACACAAACGCATTTCCCAATTCAACAAAGATCTATATTCAAAAGATGTGCTCGTTTCGGTACAGCATTAATATGCATCGTGCGATCGTCGGCGGCAAACACCGCGCCAGTCAATATACCGACTAATTGTCGTTCTAACCGGGACACGCCATTATCCGAGTGTAATTGAAAGGGAAATACGCGATATATCAATGTTATTTCGCGTGATGGATTGGATTTCGATAATTCTGACGTTCCGCGCTTTTCGAAGCGACAAGTTCTGATCTGCGGGTAATAGTTTTTACAATAATCTGCTAAAACAATTTTCGTTTTAGGTAGTTTGATTCTGAGATGTGAGAATGACTTTAAGTAAATAAGAATGCATAGTGGTAATATACTTTTAAAATACGTAATAATACTTAAGAGCACAATATATTTGTTCAATCATTGTCTAAATGAAAAGATACGACGAACGCAAACTCTGTTGATAGAGGCGATTCAGAGTTAGATCTTGTTCAACTTCAAAGTAATAGGCTCGTAGTAGTAGCATCAAATGCGTATGCCCAATCCAAGTACAAAAATATCCTGTACTGTTCATATCTTAGCTAGTTTAAATTACGTTGTACAAAAATAAGTTATGAAATTCTGTAGGGGAGAGGGGGGCTAGTTCTAACAGATTTTGAATATTGTCATTTATCTTCTTAATTTGAAAACTTTATGTTATTTTTTTTATATCCAAGTAACGAAAATTTATATGACTTGCATATACTAAGCTAAAAATTCATCTAAGTTACTTGGATTAGGAGGGAAACGCATCTTTTTAAAAAAGTCAGCGGTTAAAACTTGCCCCGTTTTGGGGGCAAATATTAACAGTGACGGGGTTAGTATTAACGCTAAGTAAACTTGTTAGACTTTCATTAAACCATGGAAGTAAAAAACAAAACAATATTAAAATGGTAATTTATTTATTTTTTCACATACAAATGTTAAAAAACTATATTAACTTCTGTCAAATTACAAATAACATGAATTTCCTTTTATGTCATCCAACCTGAGCTGTTTCCAGCCCCTATGGATTCCACTTGCAACAAAAATTGAATCTGATCCTCGGATATATGAACATCGGTGGATATGGTGTTGCTGGAGTGTCGCCAGAGTGATCGACGTACCTCTTTCGGCAGATGTGGCAGCTCCAACTTGCTTATAATACCGGTTAATACTTACCCCGTTCCTTTTGTTAAAACTAGCCCCCGAGGACCTTTTTTGGATAAAACTAATTATTTATAAAAAAATATAGGTATATTTAATAAAATAATACGGAAATGTAATTAACAACTAAATAACCGTTAATTATATAAAAATCTGCAATCGCAAAACCAAATAATTAAAGCATGAATCAAAAAACTCGAGACGTAAAAATGTCCGCTTACCTGTATTTTTGCACCGACGTACAATAACTTCACAACGCGATGGCCGATGGGCAACACACTTGTCCCAAATCGTTCGCCGACGTCGCCCGAACTTATGACATTGAACGTCTTACCGTATCGTCATTTAATTTGGTAGTTATAGGCTTGTTAATACTTACCCCTGTTAAATCTAGCCCCCCTCTCCCCTACAATATTAAATAATAGCTGTATTATTATTTCAGTATAGTATTTCAGGACAAGGTCTTAAATTAAAAGTCCACTCGCAGTGTCTGCGCATAATTCTGCTCATATTTATACGAACATATTTCCTCCCGAAGTCCGAGCAACTTCTAAACCGACTTTAAAATTTTTGCAAACGCGTGTTGGTGCATACTCTCCGAGAATTTCATGCACACAAGTGGCTTTTGATTCATTGGCACCGAAGCATATAATATTAGAACTTCCATTTCTATAATTTATTTTCGACTCGTACTATTTCCATCTTTTCCGACAAAGCTATTTTTAATCTTAATAAACTTGCAGAGTTTTCCGTTCGCTTTGTTTCTGATGAAATGTTGCATTATTTATTGAAGGTGTAACTATCTTCACACGTTATTCATATTCTTAAAAAGGTATTTTATGGTTTATAAGCTAAGGTAGTTTAAAACTTATTATAAAGAAATACAAAAAATAGACATCTTTTTATTAAAATACAAAAAAAAACAATTTCGGAAAAAACTAGTTATGATTGTTTGAACCCAACTTTCATCCCTCAAAAATATCATCTCATCCTACTAAAATGAAGAAACAAGAATTTTATCTGAAACATCACCAATCTTTGCTACCGTAAACAAAATACAGTTTAAGAGCTGAAATACTTGCAGTGTTGCCAGCTGGACTATATTAAAACAACGTAGAATTTACTAAAGCCGTTACCATTGTAAGGAATTTCAAAGAAGAATATAACGCGCGTTTTGGCTCCACACCAACTATCAACGACACAACTGGGAAATTTTCTTAGTTGATCAGACGCTGTTGTAACTTACGGAAAAGACTGGCTTATACAATTTTAATGAGCGTACATTAGGATGTAGGGATTTGGGGCACCCGCATCCTGATTATTTTATCTGTATTGAGTAGGGACTACGCCGGATACATTATGTATTTATCTCCGAAATATGCTACTAATCGATGCAACAGACAACAGAGACGGCGGCAAACATAGCGTAGAGTCACTTCTTGTTTGGCTTTTATCAAAATGATTGTCATACATATAAATCATGTACTATAGAATATGTTGATCACGACAATTAAGAAAAATAGCCAGCGCTAGTATTGGTCTATTGTATTATGTTTCTACGGGCTATAACTTATAAGGCATTTTGCAAATACAACAAAAGGTCTACCAGGGACTACCAAGGAAGATAGAAGCGAATAGCTAGGGAATGATTGTCAATCATTGGAAGAACGAAGAAGTATTTTAGTACTAGACGGCCAAATGATAAAAAAAATTATAAGCTTTTTTCTAGAGATTTTATTTCGGAAACATTAATACCTAATGTTAACAAGATAGAAGCTTTAAACAAAAATATTTCATATTAATAACTCTTAGGAAACCCCAACGAAATAAAGAATACTTCATATTTTATGAGGCCAGTGTTTTTGCTCTTTCCGTTAAAGATGCAATATTTTAAAGAACATTAAAGCGAGCTCTTAAAGAAAATAAAAGATCCCTTTTAAGTGCAAAGTGATATCGTGCTGGTTATAGTTAAATATAGTTTACACTTCGTAAATTAATGCTCTTAATATAAAGCCGACACAGTTTATAATATTGCTAAGTTAATAAAACCACTTGCAATTTTAGTAAGGACATATTTTGATGTGAAAGATGAATCTAAAATATTTTGTCTATCAGAAACGAAGAGTAATTCGGTTCTTGTAGTAAATAAATAGTAAATAAATATTGGCAGGATAATATTATTATGTGCATCCTTTGTGGCCATAACATCTTTACTAGTTATAGAATTAGTATTCGAGTATTACGCGATGTTTACATGTAAATTCTATATTGTATACAATATTATTGTACTGTGTTTAATAAGAAATAATTACAATAATTTTGTAACTGTTCCTTCTCCGTATAAAATATAATTTTATTACAAGAATAGTTCAGAAAGATTTAATTCCCCGTAGAAATTAAATCCATAATTGTTTCAGTATGCACAATTTTCTTGCTCACTCGGCGTGAATGGTGAACTATTTTCTCCAATCCATTCTCTGTTCAGTGAACAATCGAAGTCACTGAACAGGTATTCAAAGAGATTTCCAAAGATCCATTTAGTCATTTCGACACTTAAATATTTTTTACGTCACAAACATAGATATGACACCATACAGTATGTTTATGACATACTGCATCAAAAAAATAGATATCTCCGACTGCTCAAATAACGAAGCAAATATAGGAGAGAATAGCTATAACACGTAACCTTCAAAATAAAACTTAAAGTGTGTAAACTTTATCATTACAAGGTGCGCATTGTAATGCTCGGTTCTCCTCCCTCATGATGTAATGCTCGACTCTGTAACGTTACATTACAAGCGAATTCTCCCGGTGAGAGAGCACCTTTATACGAACCAGAAAACAAAAAGCCTAAAATATTTATACAAAGGAAAATCTCTATAAGATTCCCTGAATTATATTTTCAGCTGAATTTGAGGAATCTGAAACCACTGAAACTATTTGTTACATGACATTATTATGTCGACATAACTTCCTAATTTTCCACATTGTTGCTGCTCGTCGCGTCAAGTTTGATTGAAAATTCGCAGCATTCCTCAACTTAACTATTTACATTTAGAATGTCAATATCATTTTAATCTTAATATTAATAACCATAGATTAGGTATTGGCCTCGCTTTGCTTCAAAGCCAGCAATCATAAATCTATATTGTTAATAACCTAAAAACTTACAAGGCAATTTGGCGCTTAAAATCAAAGCCATCGAATGTTAAACCTTGAGTGACAGTTGTTTTACATTCAAGTCATCCTCCAAGTGCATAAATATTTTCTGGCTGCCATACAAGCTACGGTGCACCTGTGCAGGTATGCCTGCGCAGTGCGCAGGTAGACCGGAATATGTGTGGGAATAGACCTGTGCAGTTTTTTGAACCTGCGCAGGCGACCGGAGCAAAATCGAAATTAAATTTTTTTGACCGACACCTGCGCAGGCATAACTGCACAGGTAACTTCTCCGGTAGACCGTAGCGTAGCGTGTATGGCTTACATTAAATGTTCTGTCTACTCTGCTAAAATGCTGTTAGCGGGGATGCATAGCAAATGTCAATAAAAACGCCAGCGATAGTTTTAATTTCGGCCACATGAAAAATGATAGATGTTTAATAGCGTGAAATTTGAGAGTCAAATTGCTGTCTCTCAAGCAGCAGTTAACTTGAGTGAAGCTTTTAAATAATAAAAGTGTCTTACCCGTTTCTCACGCAACCCAGTTTACGCAAGCATTTAGCAGGTTATACTATTTTTATTTAATCGCTACAAATCGCTTACAAACCCTTATTTTCAATACTGCAAACGCGGAACGCAAGCTCGAGAGCTTGCATTGCGAACTCTGCACTGTTTATCTTCAGATTGTTATCTCAAAGAACATATTCCAATATTATGATTTTCCACTTTAAAGCCTTGCCTATTATTTTACCAGCATATTATGTATTTGAAAAGTCTGCAATAAATATTATATTTTTCTTGTTTCTGTAAAAATCATAACAAATCCTTATTATTGAAGCAACATTTTACCTGCTTGTTACTAGTACTGTTGAGGCTACTTTTTGTCACGGCCAAAATAATTAATCTTATATATAAAATTCTCGTGTCACAATGTTAGATAGCGAACACCTCCGAAACGGCTTTACTGATTTTAATCAAAATTTATATGCATATTCAGTAGGTCTGAGAATCGGCTACTGGGTACTTTATATATTGATAAGTGCATTTGTTGAATAAATAATAGTAAATTATTACAACCTGAGACTGACGGCGACCATTACGTTTGTGCGACGGAATAGCGATCGACGTTGCCATGGTGACATACTTATTTAGTCACTTCAATAAAATAATAATATGGCAAATATACTATGGCAAAGCAACGTTTGCCGGGACACCTAGTAATACCTAACATAAAAAATAGTGCAAATTTTTTTGCGATGTTTTATGCTTGATACCGTTGCGCGTTGTTGCATCAGTATCTGGGCTGATAATTTTATAAGAAAATCTTAAAAATTCTACTACTAATAAAATATAATATTTAAAAAATATTGTACTTACCATCGAGGAAATTGATTCCTAGGCAGTTGACGGACCTACGTCATTAGGTCGGTGTGTGGTATGTCAATTCAATGTTAGCTGCATAAAGGTAATATACCTATTATATCAACTTTATGATTAGCTGTGATCTTTTGGATGCGACCAAATTACTTCGCCATATTCTGCCTAGGAATCAACTTTTCTGATAGTACATAAGTTCGTTTCTATGTTTCCATTAAAATATATTATATTGTACAACTACCCAACCGTTAACTTGACAAGTTAAATGGTTAGGTTAGGTCTACTAAAACTATCGAGGGTAGGCATACAAAGGAATTAGTAACAAATTTGGACGCTCACCGCAAACGACTTGGCAGTCTTGGCAGAAGGTCTGTCTAAGACGTTCGAGTTAACTACAACTAATGGTTTGATCAGACTTGATCACGATGGTCCGAATGAAAGATTACTACGCAAAATCTCCTAAGCCACTAATGAATTCACGGGTGTATATTGGGGTATTTTCTGAAAAATAAATCTAAAGCAGTTGTGGATTAAACAAACATCGGGGTATTTTCTGAAGAATAAAGCTGTTGTGGGCCTTGCGGGCTAGTTAGCCCGCAAGAGTTTTAGATTATGTACTGCTATTTTTGTATCGTCAGAAAATTCCTAAAAGATGGTCGTAGATAATTATTATTTTTATGGATTACCAGGATATTTCTTCTTTGAAAGAAAGTTGGGAATCTGTCTATTGACTTACTTTTTTAGTCCTTTTTGGTAGCTTACCTGCATTGTAGATAAATAATAAATACCTGGTTATAACCAAGACAATATAGAAAATATTTATTTGCTGACTTATTTTTTACTGTTTTTTCCTTCAGCAAGAAAATATCGTGAGTGAAAAGGACAGGTAACAATTATAGGTAGGAAGGACCGTATTTTTCAGTCACCCAATTCTACATGTAAGGGAAAGGCACTAATGGCAGACACTTTAAGGAAACATGAAACATTTGAATGTTATAAAATATACATTTATGAAAATAAAGGATTGATAACTTCTTCCATGTCTTCAGTAGCTCTTACAAAATAAAACTATTATAATTATTCTGTGACAAATCAATTAAAAAATATATTATTGGTCTTTTTGTAAACTTAGTCATAAGTACTAATAGATGACATCACAAAAAACGAACATCACTAATAGTAGACACCAATATGAACTAATAGTTGACATAGAACATTACATTACATTTTACATTTTTCCTATTATTAGGTCTTTATTTGCCGTTTTTCAAAAGATTTAATTTACTTCATCATAGTAACTACATGTATCAGAAATATTATCCACGTTGTCTCCAGATTCTATTCATTCTTCTTCCATACTGAAACTATCTTTCCTTTTATTTTTCATATTTTTTTCCTAGCAAATTTATTTTTAGTCTTTAGTCTCCATGCTTCTTTAGCCTCTTCTTTTTTCTTCTTTCTTTTCTCAGCTCTCCTTTTTCTTCTTTTTACTGCTAAAAAACTAAAGCAATCAATTTTTACATCAGTACAAGGTCTAATATTAGACACCATGTCCATTTTAGGTACGGTAGTTCTAAGTTGTTAGTTTGTAAATAGAATTATATTTTCAGAGAATAGTGATGATTTTTGCAGTAGAATAAAGTACAAAATAACTTTAGTATGTATTGAAAAACTCAAAGATGAGATCCATGTCATCTATTAGGTTTTTTACATTTTCAAGAACTAATAGTAGACACCCTTTATATTGTTAGGGAAAATGGTTAAAAAATCTTAAATAAACATTAATTTGTGTTAACAACATGACCATTAATCCAATGAAATCAATAGAAATTACAAAAAATCAAATAAATGTATTCAAAACTTACGTGCAAAATTTCGCCTTCCTTAACCTATTTGCTAAGAAATTGCCGAGCGCGTGTTGACGCGGTCATATTATTTACGAAAACTGATCCCATTTTAAAATTTTGTTTTCGAAGGCGTCCCTATTATATTTTTTCAATTCAACAGATAGCTTGAGAAGCTTATGAAATTTACAGTGGTGAGAAATAATTAGAGTAATTCTTATTTTTATGATATTTTTGTCATAAGTGTCATCTATTAGTTCCGTGTCTAGCATTAGGTCTTTTCCCTTATTTTAAAGAAAAATCTAAAAAAACCTTTATCAAAAAGATTTTTCACGTTAATTACAAGAAATACCCAAATGATTATTATTCCACACGTCTGACGTCACGACTTATTAAATTCAAAACCAAAGGTACTGGGGTGGCCTAATTCATCGGTTTATGAAATTTAACAGGTGTATAATTGATGAAGGTTGTAATAGGCAACCAGACCCCGTATTATAAATTTATATTATGTATTTAGTATAATTTCTCAGTATTAATTATTCTGAGACTCTTTGGGTTAACAATTTGTGTTTCTAATAATGACAGGTAACAGGTAATAAAGGAAACAGTGTGTGAGTGAAATAACGTTACTTTTTGTCGAGTTTTGGCGTTACATTTTTACTTTTGAAATTTGCCAATTAGAAAGACCGAAAATAAACAAAAGTATCTTGGCTAAGCACCCTGTTCCTGTCGCCAAAAAACCTAAAATTCTTAAGGTTGTAATTTGAATAGTAGCAAGTACAGGCTATAAAGTAAGACAAGCAATTCTAAAAAACACTTTGCAGTAAGTACAAGACATACCTCTTTACTGAAAATTTACTTGAGAGGTGTCAAGGAACACTCGGATGGAACGAAGTTATTTCTTAATATTATGTACAAAAACCTGTATATCACTCAACAAAAAAAAAGAGACAGAGTGTCGAAAGTGTCGTTACAACTTTTCGCCTAGCCCCCTTTCGCAACGCGCGATAAAGAACTTCGTTCCAAAAACACTGAAAGTGAACTCGCTGAAAGTAATAATTACCCATCAACTGAGCAACTGCAGTAAATTCCTCGTAATATAAAAATATTTATTTAGCGGCTAAGCCCTTTAAAGTCTGATGGAGCTGCAGATTCCCGACTTTATCCCTTGTCACTGACAGGATTTACTTTAATTTTCTAACGGAAAATGTTCGCTGCGATGATTTTTAAGTCCCATTAGTGGAGTTTTTCGAACGTGTTGCAAAGAGTTAATGCATATGACATGTTTTGGATTGAATTTTAAAAATTGCTTCACTAAAAACCTTTGTTGGTACATTATTACCGATTCACTAAATAAAGGTGTAACTTATCAAGATATTTTGTGATAATATTAGTATTTTTCCCGCGGTTCAGCTTGCATAAAATAGGTACCTAGAATCTCCCGCGGTTTAAACTCACCTACGTGTTTCTCTGTGTTCTGCTTTGGGTATTTCTTTGCCTTTGATACAAATTGATCGCAAAGTTTTGAAGCATATTCGATTAAAATAAAACTTTTCTTTTAATATTTGAATAAACTCATATAGCCACTTTATATAAAACAAAAAAGTTTGAAGCGTCTTAAAATCAGCTGGGGCTAACCGAGTCGCGAGGCAAATTCACAAATCACTCCCCTAATTTGATAACGATCAATTATAAGAACGTCTCAATATTCCCCTCAATATTTCCAATAGCACCGACTCATCATGATTAATCGAGAACGCTACGCTTGCTCCTTTAATTGGTTCGGCAAGAAAACTCCGAATTTTTCCAAGTACTATTATCCACTCAAATTAGTTCCCCGAGGAAGTCATTAATATCAATCAACGGTGCTTTGTGGGCAAACGCCGTATCGAGGAGTCAAAATTTTGTGTGGCCTTTGTTGTTTAGTCTCCATTATATCGTAAAGAGGTTAAGTATCTTTGTACGATTTTCTGACAGTCACGAGTACTACAAGGATGTTTTGCGTGAATCATGCGGGTGTGGATGGAACAGCTGTCACGTAAATACGCTGTAATTATTGGACCACATGACTGTAATGCAAAAGGCTTGAATAACATTATCAGGAAAATATTTTTTTAATAAAAATAACGACTTTAAAAATGTATGAAAAGAAACTAAACTTATAAAATTTTCATTACACTAATGACACAAAAACGTAATGAAAAAATTCGAATTGCGTATATTTTAATTAAAAAGGGATAACGTTCCAAGAATGCTTATCTATTTTCACCTCATTTCCCAAGAGGGGTTTACAGATAAAACCCGAGTTTTTATTAAAAATTTCTTTCTTTTTTTACTCGGACAAACCTGCTTCATCTAAATTGTTACGGACACCTGAAAAGGGTAAAGGGACAATAAATTCCTCTTCAGCTGAGCCTAAATGGTTTTACTTCTGATTCTTTATCAAATTTGAAGAAATAAATGTATTTACATGCTTTATAACGTCTGGGACAGTATACTTTGTAGTTATTTTTAACGAGTTTTAAGTCGGATTGCTTTTTATGCATTTTTTGCTAATGTGGAGCATGCCGAAGAAAACTGTTACAGTACCAGTAAATTAGTAAATATCGAGATGCAATATTATGTCTAACATAAAGACTCCACGATTTAAATTGTTTGAACCAACAATTTGACCAGCGTGACTGTTGGAACGTGTGAAGTACATAAGCATTACAAATTGAGACAATCCGATTTCAAACATTTCTCAGGATTATATATAATGTTGATGTTCATAGTTTAATTGCAAAACTTTATATGCTCACTCGAAGTTGAATGATTTTTAACTGGCTGAGCAAAGACAAACTTCGGTCGCCTGGGGCTTTCAACATACGTATAGTGAATTGTTAATAATCCAATTGAACCTGAGTTGGAATTCGTTCTAGAAGGAAAAGTGAATATTAACTATCCATTAATAATGCCAATCTAATCTAATATATAAAAATAAGTCGGGTTTTCCTTCCTGACGCTATAACTCCAGAACGCACGATCCGATTTCCACGGTTTTGCATTCGTTGGAAAGGTCTCGTGCTCCGTGAGGACAGACCGACTATCCGTGACGCACTTTTAGTCTGTGGAAATAGAACCTATGCAATTATATGCAGTAACGCACACGACGCGCAAAAAGTCCGGCGCACAAAAAATCCGTATAATTCTGGCAGACCGCATCGCGCCGTTTCGCGCCGCTCCGCACAAAAAGTGTGCGAAAAAAATAGAACGTTTGCTTCAACACGTGCTAACGCAGACGGCGCACACTTTTAGTCTGCAATCTGCATTTGCAGTGACGTAACGTACGCGATCTATTTAATTACCATGGTGCCAAATATCGATGTAACGATGTTAATTCATGAAATACAAAACAGACCAGTAATTTATGATACTTCTAAGGCAGAATATCATAAAAGACATTTATAAAGAAAATTGTGGGAAAAAGTGTGCTGTAATGTATATTCAGCTCCTGTTTGGACATCGTTGACGTCTAAAGAAAAAACTAAATACGGTAAGTTTAAGTTTTTATCATAAAGTTAATATACCTAACGGAATAGAGCAAAAATCTCGAGCAGTCAAACGAAACCGGAATTGGTTTACATCTGTGTGTAAAAATATGTGTACGCATACACTTACACAAGCATCTTTCTAAGAGATTAAATTGTCAACGTTCCGATATTTTTTTTTCTTCTTCTGTACTTCAAGTACAAAATAATACTTCGCGATCTTTGCACGATTTCCATAGCGTCTACATCCCTAACAGTTCAGCGGACAGAATGATGGAAGATGTGCATAGTGTGCGTTAAGTCTGTGAAAAATCCGCGAACGACATTTTGCGCGCCACGCAGACCTTTTGTGCGCCGCAGACTCGATCACACAAATAGTGTAACGTCTGCGATCTCCCTATTAGAAAAAAAAAACAGAAAAAACTTCAAGAGAAAAGCAGGAAAACAGGGAAAATGATTTTTCACGCGGGCGGAGCCGCGGGCGACCGCTAGTTTGTTAATATAATTCTCATCGCAAAGGTTTTTTTTGTTTTCTATAGCTAAGTTGTTTAAATAATAATTCAAATATTTTTTGTAATTTTAACCAGTCGGGATGCGTTTATCTTGGTTGGACATTGACAGGTAATTTTTTTTATCAAGACTAGATCTCAACCATATCAAAGCTATTAAATAGGTTTAAGCTGTAAAATCGGGGTACATGTTAGACAAACAGCAGACAAAATATTAGCTCTACCCTATAGGTACAGGCTACGGAATGCCTCTCGCGTCGACGGTGCTGGCGGAAATATTTCACCCAGGAATCCGCTTACATACCCTACCCTACTTCAGATTTAGCTGGTCGACTTACCTTACATTTAATAGATAACCATATTTAATAGTACTTATCTCGCAGATGAAGCTTTGCTCTGAGTTTGGATACTAGAAAAAAAGGGAGGGAGGAGGAGGAAGGAAAATGTGGATTGCGAATATTTAGGGGTTTAATATCCGCCATCTGCCTATGAATCAATTTCTTAGATGGTACAATTCGTTGCCAGACTTGCCAGGTTGTGGTCGTTGGTAGTGCAAGAACTGTTTTGGCTACTGTTCCCTGAGAACCATACTCACGAAACAGCTACCAGATGCAAGAAGTTCCTTTAACAATTGGCAATAATAATATATTTTTTGACCTTTTATTTTAGCAGTATTATAATCTAATTTAACACACACGTAACCAGCATTAACAGTACTATTATTCACGCAGAAGAATGAGAACAAACAGCAATAAATATATAGAATAGGTGAAGCAATTTTAGAAAAGCGTGGGTTGTTATGATATATGAGCTAGGTAGCCAAGTAAATATTTCCAATTCGTTCTAATGTACCAACTAGTTGTAACATTACTTTTATCGGGAATACATTTTTATTATTGCCGATGTTTTCTTGGAACTAGTAAGTCTAACTAGCTTGATACAGTGAGATTTATTTCAATGTACCAAGTAAATATGACAAGCAGTCCCTGTTTTTTATACTCATCCAAAGTCTCCAATTCCATGAATCCAAGACGGTAAAGAAGATTTTCTCAAAAACAATAAATGATCAAATTACAGTAATTAGGACTCCAAAAGCTGATTAAATTCCTAGAAAGCCTGCGGGACTGGTCTCTCTTTAATTAAAATCTTTTGGCTGTATCAAAGGCTGCTAAGATAACTCAGATTACAACCCTAAACATGGCTTTAGTCCTATATGGAATTGAACCTTTCATCCGAAAACAGTTATTTTAATTTAAGTCTAAGGAGGCACAATATCACTTGATAGAATTGATCTATTCAGCGTCGACCGTTCTCACTGGCTTAATAATGTCCTTATTCTGAAAGGGATACCCATTACCCACATAAATTTACATGGATTCTATCAGACCTCGTATGACCAGGAGGTGTTGAGACGAAGGGGCATAAATTGGCCCCTGTGTGAGACCATCTGCGATAAAGCCTGGGGTTATGGCGTATTGAAATCAATGGATGATATTTATTGGAGATCCACTCCGAACCCTCGGCAGTCTCATAAAAAATTGCAAGCCAAGATGACCCCTAAGTGTTTATAAAAGGGTCTCATGTTGAGGACGAAAAGGGCAAATGGTCCCTTATAAACAGTGACCAATAACGGATGTATGACATGAGATAAGGACTTTTGATTTGCCCTTTTTTAATTTATTCCGGAGTTTATGAAAGGGCTTTTATCTGAACGTATTATGCTTTATTTTTCAGTCCTGTTTTCTGAAAAGAGCGCCATCGTTTTGATTACTAATAATTACTATGTATATATAAAAATTAAATAATAATTTCATCATTATTTCTTGTGCATAATATTTCTGAAACATAATACTGTACAGTTGATGTAAAAGGATAATTCCACACTAAACATACAACGGTATCATAAAATAAAGCTACGTGGAATTCAACAATTTCCCAGTGCAGTCAATACGATTTTATTTCAATATCAAACGCTAGTAATGTATGCATTTCGCTGAAAGGCAGTCTTATTGAGCGAGGCGTTTATTCGGAGTGGTCTTAAATCATCGTCTATTGAATAATAGGCTTTGGAAAGATGTCGATGAAAAGGCACGGCTTTTGGCCGGTCGATTTGTTTTATTTAGGGCCAGGTAGAGTCTGCAAAAGTACTTTTCTCATTCAATGTCTTTGAAGTGAAAGCGACGATGTGCACTTTTTTGGGATCCGTGAAAAAGGAGTATACCGTCGTGGCATGTCTTAGTAGAGAAAATAATTCCTATATGTTAATAATGTAGGTATGTCTGTATCTGCTGTTTTGTTTTCACCGATACTGGCACTCTTGGCGTTCAACCTATTGTTTTTATTTTCGCAATTCGGCAGTGGAGCTACACGTGATGCTCCTCTGGTGTTGCGAGTTGCGTTCATAGTCTTTACAATCGGACACATTGTATAGACCGTATTCCGCAAACTTTTTGTGTTCAAAGTACAGCTAAAAAAATGAAAATTTTCGGAGGTACACCACAAATTAATCAGCGTGTACTCTATTACCAATTCTTATTCCTTTCATCGATCGTCTTTTGCTTTTTCTTGGTTCTTATATGTAGGAATATGTAGGTAAAAAAATCATTTTTGTGGCACACTAACAGCTACTGGCCGCGACCAGTGTGCCGCGCTCGGCACACCTTTTGCAGAACACTGGTATTTTTTTTTTTATTAAATAAGGGGGCAAACGAGCAAACGGGTCACCTGATGGTAAGTAACTACCGTCGCCCATGGACACTCGCAACATCAGAAGAAGAATGGTATAGACCATTAACACAAGATCAAGACCAAGTTCACTCGGCGAAACTCGTCTTAAGCGTCGGCTGGGTAGTTTTCTGTGACGACAAGTTGTTGATCTCGTTGAGCCGGCCCATTAGTACCGAAGCATAGCTCTCTCGCATTTAAAATGTGTGGTATCAATTTTCAAAAGTATTGTAATTATTTTCCGAGAATCTTTATTTACTTTAAAGCTCTAGTAAGTATATATATTTTTTTAACTTTGCTAACAAAATATGGGCACATTAAACTACAGCCAATAAAAAAATATATTTTCTACTATAGTTTCTCATTTCCAATGGAACTTTAGTACCTCATTAGACATAATAATATTCTCCCACGCTAAAAAACTTCGTTGGAAATAAGATGACGATGAATATTATACTAATTTAACCATCTCCACTTTTCAAGTAGGCAACCAGAAATTATATTTTAATTTTTAATATTCGTAATGAAATCGTTTATACTTTTACAGTTCGGATAAAAGTAATAGCCCAAAAGCCAGCGACAGCCAGACTTTCGTCATTTTATAAAAGCTGACAGTTTTCCTTTATATGACTTCAATCCATACTAATATTATAAATGCGAAAATGTGTCTGTCTGTCTGTCTGTTACCTCTTCACGCCCCAATCGCTGAACCGATTTTGATGAAATTTGGTATGGTAATGATCTAGTAGGTAGGTATTAAAGAAGGACTATGAAAATACCCAATAGAGGTAAGAACAACAGAAACTATGGCCTTTAGCCGCGGTTTCTTGGGAGGTATTTAGTTCTAAGGGTCTATGTGTCAAAGGTTAGGTTAGCAAACTACATACTTGCTGGTCGTTCTTACCTCCCTTCTAAACTTCTTACCTTTTTGTATACAGGAGAGCTTTCAACTTTCATAAAATGACGAAAGCTTGGCTGTCACTGGCTCTTAGTCTATAAGGTACGGGACGAACAAATGTAGCGTGATGATTGAATTTGCGAGCTACATTTACATTTCTGATTTATACTTGAAATTAATCACAGTCAAATGAAATTTTATAACATAGTTATTCCTAGGTCGGCTATAATGGAAAAATGTAATTATAATAACTATTATTATTATCACTTTTCATACCAGATAACACCCGTCCTTTTCTGGGACTCAAAGTATATTACCTATATCAAAATTCAGCACGATCGGGCCAGTTATTAGGGCGTGAGGAGGTAACAGACAGACAGTCACTTACGTATTTATGATATTAGTTGGTAAGGTTATTAATTAGTAAATTATTAAATAAGATATAATATCTTCATTTCCACCCAACGCATTCACAAAGCAAACAACGCAAAGACAATAACTCCGCACCTCATACATCAGTATTGGTGAAAGCGCCAATTCGTTGGCGCCACGTGCGGGTATATTTATGGGCAAATTACAGTCGGGCTCGGCACTACTGATGCGGTCTAAAATATCACCCACCTCACTAAATCACGAAGGTAGCAGTTGATTTACATTTCCCAGGTGTGCCAAATTTGGGATAAAGTGTGTTAAAGTAGTTTGTAATTACGTTTTTATGAAGAGTTTGCTGTTATGGCAAGTTAGAAGAATAATGCGAAAATGATTCTGTTCTTTCTGTTCTCTCAACCGCTGAAATCATTAGGATTAAGAGACAAGCCTGCGGAAAGAACACAGGATAGTTGCTGTCCTATATCGTTATAAGTTTGAACTTTTATTTTAAGCAGTAAACACTAAACTTTAAAGACGTGTGCGTCACAACTTCATTCAAAATATGCATAAAATTTTATTGCATGAAAATTTTTAATCTATAGCATTGTTGATTGCTTTAAATCTAAGCCAATCAAAAGCACTAATGATTAGATAAACTTCTGTCAAAGATCTCAAAAACCGGGCATAAAAGGGCACTTAAAAATCTAATTCAACACAAGGCAGAGAAACTGAGGCGTGAATCCACCGCGGCGCACGCTGTGCACGGCCACGCGGTGCACGTATTTATTTCTTTGACTACGTGGGTCAACGTTTCCACTGCAGCACACGCTATACAAACACGTTACTCACGACTATATAATATTACACACTTACATACCTTTACTCACAATTCGTTCGATTCGTATTGGTTCATGGCCTTCGAACGGACCGCTGAATTGTAAATTTTCTTCCTCGTATTTGCCTAAGCTTGCAGTGAGGCATATAAGTATGGTCACGTATGTAATGTAATGTAATGTAATGACAAATATCTAAGTTTCAAAGCAACGGAATTTGCTGGTTCAACATCGACTTAGATTTAACTAAACATTTGTAACGTAACAACAAACAATATGCAAAAAAAAGTGAATAAATAAATAAAATCTTTATAATTAAGTCAAGAACATTAATTCGTCTATGTACAAAATCAATGAAAAACTTTAAAGTAGTTATTATTAACATCAAAATTCTGGAAATATTTAATTAATTATTTAGAATAATTTAACACCTCAGCTGATTAATTCGTTAAAATTAGACACATAAGGTGGGTCGCAATAAATAACAACACATCCCAACCGCGCATAAATTCAAGTCATCTACAACATTTTCGTCAACATGTGGATAAGAAACACGAAATTCGCGTTAATCGTTTTGATATTCTTAGGTAGCATTTAGAGTATATTTAGTCGGGATGGTAAGTGATATTTCGGTGCATTTAGCTAGTGTATATTTAAGTGCGCATTGCGGAAATATTAATCAAATGCGATTCAGAATTGCAGGCGAGATTACAGTCATGTTTCAAAGATGACAGCGGCGTCATCATTCGGGATCAACGGCTCGTCCGACCGGGTCACACTGACCCTGTATATTTCATGCTTGTATTTTGTATATAAACATTAACATGCACATACTAATATTATTATAAATGCCTAAATTTCTGTCTGTCTGTTACCTCTTGACGCCTAAAAGCAATGGGCAAACAATTTTGCTGGGTATGATATTCTAGTGTCAGTTCAGTTCAGAGTTCTTTGAGTCCTGGAAAAAGACATACGATACTTTCTATCCCGGAAAAATGTATGGTTCCCGGGAATAACCAAATTATGGCGCATCGGGCGTCATCTTGTTGGCTCATATATATAACTAGCTGTCCCGGCAAACATTGCTTTGCCATAATATATTATGTATTTGCCATATTATTTTATAGAAGCGACTAAATATGTATGTTACCATGGCAACGTCGATCGCTATCCCGTCGCACAAACAATGGTCGCCGTCAGTCTCAGGTTGTAATAATTTACTATTATTTATTCAACAAATGCACCTATCAATATATAAAGTACCCAGTAGCCGTTACTTACTCAATCCAGTCAAAAAGTATCGACTGGATTGAGTAAGTCGACATCTGTTGGAATCTTTTGGAGTTAACAGATAATTGTGACTGTCAAATAATTATAGACAAATAATTTGCAATAAAATAAAATTGCGACTATAATTAAAGATCTAAGCTATCCTATCTCTCAAGTTGGAAAAAAGCACACATTTAAAAAAAAACATTAAAATCGGTTAAGTAGTTTAGGAATCCATCGCGGACAAACATCGTGACAGGAGATTTATATATATTAGAAGATTTATATATATTAGATATAGTCGCACATGGCGTAAACGAATTGACACTTTCGCCAATACTGATGTATGAGGATGCAGAGTATTTGCGTTGTTGGCTTTGTGAATGCGTTATGCGGAAAAACAAATATTAGCTAAGAACCATAAATTTATATAAAGTATCTTGTATCAATTAGACACAGGGGACATTTATTTGTGGTCTAAATAAAATGTTTATCAAACACTCTTTGAAGTGGACCAGAGTGCTGTTTGTATAAACAATAAATTACTACAGGAAAGAGTAGAATGTAGATGATTATCCTATGGAACAACCTGCTTATAGTTTCTTTTATCTGGTACCTGTAACACAAGTTCTTCAGGTACGTACCACGGGACCAGACTGACGTGGTGTGAAGTTAAAGTCCACAGATATTATTATACAAAAAAATCCACCGTAATCACCTCCCACTTGTTGGCGGCGATTGATCACCAATGCTTGTCAGAAACTGGTGACACGGCGATAATTATGTGGGGCTGAGACGACTGTCGCCGATTGAGATGGGTCGCCCTTAATAATGGTGTCAGACCCAATGAAAGATATCCGATGAGATTACACTCGTGTATACTTAGCCTAAAGAGGTATCTATGTCCTTATGTATGTTACAATACGCATAGAAAAAACTATTCGGCAATAATTCTTAGTAATCTATGTATTTCTACATAACAACGATAAAAGTGATTCTTCTTCTGTAAATCGGTTCAGATCATTACAGTTGGGGAGGGGAAGAGGGGATTTCGGGAGTACATCGAGCGTGTCAGATTAAGCTTGTATAGGCTTCCGATATGTGTCTAGTTATCATGGTATAGAAATCAGATTTCTCATGTGGTGGGTTAAATTTTTTTTTTAATATTGTAATGTCATCGGATCTGCCATATTAAGATATTATGTTTAGTATACAAATCTAGTATACAAAGAAGCTTCCATATTATAAAGCACTGACGATTCAAAGGTTAGGTAAGCCTGTAGAGACATTTTAAAATATAAAAAAATAAAGCTTCATGTTTTCCCAACTAAGCTTTGCAGATATTTTATTTTGCACTAAACTAAATGATTTAGTCCTTGTTGTCTAAAATATATTTATAATTTACCTAAATCAGGAATTTTCTGAATATATTTTCTTTTTCAAAACTTTAAACTGGTAGCAGTTTCTGAACCCACCGCTAAAATAAAAAACGCTCTTATTATTTTTTATCAGTTTTACCTAATGTTAAAAACCTACTAGGTGTCCATGATGCTCGACTCTCGAGTGACTACACAAATAGCACCCTCCCCTCCCCTACTATTATGTATTCAAAACGTAGACTGCGTTAATAGTTGAAAAACAATTTTAACAGTCCAATAAAAATGCGACTCCCTGATGATATAGCTAACGAATGGTTCGGACTATCACTTTTTATCGTCTTTCATAATAAAAGTAGTAAGCTTGGACTCTGTGGGTAACGTACAGTTGTATTCAACAAACCTAAGTCCACTTTAACTTGGTCAAAGCCACAGTTATCATGAAATTCAAAGGTCTATTTGTCGTCACCGATACCGTTTTCAGACCTGTTACAAATAGCCCAATCCAAAATAGCTTTGACCCGAGCCAGACTCATAATTTTATACCAGACTTTGGATATAACTCGAGATTGCTTTGGATAATCGTAAGTGTTAAAGTGCAGTAAACGTAAATGTTACATACAGTAAACAATAATGTTTCATGAGGTAGAAAAGATGAAGACTTTTTTTAAAGGAGGCTTATTATTATAATACATCTTATATATAAAATTCTCGTGTCACAATGTTAGTCCACGAACTCCTCCGAAACGGCTTTACTGATTTTTACCAAATTTTATATTATGCATATTCAGTAGGTCTGAGAATCGGCAACTGGCTACTTCAATATTTTATAATTTAACTAGCTGTTGCCCGCGACTTCGTCCGCGTTAGCATAGTGGATCACACCCCAAGTATTATTTTTCAAAAATATTCAATGTACAGAATTGACTTTCCTACGATTTTATTACATGTAATTGTACTTACTTTGTCCCTAAAAAGGAGAAATAAGACGCAATACAAACGCCACGACACCATTTTATTATTAGCAACAGTTTCATGAGTGGGGGGGCGCAGCCTCCCAATTTCAAATGACACACGAAATCTGTATGTTTAGTTTAGTTTTTAACTTTGTCCTTATAAAAGGAGAAATATAACGCCGCGACACCGTTTTGTTTTAAGCAAAATTTTCAGGACATCTATATTATGTATGTAACTTTAAAGTGAAAATGGATCACACGTTTAATGTGTGTAAAATTTGAATTTGGTATTCAATTTGAACAGAACCATCCGGAATATATTGTTGTAACCGCGAAAACTATGTCTCGAAAATCCATATATAACTTTCTAATTGTTTTAACACAATTAGGCCAAATAAATAGGTAATGAATAACAATTATTCTAGATATTCACATTTGTTTACTTAAAAACCTTTTTATTGTACTGAAACGAAAATTTCTCCAGAACAAATAAGCTAAGTTAAGAAACTTAAAATTGACCCAGTAGTTTCAAAACTTCTGCAATGCAAACACAGAATCAAATCTTCCTTCTTTTTAATATCGATCTACTGATCCACTTATCCTCAAAAATTATCGTACTTCGTAGCGGTAGGAAAAACTTTGCGGATGTAATAATTTATTTGCAAATAAAGTTATTTGTTCAGTTCCAAGGCCCCAATTTTCGTACCTTCGATTTTCATTCCCGGACTGTCCAGGCAGTTATTCTGCATCTCGATTCATTCAATAAATTTCGATTGAAAATTTCAGAAACATAACGAAAGTGCACTTTCGTCTTAAATTTTCGTCATCTTCATTCATTAAACTTTCTTATTGGCGCAATCAATAATTGAAAACGAACGCAACGCCAACATTGTCATTAAAGAACAGAGCGAAAGTTTTGGATACGGTCAGAAGGCATGCGTCGCGGGCATGCCTCACGTACGCTGTTGACTGCGCTATAAGGCATGCCCTTAATGAACAAAAAAAGGCACAGTGTGGACAAAGCTTATGGGATTTGACAAAATGCATCGCAAACAAAAAGTCAAATCTCAAACATTTGATATCGAGATTCGCCGTGGAAACAATCAAAATATGCATCTTTACTAAACTTGGTCACATCACTCAATGTGTGCGCGACCGGGAATAAAAGGCTGGATTTATTTGCATAGGCCCAAACGCGCGGTTTGGTGACTACGCCTACGCAGACTACGACTACGAGATTACAAACAAATGTAGGTATGTAACGATTTATTTTAATAGCGGCGCGGTCGAGCATTTAACTTTTGCATTTGCTTGTCATCACAGTGTAGCCGACAAAACGCGCGTTCGCGCATATACATCCAGGCTAAGAATCGATCTGAGATTCGAGCTACGAGGATTGGGCCCCAGGCCAGGGACCGCAGGCCACAAATTACACATGAAATAGTAATTATCTCGGTCGAATATATCTGCGATCTTAAATACGTTTAATGAGCGCTTATTGCGCCAATTTGTGCACCATTATGTATGACTGTTTTAATTGCATTATATTTTCCTCTACAAATAAGCTTCCGTGGTTTAGTGGTTTCATTCTTGCTCTGGGCTTGAAAATCGTGGGATCGATTCCCGCGATGAACGAAAAAAAATGTTGTTGCTAAATTTTGTGATCAATGTGATCAACTGATCGCGTGATGGTTTAACAAATAAGATGATCCATGACCATGCGTGGATGTAGGCACAGTATAGCAATATCCCTATAGGGATATATATCCCTTTAGGGATATTGCTATACTGAGATGTAGGTACAAATATTGTACTTAAAAGTGTCATAGAAAAGATTCTTAAAATTTTCCTATAAAATTATATTGTTCTTTTCCTATAAGCACTACAAGTAAAAGTTGATGCAAGTTTTAAGTGTTGTTGCTTTTTTTTTCTTTAAAAGTTGGTGCTTTCAACGATGACAATAATAAAAATTTGATTTTAAGTTTTATAGGTAAGACAATAACACAGAAACTGATCATCCTAAAGTTTTCTAATAGCTCTTGTTCATAGAAGTTAGTCTTACCAGCGATAAAAAATGGTAATCCATTTAGCATAAAACAAACCATAATCTATATCTATACTAATATTATAAATGCGAAAGTATCTCTGTCTGTCTGTCTGTCTCGCTTTCACGCCAAAACTACTGAACCGATTGTACTGAAATTTTGTACACAGATAGTCTAAAGCCTGAAAAAGGACATAGGCTACTTTTTAACTGGAAAAAGGGGTTGTAAGGGGGTGAAAATGCGTAAATTTGTTCGAATTAAGTTCGTTCCAAAAACTGATAACAGATGGCGCTAAGAGTCGCCTACATCTCGCTATCGCTTGCTCATAAGTCTTTCTATAAGAGGTGGCACCATATTAAATTACGCATTTAGATTCTTTCGATTGTTTTATACGCAGAGGCAGCGCAAGGCGTGGTCGATGTGGGCGACCGCCCACGGCCTCGCGGTCCAAGGGGCCTCGAGCCTCTTGGACCCCGAGGATTTTTTTTTGGGGAATTTACGCGTTTTGAGACTCAAATTTTATTTATAAAAAAATGATTGTCTAAGAATAATCCATTTGGGCCTAGGGGGCCTCGCAAAATGTATCTCGCCCACATAAAATTTTGGTCTTGCCCCGCCACTGTATACACGTTATTAAATAACTCACTACTCAGTGCTTTATCTATGCAGTGACGTAACCTTAAACCTACCAATGATAAATAGTTTATGGGTAAAGCTAAAGTTGTGTAATGGGGGGCTAAATAAGCTTTAAATTTGGTATAAATAAAGTTTACATTAAAAAAATGAAATATTATGTGCACACTGCACAGGGTGCATACCAGGGTTTTAAAAAGCTTTATAAATTTGACATCAATTTTGTTGACACTGCGCGCTATAAACTGAAGTCCACGCGGACGAAGTCGCGGGCAACAGCTAGTTTGTAATATTCTCGGGATCACACAATTTTTGACTATAATTTTCCTTTCACCTTCCATCCTCTGTTATTAAGAAAAAACTCAGTAAGAATAAGTTATTTAAAAATACATTTTATTGCATCGACGCCTATCGTGTCTCCATGTAAGAGCTCTCACACAAAACTATGAACTCGCATCACATCGCACATATTATCTGCGGCAAAACGCATAAAAAGCTACATTACGTTGCGAATTTGCTGCTATGTTTGGTAGCCCTAAACTAAAACTAAGTTTCAATAACTTACCTGTTAATTTGAATTTTGAATCTCGAATTAAGCCCGTCCAAACTAAAGCCAAATTCAATAACTTACCTGTTAATTTGAATTTTAAATTTCGAATTTCTTTCCAGCTGCGCCCGCGGCGACTACGTGAAGGTCTACTGGGAGGTTCAAGGCCCGGGCCCTCCTGGGGCCATCAACGAGCGGTCGGACGCGTCCCGGGTGCTGTGCGGGGGCCGCGCGGACACGCCCCCCGCGTTATACTCCCCCGGACCGGCCCTGGTACTGGAATTCCACACGGGATCCCGCGGGAATGCCACGGGATTCGCCGGGACGTACAACTTTATTGACAGACGTGAGTAGTTTTTTTTTATTTTATATTGCGTTATAAGATCAGGGCATTCGCTTATAAGGAATGGTTATACTAGGTCAGCTATTCTCAAAGTTTTCCGCGGAGTCCTGGGGCTCCACAAAATTGAAATGTTATCTGATACTAGCATTGAGACAATTGAGTCAAAGACAAAACATTCTTTTTTAGGTAACTGTTGACAGTTTTGAAAGTGTCACTTCTTAAAAGGGTTCCAAAAAAGTTTAAAAACCACTGAACTAGGTTGTTCTCTATCATGGTAAAACTGCGATAGTATTTTTTTAACTACTTCATATTTTTATCGTGGCTTCACAACGGCCATTCTCCTTAAAGTTGGTTATATGGAAAATTCATGAATTAATTGTATTACGTATTTCTAACACAACATTTTCAATACAAAATGATTTTGGCAATCGAATTAATATAAATTCAAATTCCCTGTTGACCTAGAGTACGTCTAGGGTTAAATAATTACTACACGAAATAGCACTTCGGGTCCAACTCCTATTCAACCTAAGAACTAGTCTAGATCTGTATTTGACTACCTAACTTTATTACTTCCCAAAGACGGTAAAGGACTAACTACCGAGCTGCAATTCCGCTATTTGTTTATCAAAGCTACCTCCTGTTTGTAACTTTCTACTAATAATACTGCTTTAAGATCTTCTCTATCAGTAGGGACTCTACTGTGTAGTCACATCCATACTTCCTTACTAATATTATAGTCTGTATGTCCGTCTGTCTGGCTGTCTATTACCTCTTCAATCGTTGAACCGATTTTGCTGTTTGTCATGGATACTTTGAGTCCGGGGAAATTTCATAGGATACCTTCGATCCTGGAGAAATGTACAGTTTCCACGTGATAAATGAATTTTGAATCGAAACGTCATCTAGTATATTATAACCAGAAAAGCGTTCATAAACGACACGCATAGTATTTTTTAGTTCGAGTGTAGGTATTACACGGCAGAGACTCTTAGGGCCGGGACACAAAAACTCGATACGACGTCGTGGATTCCCACGACGCGACGTCGTGTCGTGTTTTTGTGTCCCGGCCCTTACCCTTTAGGAGAGCCGATAGAGTAATAGGATTTCGATAGTAATGCAAGAATCAATACCCTGGCATGAAATTACTCTTTCTCGCATGACCGATTCCCCAAAAAATTATGTGTTTGTTATTGCCTACTACCTTATTGACACTGCAACCTAGGCAACTGCAGGCACTCTACAAGCTCAAGGCTTTGAGTGCAGCGACCGAATCAAGAAATTCCGTAACGAAAAAACCACACTCCGACCGTCACGGTGTTTGTGTGCGTGTGACTAGACGTATGCAAATTAAAATTGCATAGATTGATAAAAATGTTATACAATACTCGTAGCTTAACCGTGACAGTCTCCGAGTGCTACTACATTTTTTTAAGTTCACTATCGCCAACACAAAGTGGTGACAAACCATGTATAAAAACCTAACAGCTGCAACTGAAATGTAAAGGAATTACGTATGTATTGGCGTTATACCTATAGAGAGCCAGCGCTGGTGCCAAGTGGGCTCATGCCAGGGGAACATCAACTTGACTTGGCATCTATTCCTTATACTCTCTTTGTGCCTAAAAAGGACAACCTAATGGAAAGATCGTCTGCATAATATATAACGACGCAAGATTATTTCGAGGCGTTTTTATAGCGCTCTTTTATCTACACAAAGATACATCCTTGAAAATAAAGATACAAGTTAAGTGAAACAAGAAATGTAAAGCAAAAGGAAAGCATAAAATAGCTTTACTTTTACTTATGAAGTATGATCAATTGTCTATCTGATAATTCTTTCACTGATCTTTCGGTGCCACATAAAATAGCACCTTACTATGATAAAAATATAATATACAGACGAACATAATATTATTATAACCTCCTCCTTTTTGGAAGTCAGTTATATTTATATATAACTGCCTAAATAGGCATTAATCCCGTTACTCATGTTAATTAAATTAAAAAAGAAAATTTTGAATATAATATCTACATGACATACGTCTATTGGCTTGTTAAGGAAATTTTTAAAGACACCAACGCTGTTTTTAAAATTTCCCAGGAATAAAATTAACACCAGCAAAAAATAAGTGCTTAAGGATTACGAAACTTTCAAAGAAATCCAAAATATTTTTTCAAGATTCAGCATTATTTAGTGGGAGGTTTTATTAAAAGACGATTAAGTACCGATTTCTCGAAAATAGCTCATAACTTTTGATATTTGAATTACTCAGATGGCCTACTTTTTGAAGAAGGAAAACTTTGGTCCACTTCATTTTAGAAAGAATCAAGACGTTATTATGTCAAAATTTCAAACCATATTTTATCCCTTTCAATTCTTGCGGCTTTTTACTATCTAACGTCGTAATTCGGTGGATTATGGCCGTAATATTTTATTTGCTTTATGCTAAGGTATTGTACTTCCTTTATAGGTAGCAAAACATTAGCAGACATTAAAATAAAAACAAAACCAATATTTGCTGCAGAACATAATATAACCTCCTTTTTTGGAAGTCAGCTAAAAAGGTTTTAATACTTCAAAAATATAAAGATAGGCTTAAAGTACACGTTTAAATAAATAAAGAGTACACGTTTAAATGATTTTATTCTTGAAAACTTGACTGATAAAATTAAGAAACAAGCTATCATCACAGAAACTGGTGTGGGTCATAGGTCATATTAGGACCTATCACTACTTACTGAACTGGTGATAATAATCCATACTACATATCATTGTAAATGCGAAAGTATGTCTATTTGTCTGGATGTCTGTTACTTCCTCACGCGGCACGCCTAAACCACTGAACTGATTTTGCTGAAATTTGGTATGGGGATACTTTGAGTCCTGGGAAAAGATATCTCGGAAAATGTACGGCTGAGGGCGTTATCTGGCAGTAAATATTACGATAATTTTTCGAATTCATTTTGCTTAAAATTTTAGAATCTGTGCGTGACTAAAATGAACGATAATTATTGCGCTTTAAATAGTATCGGACAACTTTACTCATATCCTCTTGCTCGTATTTATTACTCCCTGCCCTGGAGTCCCTCGGTTTAATCTGATTTTGCGAGGTTTATTTGCGCACTTATTAATTAGTTTTAACTAGGGCAATTTGTTACTATTTCAATCTCGCCTCGTTTATGAAATTCACATGACGTCACTGAAAATACATCCTTCGATCCGTACACTCTGTTAAAATACTCCTAGATACGTTAAAATTTTACCGTTTATTGTATACTAACAGTTTGCAAATTATATTATACTATATGATGCCCGCAACTCCGTTGCGCCAAAACTCGTTTATCGCGCGGGGACCGTACATTTTTTTGGAACAAAAAGTATCATATTATGTCCTTTCCCGGGACTCAAAGTATCTCCATGCCAAATTTCAGCAAAATCGGTTCAGCGGTTTGGGCGTGAAGAGGTAACAGACAGACAGACAGACACACTTTTGCATTTATAATATTAGTATGGATTTAAAATAAGCATAATATGAACATATAAACAACGGATCACACTCCGGGAGCACCGGCAGAAGTGAAAACACTTTTACACACGTCATAATGGTCAATTCAGACCGCAACGCGACGCGTAGATGCATTTCAAAATTTGTACTGAATTGACAGATTTCAATTGCGTGAGACGTCGTCTTGTAGATCTGTCAAATCCATACAAATTTCGAAATGCATCTATGCGTCGCGTTGCGGTCTGAATCAACCCTTAGGGTCAATTCAGACCGCAACGTGACGAGGCGAGGCGAGGCGCGGCGCGGCATAAAGAATGATGCGTCAAGTTGGCCGGTACATCCAATAAAAACCACTTGCCTTTGAAATGAAACCTTATATCATAAGCTTAAATTTTTACTATGGACATAACACGGTAAACTACCAGAGAAAAAAGATATCACACCTGACATCATAGGACTGCCTATGGACTTAAACCACTTCAGTACGAACGCTATTCTCAAAAAATGTCTTCGCTGACGTCATAAATCTTTTTGTCCCTACGCCCACGCCCAGAAAAAAATAACTACAAGGGTAGACCGTCAACAACAAGGGAGGGAAACTTATTAGTTCATCATTATTGTACGTGTTTGACAGGGCGGCGCACAATCGGTGCGTGTGCCCATATTATTTCAATAATATGGTATTTAGGCGTTAGTCGCCACGATATATTTATTCCCCCGGCACTATATTTGGAAGACATCATTTTTGACGATGAATTTGTATCATGGAAGTTGTAACTGTAATAAATGATTATTAAAAAATAAAAGTGTTTATTTTTGTAGTATCACCCTAAGGTTAATTACCCAAGTGATAATCTGACTAAAATATAGCATAGAACGATTTTTTTCCATTGTTGATTTGATTTTTACAAAAAAAGTAGAAGCCAAAAATATAACTTTCAATGTTCCAGACTGTACATTTCCGGTCTATTCATAACATAAACTGTTTCATTTCAGTAACTTTAGGTTATAAGCAATAGGCTAACAGACATTAGAACTTTATTGGCTATGCCGGCCAGGGTCCATACAAAAGTGCCCATCATTCTTTGTATGGGTTTGACAGATTTCAATTGCGTGAGACGTCAAATCTGAGATCTGTCAAATCCATACAAATTTAGAAATGCTTCTATGCGTCGTCAGAGTAGACAGAATTATAGAGTATGCCGAGTTAGAACTGATGTTGAAATTTTTAAATTTGACGTATTATGACGAAAATCGTCGCTAGGGTTGTTGACTTGTTACCTACGAATTTAAAACTTTGACATATTCGCTGGGCGTGTTCCTCTTTGGTCGTATTGTTGTTTGTGTTTTGGCACAATGCGATTAAAATTGTCTGAATTCAATTTTGAAATCTTTATTTTAAATATTTAAAAATAAATTATATCAGCCAGCGCGAGGCACATTCCGTTCATAATCCTAGTGAAACCCGACGAATTTGACAGATATTGAAACCTGTCCGTTTCTTTGCAGTCGAACTACTGGTAGTTATGTCTATTGTGGCGTCGTGTTGCGGTCTGAATTAATGTTCTTGCACCGGGCACGCGGTAGGAAGGGATAATATTTTTCCTTCTACGTCTCGCCTCTCTCCCTCCGTCTTATGATTTTCGAGCAGGTCACATGTCCTAACACTAATTTGTAATTTTTTCACCCATCACAAAATGAACAACGTGGATAAAAAAGTTTTCACTCCAAAATTCACAAGCCACTTCGTAGAGGCACTACGACGTAGCATCGTAGGTATGACTTATAATCGTTTAATCGATGGCTCAATCCATAAATATAAAAAAAGTTTCGGCATTAGTCTCGATACTCTTATAATATAATAATATAATAGATAAGATAGAAAAGCCGTGGAATTTCACGCGCCAGTGCCTGATTTCATTGTCCTTTATCTAAAGCCTCTAAGACGATAAAATGTGTCAGAGCGATCAAAGTTGAGCCCACTTCGTAACTTTAATATAAGACTCTTTAGGGTCGTCTATGACCGGCGTAAATATTTACGTCGACAAACTTCTAGTTAGGATTTGTTGGGCTTAATACATAGAAAGAAAACTACCTTGTACGTGACAAGTGAAATGAAAACATCCTGCACGCATAACGTGACCATACGTCCCGCTTTCAGGCAGTCTGTCCCGCTGTCCCCCGCGAGGCCGACATTGTCCCGCTTTTGCAAACAGACCAAACGACAATAAATTAAAAGTATTTTTATGTTTGAAATGCCTGTGTAATGCCTGGAAGTAACGCATACATAGAAACATATTATAAACGTGATTATTCTGCCATATTGTGCCAAGTAACATAGAAATTTCTCCAGTAGTTCTTGAGAAAAGGCCTTTCAAATAATTTTTCCCGTTTTTCCACATTTTTCTCTGTTTCTTCGCTCTTATTAGTCTTGACTTGATAAATGAGCTATCTAGAACTATTGGGGGGGGGGGGGGGGGGGTTGTCCCGCTCTGACAAAAAAATAAATGGTCACGTGATGCATGCACTAAAACAATTTAATGAGATTATTCCTTATGTACCATCGAAGAAATTGATTCATATGCAATTCACGGACCTATCATATCATATCATTTGATTAGGCTGTGTCAATTCGATATATTAGCAGAGTAGACAGAATTATATATTAGCGTGACGGCTGGGCTTGATTAGAGATAAACTACGATAACATGGCGCGCCCCTCCCAAATTCAAAACGTTTGAAGTGCGTTGTCTTGCGCGGTCGGCTAGTTATGATTAGTTGACCAATAAATCTTGGTGATAAGTGACATTAAGTGAAATATTACGAGTACTGGTTGATTGGTTGAATACTTACTACATACAAACTCTTTCATAAGGATGTGACTACACACATATTAAAACAGTAATTTGGAGAGGCGCGCCATGTTATCGTAGTTTATCCCTACTTACTTTTAATATAAATTAATAAATATTATCAAATCAACCTGCATTGAAAGTATCGATTTCGGATCAAAATGCTCATTGAAGTACAAACTTACCAAGTGAACTTAAAACCAAATCCGTTGACTATGCAGAAAACAGACTTAAAGCATGTTACAATGTAAACTAGCGAAAAAAAAAAAGTTTAATTCCAATCCTATTTATATATAATTATTATCCTACACTTATAACTACAACCAAATTACCTAAGCTTATTACAAAAACAAAATGACGGTACGTAAATATTCAAATGATTCTCCTTTGTTGTAAATTATGTTTGCGCTGCATTTCGTTTCAGTGGCTTCGTAAATTTGAATTAGAAGAGCTGATGCTAAAATAGTTCAGGTATTCCATGATAATTTGGAATTTAAAAAGAGAACAATGGATAATTGAAAAACACTGTGGAAAAACATGATACCTTGTCTATGACGTCTAGCTTTTTTAATTTTATATGCTGCATTCTTATTCGCAAATAAATTACACTTTTGGGCTCTCGGTTTTGATTAGCTGTTTTGAATTCTATTTTCACGGATTTGTCTATTGCTGAAAATTAAAATACCTACTGCATTTTTATTACTACCCTTAGGAAATAATGTGATTCGTTATAACTTTAGCATACATGGAAGGCAGAAAACCTCGCCTCTAGGGATTTCAATTGAAAACAACTTTCGTCTTTAACGTATAAATTGATAGATCACACAAAAGTTTTTAAAAATTTACAAGATGGCGGAGTTTAGATTTTTTTGATCCAATTTGGCCATTTTCCAAAAGAACCTTGTAGAGTTATAATTATTATCAACAGACACCCTGTGCTAAACGGATCATTATAACCCAATTTTGTACATAAAGAGTTAATCAGTACACCGAGGAGTATATTGGCCTGACAAGTCATCTGTCAACGTCAATATGCCACATTGGCTGAATGTTAAAAATGCTCAAATTATCCCATTACGTCACGATCAATCTTGTCCGGATTTTCCGTGTCGATGGTTTGATTTCCGAACGCAAATTCGTGATGGACAAGACGATGTCAGGACTCAGGATGTAACATGTCGCCTTAAGCATCGATTACATTGGTCAAAGTGTGCTTGTTATTGCAGATACTGGTATCAGAGAAATTAAACAGAAACGTCATTTCAGATTTTTAGTCAACCTAATACTATATTCATTCAAAATGCTTCAACAAATTCCATAAAATCAACACTTTACAAAGTATTATAAGTGCTAAAATCTATATAAACTATTAGTATCAATCTACAACACAGGTTTTGAGTTTTGACCCAGTTTCACGCGACAAATATACCATCCTCATCACCTTGATGGGTGGCAGTCTTCCACCGTGCGTTTTTCGCGTAACTTTCTGCTGCGCACTGTAAAAATATAGGATGAACTGTCACCAGCAGTATTTCCGGACCAATTCGACCTGCAAACCTTCAAGAAGAGAGCGTATTCCCTCTTAAAAGGCCGGCAACGCACCAGCAGCTCTTTTGATGTTGCGAGTGTCCATGGGCAACAGTAGTTGCTTTCCATCAGGTGACCCGTTTGCTCTTTTGCCCCCTTATCTTATTAAAAAAAGTTGGCAAGGCAGTTATAATTAACGCTCTCTCGGAATAATACTCAGGGCATTTTTCATCCTAAAAATAAAGTGCTCCCAACTCCCACTGCAAGACAATGTTTACAAGCTCTAAAAGAAGAAAAAAAATCGGTTGTCTGTAAAGTCGGTTTACTGACGATAGTTGAACGTGACAACGTCATAGCCTTAACCCCTCAGTTCCGGGAAAAATCTATGCAAAAAAGTTGGCAGGTCAATGTGCAAAAAAAATGGCGCCCGGCCTACCCTCTTTGTAAAATTAATGTTATATGAAATATCCTTACATATAATCCATATTTTATGTTTGTGTGAACTACATTATAATATATGTTAAATTTTCTATGTATCAAGCCATCATAATATAGTATTTAGTCCGATGTGATATGAGTTTCTCAATTATAAACTTTCGAAACTATAATTAGTGACTTGTTCAGAAGAAATAAACGAATACTTTATTCTTCATATATTAAGTCATACCTTGACACGTAGGAAATAGAGCACAATTTTGAATAGCCGAAATAATACTTATAGCTCACAGATTGTTTATTTATTTTTCATTCAGAGTGTGGTCAATGTATCAAAGGTCATAACTAACCAAACTTCTTTATACAAAAGTATTCTCTAAGTCATCGAAATACGTAATATAATCGAAACAAAGAGCGCGGCCCAGGTGGACCTTACGGTTGTTGAGAGACTTGAGAGTGTAAATGGAACGCCTCAGAGCTGTCAGCGAGGTAACGCCGCATGAACTGTCATGTTTTTCGGGCGCTCAGCCCATATCGAATTATAAGACGTTATCACGTCAAAAAGCTCAATTAAAAATTTCAAAGCCTCTAAATACCTTTTACATCTAAACCAAAATCAGTTTCCAGGATACAAATGCTCAATTTGATTCAATAATCATGTAAAATCGATACAAATGGAGTTAATTAAATTGCAAAAGTGTAGCTGAAATTATTGCTGCATGAAATCTGAATTCAGTTCCCACCGCATCCGAAACCGAACCGGTAATCCGGAGCAGCTGAGTTGTTGTTTGTACATTTTACGTTTGATCAACTTTACCTTTAATTACTTAATAGCTATGTCCACATTATGCAATTTCATCTTCAATTTTCGTCATCTTCTTTTTATTCAACTTTCGTTTGGCTTGTTAAACTAATATGTATTCGGTGGTTTGGCATATTCATTATTTGAATGCGTCAAAATCCACCCGCGTTGAAAGAAAAGTGTCATAGCGAGCGCTACGATTTCAACGCGCGTCACGGGCATGCCTCACGTTCGCTGTTGACTGCGCTATAGCCGCGTACTGACCTAGCAAGCAGCCTCGCGAGGCAGCCTCACGAGGCAGTTGCTCGGTCGGTCAGAACGTTCCTCGCCCGAGTTAAACGCACGCGCTGCCTTGCCCGAGCGTGCCGCGGCCCGAGCCGAGCGTAGTCGGTTTTCGTCGATGCTCAAAGGCGCCTCGATACGTTTGCCGCGCTCACTAGCCACGTCCTGACCGACCGAGCATCTGCCGCGCGAGGCTGCCTCGCGAGGCGGCTCGCTTGGTCAGTACGCGGCTAATAACGCATGCCCTAGATGAACAAAAATAGGCCCAGTGTGGACAAAGCTAATGATTTTGACTATCGGTTTTTTTCATTATTTCCTTTTGATGTTAAAGGCCTGTTTCACCACTTTCTGATAAAATGCCGAATACCTAGGCTATTCACAGCTTTTTTGACAGATTCTCCATTATTAATCTGTCAAGTTAAGTGGTAGATAGCCTATTCGGCACTTATTAGAAAGTGGCGAAACAGGCCCTAAATGTTATTAATCTATTTATAAAGGAGGATAACGTGAAAATGTCTTTATTTAGAAAAAAAATCTGATTACAGCGGTAATAGTTGTTTAACAGCTAATAGTCATAAGTCATATTTTTAACAGCTAAAAGTTATTTCCCCACTTTGTTTCTAATATATTAAAATAATATACGATTCCATATTCACAAATGAATATGCGATCTCTCATATTTTACATCCCTCTACATAACTATCACAAACTTATCTGACTACAAAAACATAGGCCCTGTAAAACTCACTTTTGTCTGAGTTAATATTGTTATAGACCCTAAAATGATTAATGAGGGTCAAACCTATTGTTTTGATTATTTCCCCATCCAAATTAATGCTTTTTCATTGTAAATTTGATTTCTATTGTGTTTTACCATAGCGAACAAATTGTGCAAATTTGTTCGTGATGTGTCTTATTTAGCTTTAATGTTTGTGATCTTTTGTTCCTTAAATTCGGTTCATCATGCTTAACAGCTGGACCCTGACATCTGGACCTTTAGCCAAAATGACTCAGCGACTTCATTAGGCCGTCGGTAAATATCCCGAATCCATACCTCCAATATGCCTCGGTGGAAAGGAGCTGAACAGAGTATTCCATTTTAAATGCCTCAGGCATATACTTACCGACGACCTTAGAGATGATCTAGATATTGAACGGGAGCGGGGAGTTTGGCGGTTCTAGGTAATATGCTGGCCCGCAGGTTCGCCCGTTGTACCGACGGAGTTAAGATCACACTCTTCAAAACGTTCTGTCAGAATCTGTACACGGGCGGCCTGTGGATCAGCTATACCAAAGCATCCCTAAACACCCTTCGCATCCAATACAATAATATCTTCAGGATGATGTTAAAACTTCCTCGGTTTTGTAGTGCATCTGAGATGTTTGCGCAAGCAAGAATGGACGGATTCTGGGCACTCATGCGCAAAAAAGCTGGATTGTAAATCGCATAAGGGGAAGTGACAACAGCATCCTGAGGATTATGGCAGATGATCCACCCATATGGAGGAACTATGTGCGGTTAATGAACGAATTCGAAAGTAGACCTCCAGGTTACATCTGCACTTAGTTCAGATTGGGTGCATGATTTTGATTTAGATTTAGTTTTTAGATAATATTTAATTTTAAGTTATGTTTTTTGATATTTAACTAACCCCAAATTGACCATAGTAGTCTGTAATAAAGATATTTATTTGTATTTGTATTATGGCTCATTACGACCACAAAATTATATGTATCGGATTTTGAAATAAATATTATAACTCAAGAGCTAGGACAGCCAGACTTTTGTCATTTTATAAAAGCAGAAAGTTTGCCTGTATATACAGGTAAACTTATACACTTATCCAGACCACCTCAAACTCTAAGGGCCTGTTTCACCACTTCCTGATAAGGCTATCCACCACTTAACTTGACAGATAGAGTATAGAGAATCTGTCAAATACGCCTATCCGGCACCTTATCGGGAAGTGGTGAAACAGGTCCCTAACACTTTAAAACCGTTTGACAGTGGGAAAGAACTGTCAAAAATTTCTGGTAGCGGAACACGAGATTCCTACAGTTATCCTGAAGAAAATGAGATAAAACAATTGAGCTTTATACTTTATCGAAGGTTAGGTAGACCTTCAGAACTGGAGGAAACTGGTCGCTTTTACATCTATAGGGGTCATATACAGGCAAACTTTCAGCTTTTATAAAATGAGGAAAGTCTGACTGTCGCTGGCTCTTGGGCTATCATATTATAACGAGATGTCAAATCGTATATACGATATTTTCATTAGAATTTCGGCGTTGAAATTAGATACGACCACTTTTCTGAAAGGTATTTTTAGTTCAAATCCTTTCAGGGCGTAAATATTACTATCGGTGTGGACAAATGTTGTCGATTGTTACATTTTTTTAGGAACTGTTACATGTTATAAGTGCTCCTACACTAAGAAAATTTTTACTAATGTTTACTAACATTTTATAACATTTAAATCTGGTATTGGCTCACCGCATACTCCGCCGTCACCTATAAAACGTTTGGAAACAAAAGGTATCAATCACATGTTTTATTTTGTTAAAAGTAATTTGTTTTGTTATAATTTGTTAACTTACGTTTGCTAAACATTTTATAACATAAAAACATTTTTAACATTTTTTAACATTTGTGATTAAATGTTTGTTAACAAATGTTTACTAACGTTACTAAACATTTTCTAACGGCGGTGTGGAAGCACCATAATATAATGCAGCGGAGCAATTCTAAATCACAATCTATTATATAATATTTTTATTCCAATATTATTTTTACTTGAGCTTTAATACTATTTCAACTACTTAATTAGTTTGATCTTGTAAAAGTTACTAATCACTCACTTAATTAGACAAGTTAATAACGATATAGTTCCAAAGTAACGATAACGAAAACAAAATAATATAAATAACTCTTTACATATATTTTTAGAGAATTTAAAAATATGGGTCACAATATTATTGTATGTTGAATAATATATCTTAATATATTTTTCCAAGCTTTAATCTCTGTCTATCCGATTTAACAAAATACTTGTTAGTGATATTTTCATTTTATAACGAACTAGCTGTTGCCCGCGACTTCGTCCGCGTTAGCATAGTAGGTCACGTCCCAAGTATTATTTTTCAAAAATAGTCAATGTACAGAATTGACTTTTCTACGATTTAATTATATGTATAGATGACTTACTTTGTTCTTAAAAAGGAGAAATAAGACGTGTGATGTGAGGGAAGGGTGGGGGAGGGGGGGGGGGGGGGGGTTTGAGAAATGACCGGTGCCAAAGCTCACCGCATAGTAATAAAACGAAACTCGAAATCTGTATAGATAAGATACAAAAAAGCTGATAGCAAGGCAAGGAGTGGAGATAGATACATAGTGTAACGGACAAATTTGTAGGAAATTTTATGAGCTTTCTTTTTGCACGGGATATTTTTTCTCTACAACTAACCGTTTAAGCGATATGAGCAAAAAACTAAAAATGATTTTATTATATGTATAGATATTGCAAATATTTTTATAAAAACCATTGAGTTTTGTGACCTAAAAAGTATTATATAACTTATATAATATATTTTATGATCTTTATCTCACGAGTTATAGAGACTCTTAAAAAACATTTTATTTATATAGGTAGATGGGCAATTTAAAAATGAATACAACTATGACAAATGAATATATTTTCACTTTCCTAATTGCTGTATTGGTCCATTATGGGCCGCATACTTAGTACTTACTTGAAAATGGACAGTGCCTTTATCCCAACTACATAAGGTTCACTCTCGAACGAACTCCGACGTCAATACAACCTCCACATCAAAGTCACCCCAAAGGCCTGTAACTCATTACGTGGCATTAAAGTGTTAAGGCGATTCAATAGAAAACTTCCCGAACTCATAACACCGCTTACAGTTAACCCTATAATTACTTTGACTTTTTCAACTTCAAAGTTTTTGAATTGCGGCTTTTGACCGCCGAAGGGTTATTAATTAGATTTTATTTTTAAGTATACGCATGTAGGAAAAGAAAGTGAAGATTTTGAGTTCTTTTGGATTAAGTAAGATTTTAACCTCATAAAAATATACTAGAGATGTAGATTTATTACAAGTAAAGGTCATAATATAATTTTTTTAAATACTTATATTTTCACCTCTCAACAATATGGTCTACAAAATTCCTTCTTATTCTCCTTAGTTATTTCTCACTTTACGTAGAGTTGGCTTTTTTGCGCCAGGAAACTCTATCTTGGGTTGTCGGATTTACAGCAAGTGCTTTGGTCATACAGCAGGCTTAGAACGGTCACCATAGAAGCGGTTTCTTTCTACGAAAGAATAGACAAAGTGACAGTTAGACAAAGGTAATCCGCCATTTTGTCCCTAAAATCTGTCAGATTCCTTACTTCCCGTTTCTAGTGTTGTTATGTTAAGCCTGTTGATCAACAATATGGTCTACTAAACATTTTCTGAAACAAACCTTAATTTTTACAACCCTGGTTTTTTATAAGGCAGTCGATATTTTATAAAACCCAAACAAAATAAGTCAATAATTGTTTTCATTAATTGCCTGCTAAACGTTATCAGCTTAATACAGAAGCAGTTAAACGCTTCAGTTGCAATAAATTGTATTTAGTACAACATTAAGACTGTCCCAACAATGGAGGATGGCGAGTAAATATTTCGGCTTGCTTTATATTTTTTCTTAATTGGGTATGTTCCTGTCAGAAGCCAAAGTGGTTTTCGTTCTAAGAGTTTGTTTCGCTGGTTTTCTTACGTAGCTTATATATAGATTAATATTTTTAGATTAGGTGACTAGATTTAGATTTTATGTTGATTTGGAATCATTCTTGCTTATGTAGAGTACTGGTTGTTTTGGCATAAATTACTTGAATACACTTTAGTTATAGTAGCAGTATACCTATTACCTAACCGCAATAAACAGAGTCAAATAGGGGAGGCAAGGAATAAAGAAGATCATTTTAATTCAATCATTGTCATTGTCCCTTTTAAGTCGGAAAAGATAATGACTTAAAAATGTACCTTCGAATTTCAAAATTGGGATTAAACCTTTTGCGATGTAAGCTCGACCTGTACCGGCATTTTCGGTGAAAAGCCATTCTACGAGTGCTTATGTAATTATCGATCATACGCGATAAAAGGTTTGCAACCCCTGACCGGTTCAAAGGTCAGTGAACTTATTTTACAGGGAGCCGTACTTATTATCCCTTTCATAATAATTATTGAGAGTATAATGTTGTTATTTCTATATAATATTATGTTTGACTTTTTTCTCTTAAAAAGTGACTTTATACCTAGTTTAGTCGTGATTTTACTGAAGGGGCAATTAGACAAGAAGGGGAAATTAGACGTTTATAGTACTGAATACGTCCAGTTCTCTTATTATACACAGGCTTAGCACGACAATAATAGAAACGGGAAAGAATGGACATACTGACACATTTTAGTGTCTTTGTCTATACCTATTCTTCTGCAGAAAGAAACCATTTCTATGGTGACTATGCTAAGAGTGCTGGGGTTGAACCTGTACACAATTTATTGGTTAAACTTAAAATCAAAAGTTTAGTATGACAATATGTATTTTTGGTATCTTTTAATGTTTCTTTTACATGAAAATAATACGATATAGAGGCGTTTTCACTTATAATACCACAAGAGCTTCAAAATTATCGGGTATTTCCCGATAGGTTCGTTGCAAACAAATGAAGGATTTTTCAGTTTTTCAGGAAAAATCACTCGCGCTTCGCGCTCGTGATTTTTTAACCTGAAAAACTTGACGACTTTATTTGTTTGCAGGGAACCTTGAGGGAAATGCCAGATAATTTTGAAGCTCGTGTGGTATTCGGGGGATTATTTTTCCGTCCCAAATGTCGGCCAATAGAATTGCACCATGAGACGAAATGTACAGTTAACAAATAAGAATTTGTACCTTCCTTATAGTCTTCTCCATCCATTTTCTTCATATTGTAAGCGTAATCTTTCATAATGTTTGCCAATTGCGCTTCACTCGTTTCAACACTCAATGTGTATTCCCTCTCAGTACAAAAAGTAGTAAATTGGTTCCAAACTGTTTTTTTTGCCTTCTCCGTATTAATGGGAACATTTCCTTTGACTTTTTTATCGATGGTGGACAGAGAACAAACTCCAAATCGACTCATTTTCATGCAAAATCTCCAATTTTCACAATTGAATTCAACCTGTCAGTTTGACGTGTGGTTAATTTGACTGGATCATGTTTTGTTTTTTATATATAGCAACGACCAGAGAAAATTTTCAAAAAATTATCAGTATAATACCATGTAGGTTGTACCACGTGACGTCGAATGGTGCAATTCTATTGGTCGATATTTGGGTCGGAAAAATAATCCCTATAAAATTCAAAATGGGTATTACGCAGGAAGTACCGAAATTTTTTACAAGTAAAAATTAAAATAATACATAGAAACTAAACCTGCGGTATAAAGAAAAATACATTGCACTATCAGAGAAGTTGATTCCTAGACACATGGGGGACCTACGTAGTTTGGTCGCGTTATGTCAAACCCAGCCGACAGATCAAAATAGCTTTGTCCACACTGTGCCTTTTTTTGTTCATTAAGGGCATGCGTTATAGCGCAGTCAACAGCGAACGTGAGGCATGCCCGTGATAGACCTGGATCCCAAAAGGATAAGACATAACTTACTTTCTGATGGATGAAACCATAGGTTCTTGGTAGTGCCTCGTGTACTTAGAATACCTGCGAATTTGTGTAGCTCTAAGTGTGACACCTGGTCAGGTACCAGGTAACAAAGTTGACTAAAAATGAGTTTTCCTTTATTTATTTTGTCATGGCTAATATTTATATATAAGTTGTAGATTATTGTTCTGAACTAGTATCATGTAGTATAAGACACTTTTCAATGACCAAAACTATTATCAGACGTTTTAAAAATAACTTTGTTGCTATTTTTTTTTTTCATAGGCGTTATTTTTATTTTATAAATTAATATAACACCTTAGAAAACAATACGATATTGCAAGAATTTATTTTCTACTAGCTGTTGCCCGCGACTTTGTCCGTGTCAGCATACTGCATAGTATAATAACAAAGATGGATAATTTTCCCCTCTTTCCTTACCCAAAGTGTAAAAACGGGACCCGATCACAAAGATATTTCAGCCTGTCCGTCTGTCTGTCTGTGCATATCCAGACTGTACCTCCCCTTTCTAACATGTAGTGAATATTATTAAAGTATGAATACAATTGAGTGTTTTTTGGTCATATACCTAGTCAAGTGCCTACCTCTTAGACCCAGATCCCAGAGCGTTAAGACAACTTACTACCACAATATGGATAAAACCTTAGGTTCTCAGTAGTTCCTTATGTACCTACTTAGAATACCTGCGAATTTGTGAAGCTCTACATGGAGCTATACTCACTCTCGACTACTCTCTCTCTCGATAATAGTTCAGAACAATAATCTACAAATTATATTATATAAATATTAGCCATGACAAAATAAGTAAAGTAAGATTCATTTTAGTCAACTTTGTTACCTGGTACCTGACCAGGTGTCACACTTAGAGCTACACAAATTCGCAGGTATTCTAAGTACACGAGGCACTACCAAGAACCTATGGTTTCATCCATGAGGGAGTAAGTTATGTCTTATCCTTTTTTGATCCAGGTCTATGACGCGCGTTGTAATCGTAGCGCTCGCTATGACACTTTTTTTTCAACGCGGGTGGATTTTGACGCATTCAATTATTGAATACTAGCGACCCGCCCCGGCGTCACACGGGTATAAAATATATAGCCACTGAAAAAATTATTAAAATCGATAGCCTATGATCCTTCAGGTGGTCTACTTCTTATTTGTGCCAAATAACATAAAAATTGCTCCAGTAGTTCGCGAGATAAGCCCTTTCAAATGATTTCCCCCGTTTTTTCCACATTTTCCTATTAGTCTTAGCGTCCTCAATAAATGGGCTATCTAACACTGAAAGAATTTTTCAAATCGGACTAGTAGTTCCTGAGATTAGCGCGTTCAAGTTAGCCCTTTCAAATGATTTTCCCCGTTTTTTCCACATTTTCCTCCATTTCTTCGCTCCTGTAAGTCTTAACAAGATAAAATATAGCCTATTGCCTTCCTCGATAAATGGGCTATCTAACACTGAAAGAATCATCAAAATCCGTTGCGTAGTTTTAAAGATTAAAGGGAACAAAGGGACATGAGGGAAAAAAAGCAACTTTGTTTTATAATATGTATAGATGCCAAACGAAAGTTTAATAAAAAGAAGATGACGAAAATTGAAGATGAAATTGCATAATGTGGACATAGCTATTTAACATTGAATTGACATGATCCGACCAAATGACGTTGATCACTGCCTAGGAATCGATTTCTAGTCCATATTGACGTCATCACCATATGTGCGATGATTAATTATTTAAACATCGGCGCTAATTCGCTACACGCTTTTAGGATTAAATTAATGTGTGAATGATCATTTCCAGCGGAGATTTATGTAGGGTAGTCCCATAAAAATATCCATCCGTCACCGTAGGTAATATTGGCTGGAGTCCAACGGAGGCGTGAGTACTAAATCGTAAGGAAAAAAGATAAATTATTCCACTCGTAAACGTTCCGGATCGAAATGAAAACTTCTTGGGACTTTTTCACATAGTTTCCAGGTTACCTAGTTATTTTTCGGATCTTGAAATTGGTTTTGTGAAATAATATTGCGCTAGGTGACTGACTGGTTGAATTGCGGCTAAATTCGTTTATTGCGCGGGAACTCTTCATTTTCCGGGGACTCAAAGTATCTCCATGCCGAATTTCAGCAAAATCGGTTCAGCGGTTTGTGCGTGAAGAGGTAACAGACAAACATACAGTCAGATGGACAGACAGACTGACAGACACACTTTCGCAATTATAATATGAGTATGGATTCGGAGTATTGCTGTAATCATTTCATCAGGAACTATTCTAGCAAAAATATTGTTGAGATTCTAAGATTACAGTTAAAAGTATTTTTCATATTTAACCCTTGACGAAAACGAAGGGGTGTAATAAATTTGACGTGTCTGGCTGGCTGTGTTTATGGGTAGGCCGATTCTATCTAGTTTTATTTTGTGTGAAAGTTGACATGATTATAAGTGGATTATTATATTCCATCAATTACTTATCATTGCAGTCAATCAGCCACCCAGTCGGTCAACCAATCTGCTGACAAATCTATCAGTCAACTGAGTCAGTCAACCGTTAGTCAGACCAGTCCCAGTCGTAGTCTATAATTGCATTAACGCATGATTAGTCCATTAACATATATCGATGTAACAAGCTAGTATGTTAGGAGTATGTTAGGTGGCATATGCAATGCATAAATCGAAGCGAATTATGCACGCAACGCAGTCATTTCAAATTGCAATGCCGAGTAATATTCAAATCGCACTGGACTACTACAAATTAATCTTATGTTGAAAATCTGAAACTAGATGACGGCCGCAAGTCCGATGCTTAAAAATTCATTTATCGCACGGGAACAGTACATTTTTCCGGGATAAAAAGTATTCTAGGTAATTTCCCAGGACTAAAAGTATCTTCATACCAAACAGAAAATCGCTTTAGAGCTTTGGGCGTGAAGATGCTACAGACAGACTGACACACTCACTTTCGCATTTATAATATGAGTATGGAAGTATGGATATGGGGGAGTCTATTAGAACGAATCTGCTAGACTACGGCCTCATAGAAAACCGGCATAAAACAACGGTTATCGTTTCGTTCACAGACATAGATCAAGATCTTGATCTATGTCTGTGGTTTCGTTCTAATTTCAGCCACGTTCCAAAACATTTATAGGACTGGATGACGCCCGCAACTCCGTTGCGCAAAAATTCGTTTATCGCGTGGCAACCGCACATTTTTCCGGAATAAAAAGTATCCTATGTCCTTTTCCGGGACTCAAAGTATCTCCCTAACAAATTCCAGCAAAATATATTCAGCGGTTTACGCGTGAAGAGGTAATAGACAGACAGACACACTTTCGCATTTTTATATTAGTATGGATTGTAATGCCAAGTAGTAAGAAATATTTTGCTAACCCCAATACAAAGTACAGTAACTGCTACACAGAATAGAACAATAGCCACGTTTCTGGCTGTCCGTACCACGTTCCAAACGAAAAATGATTGATCACAGCAAACGATGGAGCAGTTCGAACTATTGCAGTTCTCATTTCGGTACATTGACGCGAGTTTGTTGCTGGACCGTTTAAAGAGGTCGGACTGTCCGTAGACCGACTATCTAGTTCATTCCAATGTATGTGCGCCGGTCAGGTTGGCTTGCCTTCAATCCGATTGAACGGATCGGCCTTGGGTATTAGACATGCAAAAAATCTACTAGAATTTATCTAACAGAATGACATAAATATTTTTACGACCCTAAGTTTGCCGTACTAAACAGAACTGACAATAACAAACAAATCAGGAAAAATAAATCACGAAAGACATCAGTATAAGTATATCCTATTGAAATGCACTGAAGCCAGACATTTTCATACAAATGGTAGCAAGCGATTGTACCATTATCATATAGATGGATTGATCTTTTGCGTTCGCCCGCAATATAGCAGTAACGAAAACTTACGTCCTTTTAACTGTATCGGAAAAGATTTCTCGCGTTAACTTTCGAGAGTTTTATATCGCGTCGCGCCTTTAGCAGTAATAGATTATGAAATAACTTGATGACTGCCGCAACTACGTTGCGCTAAAATTTGTTTGTAGTACGGGAACCGTACATTTTTCCTGAATAAAAAGTATTACCGGTAAAATTGTATTGGCGGTTTCGGCGTAAAGAGGTAGGTAACAGACATACAAACGAACACACTTTCGCATTTATTTTAATTGGATAATCTATACTAATATTATAAAGAGGTAAACTTTGTTTGTTTGTTTGTTTGTTTAATTGTAATGAATAGGCTCAAAAACTACTCGACCGATTTAAAAAATTCTTTCAACATAGGCTACATTTTATTTCGGAAAATGTAGGGATCCGTAAGATATTTGGGTTTTTCTGACACAAGGTGAAAAAAATCAACCAGAAAATTTACTTATTTTGCGTACGCTGCCTAAACTATAAAAGATAGAACCATATAATGTTTTAAGTAAATGTAGATCTTTTAAATATCTACAAAAAAGTCCGCGACACACTATACCTATCTATGTCAAGTGAGGTACAACAACCATTATTTTATTTAAAAATCTTGATTTTTTTTGGACTATATTTAAACGCATTTATTTTACTCATGCTATTAATCTTTATCAAAATAAATTATTTCATCACTAAGTACAGTTTATTTAGATAATATTTGGTCTTTGAATGATTAAAATTGGACGTTTAGATTAGAAGTTATGGCGAAATTAAAAATTGCGATTTACGCCCGTTTCGAAGTGGGCGCTACCAAGGCGGGGGTGCACAGTAGCGAAGATTATGACTGGCCCTGCAGCTGGTGAATTGGCTCATATACCAAGAATACCAATGATCCCTACAGCTGATTTGCCTATACCCTTCAAAAGGCTCCAATTTCCTGTAAAAAATTATTTTGCATTAACGATAAATATTATGTAAATCCCAGGGCCAAACATTACCAAAATTAGTAGGAATCGATTTATGAAAAGAATGTTTTGCTCTATCACGAGTCGGGGATCCCGACCGTCAGTATATTTTGTTACCTGAAAATAACTTAACGTCAATTAATGTTGTTTATAGAAAAGCTCTACAATAATCGCTTTAGTTATCTATCCTAAAACAACGGGTTGCACTCCGGGACTACCGTCAGAGGTGAAAGCTTATTAATAATTACATTTAAATATTCTCATCATTAACAACTTTAACATCCATAGAAAGACAATCTGTGCAGCCTGCGGAAAATGACTGCGTCGTCGATGTTTCTGTGAAATATACATTATAATAAAACTGTAGAAATGAAAATGCTGTACATTAAAGATATTCAAAAAATAATAAGCGTGGGGTGTCACTACATCGCTATAGAAGCCAAAAATGTAATTAGTTTTTTGTCTGTCTGTCTGTCTGTATCTTTGTTCCACTATCACACGAAAGCTACTGATCCGAGTTGAATGCGGTTGTCGCAGATATATTTGCCTTCTTCCAACTTAACATCTGGTGTATAAAAAATTTTCCCCCCACACCTCTAAAGGGACGAAAGAGGGGGTCAGATTTTGTATAAGACTTTTGCTTTAACACGAAAACTACTGATCCGATTTGCATACGATTTTCACAACTTCCGACTCAACATTTGGTGTCTAAAAATCCCCCCACCCCACCCCTCTAAGGGAACCAAAGAGGGGGTCAGATTTTGTATCAAACTTTTTTCTTTAATGGACTTACGTGACATTTTAATAACAGTTTTTTCCAACTTAACATCTGGTGTATACAATTTTTCGCCCCACCCCTCTTAGGGGACAAAAGAGGGGGTAAGAATTTGTATCAACTGATGAAGTAGAAATATTTTAAATGGCAAAACAACGTTTGCCGGGACAGCTAGTGCTATAAATATAATGATAGCTATTTCAAAACAACTTACCGGACTTAGCCGCGATACTTTAACATATTTGATCGAAGCCTTAACATAAAGGAAAACAATGATTTTTAGAGAAACTTTTGTAACTGCAACTTGTTGAAACGATGTAAGTTGTTGTTGTTCACTTAAGTTTTAGTATTCACGTTACGTTTTACTTCGCTCAATTATATTACAACAACAAACCTGTGATGGTACCAAAAACATGTTGTGAAAACCTGCAACATTTTCATTCCTGCTTGTCGTACAAAACATTGCAGAGAAAACTCCGACTATAATTTCAGAGAATGTTATCAAACTAAAATTATTTTCGTAACTATCTAACTTCGGACGTTTCTAACAAGTGAGGATGCTGATTGCCTCTAATCAGCAACAAAACTTTTTCTTCCCGAAGATCTATCTCAAAATAAAACTTACACTAGTTCTTCGGCAGGGGATTCTGCGCTCTATATTTTTAATGGTAAGGCGGTTTCTTCGGTGGCCGCAGTCTTTCTACAGTCAACCTAGACAAATGTTTGTTGAGGACTTTCCGCACCTGTGCTCGGGCTATATATCTCTGCCAAAAGATTACATTCCTCGGAGTACTGACACTGATCGAAGGAAATGTAGAATTCAGTTGACTTCTTCGACTACGGATATGATGTTTATTTAATACGATTCCAAATTTAAAAGCTTGCGAACTGAAGTTTTTGATTTTGTACTCATGTTCTTAAATACCTTATGTGTAAACGTCACTTAGGATCTTTACACTGCTACGTCGCGAGGCGTTGCGATGTATTTTGAATGAGCCATTTTAATTTGGAACTGCAGGAACACCGCTGTTGAATATAAATTTATCTTGTAGAAAATAAAGTTCATTTTTCACTCGTTACTTCACTTAGGCACACTAATTACTCAGCTGTATCTTATAGCTTCAAAATGTTTAAGTCGATTAATAGAAAAAAAAATCAATAAAGTAATATTAGGCGAGGATTTAAAGCAAAAATAGCATCTAAAAATGCTTTCAACTGAAATTTTTGCTTAAATCCTTATAAAGTTAACCTGACTTTTGGACGAGGAGCTCGTGCAAATCCCGTAAAAACCTGAAATGGACTGGACAGCTCAAGGGGGATCAAACGGGACTGTAGGGCTTACCCTCACCAGACTTGCACAATAAAACTATCGACGCCTCCTTAGTCCAGTGGTTTAGAGCGTGGACCTTGACTCGGAGGTTGTGGGTTTGATTCTTGCGTTAGAAACATGTTACGATAATGCAGGCTTATCACCAGATTGTCTGACAAGTAAGGTGGTCCATGCGTCGGATGGGCATGTAAAAAGTCTACTTTTACAATGAACTCTATACAAGAGACTCATACAGTCCCTAAAGTATTATCTTTAAATTTTGATACAAGTTGTATAGACGCATTTACAAAAATTAGGAAGGATGACGCCTCTGTTTCTACAAAGTTATCTGAAGGTCAAAGTCAAGGTTGTGGCCATGGCTAATCGCTTTTCCTATTCAACTATTGAAACCTCACAATACAAAACACCTCAGTGAATTGATTTTTCGTGAATAATAGTGATTATTTTCACACATCCGTCGTATAACGGTTTTTTATTGTTGGTTAATGAAATTCTCTGAAAATGAAAAAACCGGCCAAGTGTGAGTCAGACATATAGGGTTCCATACATTTAAGGTGACGCCGAATTAAAGTAAAAAACCGTGTAGGATATGTTTTAGATTGCTTGTTTTCTATAGAGGCCGGCCCGCAGCCGTATCACGTATCTTGCGAGAGCAATGCGATAGCAATTATTGCACAATAATTGCTGTAAAATTGCTATTTCGTATTACGTATATCAGCCAAAACAATACGATTGCAATCGATCACCAATCACCATACATGACCCCATTGTTTTTATACCCAGCAATCGCTCGCGCGATTATTGCTAGTGGATTGTTGATCGCTATTTTTACGGCCTCTCATAGAAAACATGAAATGGAACAGCAAGAAATAGAAAAGGCGTAAGCGACAAAATGGTTTTTGTCACGTAATTTAAAAACCATGCATAAACATTTATGCTATGGACAAATTAAAGTGTATGCTTGAACCAATCTATGTACAAATTTTGGAAGCTTAAATCACTCTCCTCTGTTGCCACATTGAAATCCCTTTTTTACAGAGGTCTTTTTGATTGATTATTCTGTGTTATAAAAGTTGACCAATCGTGTTATGCTATGGGTAATTCAAAGACAAAGACATGATGAATACTGACAATGAACTTTAATTACTTAGCTTCAGTCATTGCTGAGAAAAATTTATATCGCTACGGCCAAATTATCGGCGTTATTTTATAGGCGTTGCCTTAATTTTATTATAAAGGAGCGTAAAGAGGCAACAAGGTGCGTTTCTTATATCTTATATCTTTAAACGAGCAATTCTTGTATATATCTATATAATTGGAATCTCGGAATCGGCTCCAACGATTTTCATTAATTTTAGTATATAGGGGGTTTTGGGGGCGATAAATCGATCTAGCTAGGAATCATTTTTAAAAAATGTCATTTTATTCATGTTTTATCGAATACCGAGTAAAGCTCGGTCAAATAGCTAGTGTCCTTCTTAAACAAAAAATATTTTGTTTTTATGATCTATTTGTTGTTATAGCGGCAAGAATAGGACAGAATTTTTACTGCCTAACTATTGCGGTTTTTAAAAATATACATCTTGGTAACAGACAACGAAGTTCTAGTTACCGATTTTACACGTTTAGGTACAGAAAACTAAAAATTAAGGTAAGCAAATAATAAACTGAAAAACTGAATAAACCTTTTATTACATCTTGCAAAGAGTATTCTTCTTTGTATAGTGTGTAGGACGCTAAATTATATTCTTCTTAATCTTCTTGACACGAATTACTGATTATTTGATGTTTTCATGCTCTCGATCTGAAAAGAGAGATTTTTGTAGGTTAGTTAATTGTTTTAGTTATTACATAATGTTAACAAAGTGTGTTATTACCACGAATCTACTGTAGTAATTGTTCGATATTGCTAAGTAGCGCCGAAATTTATTTAAACAAAATAATTTTTCCAGGATAAAAATTAGGTATCCCTTCCTTTTGTTACTTAAAATTTGTATTTTGTATTTACAAAAAATATCTAAATTCTAAACTCTAAATTGGTTAACAGATATTCGAGCATGAATCCTTCGATCGCGGATTCTTGGAAATCTATTGTTATTCTATTGTTGTCGCGTTTACCGGTGAGTTTATGGGGGTTGATAGGTTAATAATATTTCTAAACGTTTCCCGCAACTTCGTTCTCGCAGAAGTTAGTTAATCGCGGTGACTGTACATTTTACTGATATAAAATATTCATTCTCCATTGCCAAACTTAAAGTTTTGCGCCTATCAAAAACGGTTCAGATACTTAAACATGAACAAATAAAAGACAGACTTTAAAATCATAATAATATCAGAACTTAAAATTATGATAGCTATCAGAGAAGTTGATTCATAGGCAGATGGCTTACCTACGTAATTTGGTCGAGTTATGATACCCATCCGACAGATCACAGCTAATATTCACACAATCCGACCAATTGAGGCTCTTAACTGCATAATATGAATCAATTTCTTCGATGGTACTAACACTTCTAACAAATAAGTTGATTCCTAGGCAGATGGACCCAGCCGATGCACATGAGAGATGACATTAAGTTGACATAATCCGACCAAATGACGTAGGTCCGCCAATTCCATATGAATCACCTTCTCTAATAGTACACAATATAAAGTTGATAAGTATATCTTACCTGCTTGTTTATGTTGTCGACGAGTTCATTGAAGTTCTTCTTAATGTTTTCCGGGTTCAGTATTTCGACGGCTTTCTCACTGATTTCCTTGCCAAACTCGCCCAGCGAGTCCTGGATCTTCTTAAGACCATCCTGGGTTGAATCCCCTGCGGCGGGAGCGTCGCGTTTCACGAACGCATGAATCTGTTTGATAAAATATGATGTCAAAACACATAACCTTTGCCTTGCGAGGTAGAGTAAGGCAATTTGTATTACAGATGAAAGAACTAGCGCGATTGAATGAATCGAGTGGTAAAAATTCGAAAGGTTTCGCTTCTTGAAGAGACGAGGGTGCAAAAAAGTTCATAAATCTGGAGACTACATGGTCGCTGTTAAGCATATTTAGTTTACTAACCCACATTTTTTTATTGAATTATGAGTACAGTCTTGTTCTAAATGATCTAAAGAACATGACTGCATTGATAACTCAATACGTTATTTTTTGTGGGACGATACACAAATGCTTAACAGCGTCCATATATTGTTGGTAAAGTATGCCGTGTGGACCAGATTTATAATCAATCAAATCCGCCTACAGGAATTGGCCCCCAGATACTAATTTCAACAAAATACCAAAAATAAAATACCCCGACACGACACATTATAGCTAAGAACACTCAATCACTGAAAAACAAATTTACATCGAAATCTATTCTATAATATAAAATATATCCTCCTAATATACGGGAGGTCCAAAGTCCCATGCCTAACATTTTTTCCTCAAAACTATGCCCAAAAATGCAATGAATTTTGCCCCAAATATTATGATTTTTGCATTACCACATCGCGTTGTGTCCTAAAAGTAACAATGATACTCACACAGCTAATAAAGCACAGGGCCAGGAGAAGGATCAAGAGCTTGTTCATGATAACGACCTTTCAATACAACAACCAACTGTATACTGGTCTGCTGGTGACCGCTGCGCGTATATAGGGTTACGGTATTTGCGCTCCTTATCGGAGGTCATAGTTCAACTAATTTGCCTGTTATTATCTAGTTGGTGGACGGAAACAATTAATTCCCTTTGATATTTTTGCCCCTGGAAGGTAGGGGAACGTGCCTAAACTGCGTGACTGGGTTCCACGTTAATTATTAACTGGGTAATTGCGTTCGATAATCTGGGCGAGCGAAGCGAGCCCTAGTATATCCCACAACCTGAACATTTTGCGGTACACTTTACAGAAAAACTCTCACGCCTGTTGATTTGTGCTTTAACATAGTAATTTTTATTTATATGTGTTTTCTATATTATGTAGATGTGTTATAATCAGTCATTCAAGGTGTGACGATGCGAGCCCTAATAAAGCTCAGCAAGGGCTATTGGCGCATGTGTGCATAAAAAAGGATTTTGGCGGCCCTTTAGGCAAATTTTTTGGTTCCTTGGTTTTGGCGCCCCTAAAGATGGCGATTTGGCGCCCCTAGAGGATAGCGCCCGTGTGCGTAGCGGGGGCCCTGAAGCTCAGCTTTTAGCTAGTTTTTACAGCAAAGTTTGCTTAAAAATGTATTAGATTTGACATATCTTATACATATATATCTTAGGGTATTAATAATCACGTAAAATTTCATGCTAATTGCTATGGTCTATGGAGTATGGACATTACTTTTTAACCAACTTCCAAAAAGGAGGAGGTTATATGTTCGGCTATAGATATTTTTATAACTTGCAGTTCAAAGAGTAGGTTTCGCTTTTTTAACCGACTTCAAAAACAGGTCTGAGCAAATGTACCAATTTTAATTGTGTTTGTTAGTCTATGTGTGTATGCTTTTGTTCATTATATCTCCGGAAATACAAGTCCGATTTTAGGAGTTATTTTTCGTTGTACTAAGTATTGTTCAACTTAGGGAATTGTGCAAGTTTCATCAAAATCGGTTCAGTCGTTTTTGAGATAGGGAATTTTAAGTACAATTTTGAAGTAATTTTATTTTTAACCGACTTCATAAAAGGGAGGTTATTTTAATATACAACTTGTTCTATGGTTGGGGGGCGTTAAAATCTATTTTTAAGCTTCTGACTGTGAATTCACGTAGTTTGGGTACGTTCTCTAATTCAGACAATGTTATGTGCATAGTCGTTTTTATTATTCGTAGGTATAGTCCAATATAGAAATAGCTATTTCAAATACAGATCCAGGTAACCACTTGTCAACAAAGAAGGTCCAAAACTAACAAATCGGCTGTTTTCGATTGTGAATGATTAAAAGCTATCTTACTTTTCTTATTATTAATCCGTTAATTATTTAATTCCGTTTAAAGTGTGTCTGTCTGTCTGTCCGTCTGTCTGTCTCTCTGTCTGTCTGTTACCTCTTCACGCTCAAACCGCTGAACCGATTTTGCTGAAATTTGGTATGGAGATACTTTGAGTCCCGGGAAAGGACACAGGATACTTTTTATCCCGAAAAAATGTACGGTTTCCGCGCGATAAACGAATTTTGGCGCAACGGAGTTGCGGGCGTCATCTAGTATTAGGGGGCGTCCACAAATTACGTGAGGTATTTAGGGGGGGAGGGGGTCGAGTCAAATCTCACCTAATCTCACGTTGGGGAGAGGGGGGGGGGGGGGTCTCGGAAAAACTCACGTAATTTTTTTCTCAACAAAATGGGTACTATTTAGTATTTTGGTCCATTTCATGCAGATTGTACCGTGTATACTTATGATTTAATCGTAAGCGTAATCGTTATACGATTAAGATCATTCCAAATTTGTTCGAAAGAAAATCTACTGACTGTCAAACCAAAAATTTATGTAAGAAACCCACATTTTGAAAAATCTCACGTGAGATTTGGGAGGGGGAGGGAGGGGGTTGAACAAAATCTCACGAAATCTCACCAGAGGGGGAGGGGGGTCAAAAAATTCAAAAAAACATCTCACGTAATTTGTGGACGCCCCCTTATATAACATCAAAAACTATGAATGGGAAGAGATTTTAATATATTTCGTTTATTAGCATAATATTTCGAAGGTTTTAGATGTTTGGTTACTATTTTACCTACATGAAAACATTAGATGTATATTTTCAATAAAAAATAAAGGTTAAAATTATAAGAATCTGGAAATTATACCTTAGATAAATGATTGGTCTCGCGGAGCGCGAGACCAATCATTTATCTAAGAATTATACTTTGGTATATTATATTATTATTTTTCATTCAAGTTTCGAGCAAGAATGTCAAAATAATGCAAACATAGACAATTTATATGTGCAAAGTACAGGCAGCGTTGTCACGGCGATACCCCTGACCTTTCCACCAACGATGTAAGGTTCAAATTCATACAACTTTGAGGTAAATTAGCTCTGAATGGATTGGAGAGCCCTGCATTCGACTCACGTAGCGACTAATCCGGTGGATATTCAGATACCAAAGCTGCATGTGATCAGATATCAAAAATGCTTTATGCAAAACTGTCATATTTTCTCCTAAACATTAATTTATTTCGGTACCGTATTCTAACATACAGGATGTAACAAAATTAAGTGATAATACTTTATGGGGAAACTCGTGACGCTGGGGCGCTTGCCCTTACAAAATTTATTCTTTCGGCGCTGCTACTTTCACAGTGAACTCTCTACAAGGAACTCATACACGCCCTGAAGTATTATCACTTAGTTTTGATACACCCTGTATATTAATACCACACATAAGTAGTACTTATAATAGTGTGGGACCTACTACCTATTGTGCTACCAATAACTACTCGACTAGGCATATAAATGCTTAGCGCCGTTTAATCGGGTGCACACTGCATGCACACATTTTCTTACATGTATGTAGTAGGTATGTAGTCAGCGTTGCCAGACGTCCCGATTTTGGCGGGACGTCCCGATTTTGGCGGGACGTCCCGATTTTGGCGGGAGGTCCCGATTTTTTCATCAAAATTAAATGTCCCGCGCGGGACAGGCTCAGTCCCGCTTTTCGGGGAAAGCCCGAACGTACGTGCAGTGTGCTGAGAAAGAAAGGTGCGTAATGAAGATTAGAATGTGGGAGATAGAGGGGTGGATTTTCTTTGGCTACTTTAGCTATATATTGTCACGCAAACGTTATTTTAACGCAAATAAAAAGATAAAAATTCAAAAAAACTTTTGATTTTATACTTTTTTTTACTTTGTCCCGCTTTTGACTGAAGAATCCCGCTTTTTCACTCAAAAAGTTCCAAAATCCCGACTTGGCACAAAAAAAATCTGGCAACGCTGTATGTAGTGCAAGTACGTCCGCAAGATTTGGTGATTTCTATAAATAAAATTCTATTACTCATAATTGGAAACAGAGAGGAAAGATGATTCTTCGTTTATTTTATAGACTCTGGCTGAACTGAAGAATCCATTTGGTAGAGATTTAATAGGGCTTGCTTTTCCCACAGTAACCGTACTTTTCTATCGTGCCTATATTACTTCTACTTTATTAACACTCTCAAGTCTCAACTAATAAACGCAAAATTTATAGATGAACTTCGTTATACAGCACAAACTACCCCATCGTTGATCTTCCTATTTTTGGCACCATATATTTTTTTATGAAATACTACGGATGTCAATAGGACTTTCTGTAGAATTTATGCCATTAAATGGCTGTTTTACCTTAAATTGCGTGTACATAAAGCAAATACACTCAAAGCATGCCATTAGCGGCTCGTTCATTATTCACGTGGCGAGCATTACCACTCTACTACTACTAATAGACTAGAAAAGGTTTCCTGGACCTTTAGCCAACATGCTAAAACTAGCTTCATTGTCGAAATTCAAAAGAATATAACATAAAGATAAAAATTTAAAAGTATTTTCTAATGCCCGCTTTACATCATTTCAATCTAGCAATCAATGTAAACAGGTATTGGAATGCACTGGAATGGACTGAAAGTTGCATTCCAGTGCCCGTTTACATTATACCAGCAGCAATTGAGAGCTGGATTGGATTACTGGATTGAAATGTATAGCCTCTTAAAATAATAATATTGTGCCTCGTGTTAATATCCGTAATTTTTTAAATTCAATCTTCCAATCGGTATAAAATCGTTCAAGATAAATTAAATAAAAAACATTTTGTTCAATCACAAAAATGTGTATTATTATTATTGGTATTTTATTCGCGCTAAGTCTTATGACTCTATATTCTATCCAGTATGTTAAGCGTCCGAATGTTAAGTTATAATGACGGTAATATCTTCGCTCGCTCTTTTCGACGAATTCTTTGTCTAAATTTTCTTCGCTACAGCCAAGTACAATTTAAAGAGGTTTCAAGTTTTTTATAAAAATGCCAAGGGACATTATTCAGCTAAGCGAGAGCTTATGAGCTTAAAGCTGAAGCTTAAATAACAAGTCCCGTTATAGCTGGATTACAGCATGACAAGTCTGTTAGCTTTTATTTAATTTTCTTTTTCTAATATTTTTAAAGAAAAGTGTCGATTATATTAAATGCATATTTTGATTACTGCAAGACGTACAGTAATAGGCAAAACTTTGCCTCTTTGATATTTTCTAAGGTAGCCATTGAAGTATAAAATTATTCTACTGTCAAGTTAAAATGTTATGTAAATTACCTGATGCAATAAATTCGCATAATATAATATCATAACAGACGACATATTGTCGCTCGGCGACTTGGCACTTATTATGTTCTTGCCCTTTTTTGATTAAAAATATTTATACAGGGACTAACTATACAGGGACAATAGAGAATTGACTTTTCCAATGTACCAGACATTGAAAAAGTCACGAGATAAACATAGACCTTAAGGCTGGCTGGTTTTCCGTTTCCCGTATTCGGAAATCCGAATGCATGGAATCAGTAGAAAATACATAAACTGACGCACCCATTTGATTTTTTCCGAACGGGACGAATTCCGTACGTACATTTCGAGTGCGAGCTAGCGCGTTCGCAAGTGAAGAAAAACGAACGTTTGCGCTAGTCTTACGGAATTCCAAATCAAAATTCCCGATTAGGAAATCAAATACGGAAAACGTGTGTATAAATACTTATATTCTACGTAAGTATCTATCTTAATGAAGTAAAGTAAGTCTATAGGAAAGAAATTGAATCAACCGTCAAACCGTTTGTTTTTAATTAAACATAAATAAACTTAAATAATGAGAATTTTAATAACCCGATTAATATTTCTTTGACGTTGGCGCCGTTAAGTCGTTGACCTGAAAAAGATAAAGTTTATCTTTTAGGGAATAAATTAAAAAATGTCAGGATTACTCAACAATTTTTAATCAATTTTGTTATATTTTGCTATTAAATACTGACATTAATGAAGTATACTTAAAAGTATAAAATAGGATAAAATAATAATTTTATAAAATTGCGATGTTTGTTGTCAAACTCAACAAAAACGGCTAGAATCGTTTGATGAAATGTTGTGATCTGGTGGTTCCAAGAATCGGCCAACATCAAAGCCCTAAATGTTGGCCAAAACTTAGCCAAAATTCTTTAGCCGTCATTTCTCTGAAGGCGTTCTACGGTCGAACGTGATTATTTAAACCTGAACAAAAACTAATTTTACAGTTGGATACAGAGTGTATCCCTGATAATAAAGAATTCACTGCGAAAGAAGCAGCTCAAGCTGAAATAGTTAACTTTTGACATCTTATTGTATGTTTGTATAAGAAATAATGCAATGTTATGAATTTATCCATACAAAAAATATACTTTCGCACTGAACTCTATAGGTGAACAACTAAACAGTGAACCCTGTGAACACAGTTCACAGTACACACCCTACAATATTATCACTTTGTTTTGTTACAAGATAACATTTAAATACATACCGCTTTAGTGATCCTATTCAGGTTATCACCAACTGCCGTGAATACCGGTTCTAGAGCCTGCGTGTTGACCTGGTCAACTGTCTTCGCCATCATCTGGTCAAGGCACTTCCTCATCTCGTCCAGGGCATGCTGGAAGGCGTCCAGCATGCCCTGGTTGGTCTCGCGGAGCGCGAGACCAATCATTTATCTAAGAATTATACTTTGGTATATTATATTATTATTTTTCATTCAAGTTTCGAGCAAGAATGTCAAAATAATGCAAACATAGACAATTTATATGTGCAAAGTACAGGCAGCGCTGTCACGGCGATACCCCTGACCTTTCCACCAACGATGTAAGGTTCAAATTCATACAACTTTGAGGTAAATTAGCTCTGAATGGATTGGAGAGCCCTGCATTCGACTCACGTAGCGACTAATCCGGTGGATATTCAGATACCAAAGCTGCATGTGATCAGATATCAAAAATGCTTTATGCAAAACTGTCATATTTTCTCCTAAACATTAATTTATTTCGGTACCGTATTCTAACATACAGGATGTAACAAAATTAAGTGATAATACTTTATGGGGAAACTCGTGACGCTGGGGCGCTTGCCCTTACAAAATTTATTCTTTCGGCGCTGCTACTTTCACAGTGAACTCTCTACAAGGAACTCATACACGCCCTGAAGTATTATCACTTAGTTTTGATACACCCTGTATATTAATACCACACATAAGTAGTACTTATAATAGTGTGGGACCTACTACCTATTGTGCTACCAATAACTACTCGACTAGGCATATAAATGCTTAGCGCCGTTTAATCGGGTGCACACTGCATGCACACATTTTCTTACATGTATGTAGTAGGTATGTAGTCAGCGTTGCCAGACGTCCCGATTTTGGCGGGACGTCCCGATTTTGGCGGGACGTCCCAATTTTGGCGGGAGGTCCCGATTTTTTCATCAAAATTAAATGTCCCGCGCGGGACAGGTTCAGTCCCGCTTTTCGGGGAAAGCCCGAACGTACGTGCAGTGTGCTGAGAAAGAAAGGTGCGTAATGAAGATTAGAATGTGGGAGATAGAGGGGTGGATTTTCTTTGGCTACTTTAGCTATATATTGTCACGCAAACGTTATTTTAACGCAAATAAAAAGATAAAATTTCAAAAAAACTTTTGATTTTATACTTTTTTTTACTTTGTCCCGCTTTTGACTGAAGAATCCCGCTTTTTCACTCAAAAAGTTCCAAAATCCCGACTTGGCACAAAAAAAATCTGGCAACGTTGTATGTAGTGCAAGTACGTCCGCAAGATTTGGTGATTTCTATAAATAAAATTCTATTACTCATAATTGGAAACAGAGAGGAAAGATGATTCTTCGTTTATTTTATAGACTCTGGCTGAACTGAAGAATCCATTTGGTAGAGATTTAATAGGGCTTGCTTTTCCCACAGTAACCGTACTTTTCTATCGTGCCTATATTACTTCTACTTTATTAACACTCTCAAGTCTCAACTAATAAACGCAAAATTTATAGATGAACTTCGTTATACAGCACAAACTACCCCATCGTTGATCTTCCTATTTTTAGCACCATATATTTTTTTATGAAATACTACGGATGTCAATAGGACTTTCTGTAGAATTTATGCCATTAAATGGCTGTTTTACCTTAAATTGCGTGTACATAAAGCAAATACACTCAAAGCATGCCATTAGCGGCTCGTTCATTATTCACGTGGCGAGCATTACCACTCTACTACTACTAATAGACTAGAAAAGGTTTCCTGGACCTTTAGCCAACATGCTAAAACTAGCTTCATTGTCGAAATTCAAAAGAATATAACATAAAGATAAAAATTTAAAAGTATTTTCTAATGCCCGCTTTACATCATTTCAATCTAGCAATCAATGTAAACAGGTATTGGAATGCACTGGAATGGACTGAAAGTTGCATTCCAGTGCCCGTTTACACTATACCAGCAGCAATTGAGAGCTGGATTGGATTACTGGATTGAAATGTATAGCCTCTTAAAATAATAATATTGTGCCTCGTGTTAATATCCGTAATTTTTTAAATTCAATCTTCCAATCGGTATAAAATCGTTCAAGATAAATTAAATAAAAAACATTTTGTTCAATCACAAAAATGTGTATTATTATTATTGGTATTTTATTCGCGCTAAGTCTTATGACTCTATATTCTATCCAGTATGTTAAGCGTCCGAATGTTAAGTTATAATGACGGTAATATCTTCGCTCGCTCTTTTCGACGAATTCTTTGTCTAAATTTTCTTCGCTACAGCCAAGTACAATTTAAAGAGGTTTCAAGTTTTTTATAAAAATGCCAAGGGACATTATTCAGCTAAGCGAGAGCTTATGAGCTTAAAGCTAAGATAGAATAAGCTGAAGCTTAAATAACAAGTCCCGTTATAGCTGGATTACAGCATGACAAGTCTGTTAGCTTTTATTTAATTTTCTTTTTCTAATATTTTTAAAGAAAAGTGTCGATTATATTAAATGCATATTTTGATTACTGCAAGACGTACAGTAATAGGCAAAACTTTGCCTCTTTGATATTTTCTAAGGTAGCCATTGAAGTATAAAATTATTCTACTGTCAAGTTAAAATATTATGTAAATTACCTGATGCAATAAATTCGCATAATATAATATCATAACAGACGACATATTGTCGCTCGGCGACTTGGCACTTATTATGTTCTTGCCCTTTTTTGATTAAAAATATTTATACAGGGACTAACTATACAGGGACAATAGAGAATTGACTTTTCCAATGTACCAGACATTGAAAAAGTCACGAGATAAACAAAGACACTAGGTAGACCTTAAGGCTGGCTGGTTTTCCGTTTCCCGTATTCGGAAATCCAAATGCATGGAATCAGTAGAAAATACATAAACTGACGCACCCATTTGATTTTTTCCGAACGGGACGAATTCCGTACGTACATTTCGAGTGCGAGCTAGCGCGTTCGCAAGTGAAGAAAAACGAACGTTTGCGCTAGTCTTACGGAATTCCAAATCAAAATTCCCGATTAGGAAATCAAATACGGAAAACGTGTGTATAAATACTTATATTCTACGTAAGTATCTATCTTAATGAAGTAAAGTAAGTCTATAGGAAAGAAATTGAATCAACCGTCAAACCGTTTGTTTTTAATTAAACATAAATAAACTTAAATAATGAGAATTTTAATAACCCGATTAATATTTCTTTGACGTTGGCGCCGTTAAGTCGTTGACCTGAAAAAGATAAAGTTTATCTTTTAGGGAATAAATTAAAAAATGTCAGGATTACTCAACAATTTTTAATCAATTTTGTTATATTTTGCTATTAAATACTGACATTAATGAAGTATACTTAAAAGTATAAAATAGGATAAAATAATAATTTTATAAAATTGCGATGTTTGTTGTCAAACTCAACAAAAACGGCTAGAATCGTTTGATGAAATGTTGTGATCTGGTGGTTCCAAGAATCGGCCAACATCAAAGCCCTAAATGTTGGCCAAAACTTAGCCAAAATTCTTTAGCCGTCATTTCTCTGAAGGCGTTCTACGGTCGAACGTGATTATTTAAACCTGAACAAAAACTAATTTTACAGTTGGATACAGAGTGTATCCCTGATAATAAAGAATTCACTGCGAAAGAAGCAGCTCAAGCTGAAATAGTTAACTTTTGACATCTTATTGTATGTTTGTATAAGAAATAATGCAATGTTATGAATTTATCCATACAAAAAATATACTTTCGCACTGAACTCTATAGGTGAACAACTAAACAGTGAACCCTGTGAACACAGTTCACAGTACACACCCTACAATATTATCACTTTGTTTTGTTACAAGATAACATTTAAATACATACCGCTTTAGTGATCCTATTCAGGTTATCACCAACTGCCGTGAATACCGGTTCTAGAGCCTGCGTGTTGACCTGGTCAACTGTCTTCGCCATCATCTGGTCAAGGCACTTCCTCATCTCGTCCAGGGCATGCTGGAAGGCGTCCAGCAGATCAGTGCTGATCTTCTGCTTGTCTTGCTCGTTAATCACGAAGGCGTTTATCTAAGGAAATTATCAATACTAATATTATGAATGGGAAAGTGTGTATGTATTTCTGTCTGCCTGTCTGTTGCCTCTTCACTTCACCTTCTTATCCCAATCGGACAAAAATATATCAAGGGATACTTACATTATTTGCCATCACGATAATACACAAGACCAAGCAAATTTTCGGCTCCATTGCGGCTACCAAATGATCGCAAAAAACTTTTCGCACTGACGACCTATTCCGGCCTTGCGATATTTATGTGTCGCTCTATGTACTCAAGGATGTGAAGATCAAAGCAAATGTTTGTAGAAGGACGCTAATAATCCTTTGAATACTGCTAACAAAACATAGGTAGGTACTATTAGAGAGGTTGATTCATAGCCAGATGGCGGACCTACGTAGTTTCGTCGAGTTATATCAAACCCAGCCGACAGATCATTACTTACAGTTCGACAAGGCTTTAAAATTTAAATGAATATGTCAATGATGTCAATGGGCGCTGCAGGTAAAGGAGAACTGTCAAAAATGACGTTTTTGTATGATAGAAGCGTTAGTTTCTTTTCTCGCCACGTTCATAAACAGCCTTGTTGAACTGTTAATTGAATTGACATAATCCGACCAAAGACGTATAATAGATCCGTCAAATGCCTATGAATATTCTTTGATGGTAGTTGGTACCTTCAGCAAAACTTATTGACCGGCTAACACTTCTCGGTAGTATTAATGTTCTTTTTAAATGACAAACGAGCATAATTATAATTTATAATATGTCGAATCCTGAAATCCAGTTGAAATATTGTTGCGCTGACTCTACATAAACTTAGACTCTACTTAAAACCTTTTGAAGTTTCGGCGTAATGTTACGAGAGTTCAGGGCTCGAGTCTCACCAGTCGGATGTCCCTTGAAGCACATTTTTATCTCGCGCATCGAGGCATGAGGATAGAGCCCCTAGACTCAGAGGCAATTCTTAAAATTCAAATGAAATTTCGATCACTCGGCTCGGGCCTCGTTTGTCGATCGTTATTGTTGTGTTTTGAGTATTTTACTCTAAGGTCAACTTGCGACAATCCGAGTTAAAAGTTACGTGTTTAAATGTCAATTTCTTCTGTCATAAGTATGAGAAAGAATATTATATTTAACCCAGGGTTAACTTAAACCTATACTACAGTCTACACTACTACAGGCTACAGCATCTTGGACTAAGGTACTTAAAATAGTAGAAAATTAAAATATTATCATATTACTTAATATGTAACTATGGTCATCACAAGAGCAAGATACTCGCGTGCCTTGAACGTGATAGGGCATATCTATTCCAAGATATCTAGAGTTAAATAAACAGCATTGTGTACTTTGTTAGGTCATAGTACAAGTTCTAATCTGCCCTGGCCTTCTTATCGGTAAGCAAATAATGTCCTGTTTGCTCTAGGTTCTGTTCTGACATAATGTATTACTATAGTCAAAATGAAATAAGTTGGTCACAGCGGTCATTGAACTTTTCAGTCTAGGAGCTATATGAAAAATGCTGGCATTGTATTCAGTTAACTTAAGAAAAAAATTGATCTCTTTTAAAGGCACAGGCTACTACAGATTCTTTGGAAAACCTTGATTGACTAGCTATGAGTTCGAAGTGATATACTTTTGATCATCTCATCTCATCGAGTACGCATTGTCGATCGCGGTTTGTATAAAAACGACAATATAATATATTGATAAGTTTTTTGACAGGGGGTCAATGACCGCTACGGACAGTAGTCGGCAATACAAGAATTATGTGCACTAGGCAGGCCATGACTGGCGGAAAACAGCATTCCCATTGGTCGAATAAATTAACAATGTAACGTATTTATTTCTTTTCTCAATACAAAGCGAAACAGAAAGGTAATTGTTTTGGTAGTATAATATTAAGTTACAATTAATACGTTGTTAATTTCATTATAAGTGCCTAAAATGTCATAGGATGTCGATTTACGAGCAAAATGGTTTATGCACACACGACACAAAAATCTAGCAATTTTTATCGTGTTAAAAGCTTTAAACGATTTCCAATGAAAAGTTAACATAGAGTGTTGCTTTGCACCTGGCTAGCAAAATTCATGCAGTTTTACTCAGAATATTTGAATATTCAACAGTTGACTACAGCCGGCCCGAGAGTCTGGATTAGTTCGTGATTTTCTAAACGTTAAAAGCTTATGCGCGTCAAACATGATAGAGGAAACGCAAGACAGTCCAAAATGTGGGACGAATTTTTTTTTTTATAGACGCTTCACACCACGTCAGTCTAGAAATATATTTAATATTTTTATACTATACATATATTTAAGATTTTTATTATAAGATACACATATTAATTAATACGTGACATCCATGACCCAGGAACCGTGAAAACTTTTTGTTCCGTCGGCGGGATTCGAACCCGCGACCCCCAGCTTGAGCTACCAACAGCCCACCAACTGAGCCACAGAAAGGTAATCCATATGGAGCCACAGAGGTTATCCTTAACCTATCAAGCCCCATAAGGATACCGGTGACCGCGACAACAATAGAATAACAATAGATTTCCAAGAATCCGCGATCGAAGGATTATTTATATGGTAAAATCGTAATAAAACTTATAAAAAATATTTTATTTTGAAAAAAACAATAAGAATTTAGAAACATTAAAGTCATTGTGCAACAAAATATTTAATTATAATACATTTCTCTTGATTGTAATGTTTTATGCCATATAAATCGAAAACTATCGAGACAGACTCATAACTCGAAAACCAAAAAAATTTGATATAACTGGCAAATCGATGTAGGATCAAACATGATAGAGGAAACGCAATACAGTCCAAAATGTGGGACGAAAAAATAGATCCTTAATTCGGTAAAATCGTAATAAAACTTATTGAAAAAAATCTGCAGGAAAGTAAGTTTATGGGGGAATACACTAAGAATTTAGAAACATTTTAGTAATATAATGTGCAAAAAAATTCATATTTAATTAGTAATTACTATAATTATACATTTCTCTTGATTGTAATGTTTTATGCCACATAAATCGAAAATTACTATCGAGACAGTCATAACTCGAAAAAAATTTTTATGATAATATAACTGGCAAATCGATGTAGGTGGTAATAATTTCATATCATGTAAATAGTCATTAAGTGACATCAATACTGTAAAATTAATTTGTTTTTTCTTAGGCTGGTGCTTTAGTAGTAGTTGTTGTGGTTGTTGTTGTATCTGGGATCGGCACTGGAACCGGTTCTGGATTGACATCTTTGGAGCTTTTTGATGTAGATGAAGTCTTGCTAGAATCCTCAGGAACCAATTGAATAATCATTTCGTCGGCACAGGAATCATCGGAGTCGGAGTCACTGGTATCGAAGCCAAACTGAAAAAATGTAAATAAGTTACATTACCATTCCAAAACCAATATGTAAACCTTATTTTGTATTTTTTATGCAGAGATGTTCACGGAAATAAAGGAATTAAATTAAAATATTTGGTTAAATGTTGTATACAATTTATTGGCTCAACTGAAAATATTTTAATTTATATATAGTCAAAATCTTAATATCTTAATAGAAGTTTGCAAGTGTGACGAGACTTGTAGTGATTTACAAATGTATGAAATATGCGCCACAAATAATGTATAGAAGTTTCAAGTAGTAAAGTTATTTTATTATTTATAGCAATTTAGATTGATAGTTGGTGCTAAACTAACGTCTTTAACTAAATCCAAAGCTTCCGTTGTAATAGTAGTATATTATACAGAAACCTCTGTGATTGGTGTTAAAGCGTTCACTTAGTAGTTAATTGGTGGGACATCAGTTGGAACATGACTAGTGTATAACAAAATGTCATTTGTGATCGAAGTTGCAGTAACGTCCTCGAAATCCACCGTTTCAGGGGCGATATAATCAGCTTGTATAGTAAACACTATGTCCTCGTGATTGGTAAACGAGATTGGTGTCAAAGTACTGCACACTGCTTCAGTTAGTACTGTTTCCGTTGGCATGTAACTTGCGTATGAAGAATCTTGTATGGTTGATTCTGAAGTATTTATTTTTTCAATTGAACTATCTGTATTTGTTGTAAAAGTATTCACTATTTCAGTCGTCATGTCACTAGTGTATATAGAATCCTTTGTAATTGATGCCGGAGCGTCTTTTGAATCGTCTATATTTGTTGTAAAAATAACATCTTCATAATTTTCTGTCGTTGTTGGCAAATTAACTTCTTCTAAACTATGTGTAGTTGATTGAAAAGCGGAATCTATGGAATTAATTTTTGGTGAATAAGTATCTGCAGACGATTCCGTAGTTGTTGGTAAAGAAAATTTATCTGAATTTTCTGTATATTTCGTCAAAGAAGTAAAATTTTGATTAAGTATTAAAAGTACGAATACGAGTTTAGAACTATCTTTACTCGTTGGCAAAGGATTGATTTTAGGTGTCTGTGGTCTAATTAGTGGACCTTCTGACTTCCATTCAATATTTATTTCCTCGTCAAAGGTATCCTCAGAACTCCCATAGTATTTATCACCAAAATGATAATCGATACCGCCAGTAAAATCATCAGTAGAATCATCATTCGATACATCATCTTCTGTCATCCACTGGGCGAATATTTTATCGTAATAAGACGAGTCTCCTGCATTTACGAAAATATTTTCACTCGTGTTGTCATTTGAATCATATTTTAAATAATCACTGGAATTATGTTCGGCGTATTCTGGCTTTATTCTTTTATAGCCATATATTTCTACAGAACTGTCGTAGAAATCGTGGTCATCGAAATAGTTACTGAGATTTTCTCTGAATTCATCGTCGTTAATATGATCGTCAGAATTATCCATGGAATGATCCTTCGAATTGGCATAAGAATCAGTTGTGGATAGATCTATGGAATCATCACTGGTGTTACTAATGGAATCATCTTTGAAATCGTCATCAGAAAAGTTGTTGGAATCGTCATCGTCAGCTATCCACCGGGCAAACATTTCATTGCTGTAGATGTCTTCAGCACTTTCTTTGACGTCCTCATTTGAACTGTCATTAGAAGCCGAGCCAAACTGAAATATGTTTAAGATAAAATACATTAGTATTCTTAGCTCAAAGCTGAAGTTTATTTTTAAAGCTATCTTTGCCACGATGCTATTTACCAGGCGAAGAAGCAAGATGAATCCAAAAAATAATCATAATATTTTTCTACGGCCTTACATAACCTTCAATTAATGACGGCGGATTATATTCTCATGTACTAATGTATCTACTCACTAAGTTAATAATAATACTTAGACCACACTTTGCTGATAATGATAATACAATCAGTAAACAAGAAAGTTCAATGTCAAGGGTTTGTGAACTTATTCTATTCGCGATGTGTTATCATCTTTGTAAGTAGTTTGTTAGCAATTAGCATTTTATCACCATTATATTCGCTCGTTGTATAAGGAAATTATATCATGAAATTATTTTTTTATATGTGCAACAAGAGTAGTTTTATAAATTTCTAAGAAGACTCCGAAAGTTTGAGTAAAATAACTATGATATTTTAATTGATGCAAGCCACGATAGCCAATTACGGGCGAATACGAATTATACATAGAATTAATTATTGTCTATGACGGTAAAAGCTGGAATTTCGGCATAGTGTGTCGTCCGTCACATTCCGTCCGTATTTTGTATGCGATTGAAACGCGGCGGAATTTACGCCGGCGTAATTCGGCCTAGTGTGTTTAGACACTAAGAGGGGTCTTTTAGGTTAACATATGTGTGAGCGGTTTAACTTCAGTAACACTCAGGTGTCTCAAAACCATGTTGCTATATTCTAGCTTAGCTGTCAAATAAAAATATACATAATAAATATAAATAAACTTCTAGTTACGTTACTAAAATGCTATATACCGTACTGTACCTCTACGTTCTCAGATCCCTCCAAGAAACTTTGTATTTCTTAGGGTAGGTAGTTTCAAAAAAAATAAAGATAGGATATACCATCAAATTTACCTACATTGTTAATACAGAACGATCTTTAAATAGCTATTACCAAATCATAAAACTCTTATTACCATAAACCAACCCGGTGAAAAGATATCACAATATATTATCCCGTTGCCTAAAACAACCCGATGTTACAAATTTGGAGCATAATATTGTACTCTTGTCTCCACATATCCTCATACCATATTAATACATGGTTGTATACTTAATGTCGTAATCTATAGATTATTCAGAGAGACCCAAGTGGAGTCCTTAACAAAATCAATAGAACAAACAAAGTGAGTCCCGGGTTAAGCCGTGTGTACACTGTACGCGACTGCGAAGTGTTCGCTGTGTGTTTAGCACTTTATCGCCAACTTAGCAGCTATACCAGGGGTCACCAAATGGTGGACCGCGGTCCGCATCCGGACCGTCGACCCATTGTGTGCGGACCAAGCATGTTCGAAGATGATCTTCGTTCAACTTAGGACTTCAACAACTCTAGGATTTAATGTCAATATAGCTATACCTTGCACCAAGTTCACTCCAAACTTCAGATATATATTTAGCTACAAAAATGGTTACTTTTCTCATTGATATATAAATAAATACCTGCTTAATTTCCGTAATTACATTTGTTTAATATATTTTCTTTATAAAATGTGTGGACCGCGAAGGTCATTTCATGTCTTAAAACGGACCCGGAGCGAAACTAATTGGTGACCCCTGAGCTATACAACAAGGATTTGAGCCGCTTATTTCTCAGATAGCTTCATAAGTATTAAGTATCACAATACTAAGAGAATACAATCTATACTTTACAGCGAAAGTATGTCTGTCCGCCTGTCTGTATGTCTGTTACCTCTTCACGCTCAAACCACTAAACCGATTTTTCTGAAATTTGGCATGAAGATATTTAGAGTCCCAGGAGAGGACATAGGATAGTTTTTATCTCTGAAAAATGTACGGATTCATTCATTCAGTCATTTATTTGTAAATAAAAGTGTACCCCGTCTTAAATGAAAATTTTAACTCCACGATTATGTTAATAATCTTTGTCGGTGTCTCCATCTGCGCTCCATTGTATCAAGAAAATACAGCTATTATATAAAAGAATTAGGATAAATTTCAGTATAGTTTCGTCAATGAAAGGATACAGTATTTTTGCTATGACTTACATACCTGAGATCGAGGTATCTAAAACCTATTTGAGTTATTGACCTCATTTTGGAACTAGCATAATATTTATCTTTATATTTATTTTGTTCTCAGTATCAATGAGTTTCATCAGTAGATCTAAACTCTAGTTCAGTCCAAACGGATTTTATAGACCGATAACTTGTTATAAACTTTCATCAACAATTACTTTATAAAAGATGTGTATCTGGGTTGCATCGAACATATTGTTCATGATTTCCCGCGTGGCGGACACAATAATTAATCACAGGATCCCAAGATGGCGCGATCACTTTATTTGCTGTCACTTTTCCCGCGTAAACTCCATCATCCATACTAATATTATAAATTCGAAAGTGTCTGTCTGATACCTATTCACGCCCAAACATTTTTGAAGATTTGAAGAAAAATGAAGAAAAATGGAGATACTTTGATTCCGAGAAAGCGGGCATAGGATATTTTTTATCCCGTAAAATGGTTCCCGCGCGATAAGCAAATTTTGCCGCAACGTAGTTGTGGGCTGTGGCGCAATCTTATTAATTCATGAAGCCCCAAGCGGCCACATCCGGCCGCGATAACAATGAAAAAGCTATTGTGTCTCGTTTTGCCACGACTGATGGGTTAAGCAATAAATAATTAGTAGACACTATACCTACATTACTTTATAGAATTAGAAAAAAAAACTACTTACGAGGAAGTTTATAAACGGCCAAAGGACCTCCAGGGCCTGGTTGATGTCCTCCTCGTATCCCTCCATCTCCTTGATCCACGGGGGTGACAGCTTCGACTCATGGTCGCCAGCGTTGGCGTGAGCCTCGCTGCTCTTCTTCAGAACCACTCCTGGGTCGCCCGACGGCTTGCAGTGAGCCTTTGAAAACATAATAATAAAAATAAATCTTTATTTGCCTCAACAATCCATAGGCTAATTTACAATTATTATGCTGTCGTACATTAGGAAGTGAGGAGCTGGTGTCCGAATTAGGGAGCATATTAGTTGACAAGTCAATAATAATAAGACTTAAAGACCTGCTTGCGGCAGTGTGCTATATTCGATGGTTAATCAGGATAATTCTCTGTACGTTTCAGGTATGAAAAAGAAGTGTGATATTTTATAATAAAAGTGACCCGCCCAGGCGTCGCACGGGTATAAAATATATAGCCACTGAAAAAATGATTAAAATCGATAGTCTATGAAGTGAAGGATCACGTGGTCTACTTTTTATCTGTGCCAAATAACATAGTAATTGCTCCAGTAGTTGGCGAGATAAGCCCTTTCAAAAATATCACACATCTTTTAACTTACTTGCTCTTGTTTTATTATTAAAACAAGAGCAAGTAATTTATAAGATGACAGAACGACGTGTTTTAAAAGAAACAAAAGAATACACAGTCAAATTGTGCGGTCCAATTTTGACTCTACAATTTTTATCCAAGTATTGATAAAAGTCAAACAAGTTCAGCAATTTATCTTTTAAGCCAAAACAACTTTTCGTACATGCACCTGGATATTTCTTTTCACTGTACAAATCGGGCGTAGTTTCTCAGCACGATCTAAGCCCTGGATTTAGAACTACGTGCAACATTTCCTTGAAATCAAGTTTCGAGAACAGCCTGGCTTAGTTGTTCCCCTGACATTTGGCGCTATATTTAGACCTGACGACCGGCTGGCTTAAACACGTGACTTTTAGACACATTTTGGGTTAAAGTTAACCCTGGGTTAAATAATATGGTATCTCCTTGCTCATTTATGAGGAACGACAGATAACAATATAATGATATGATAACAAACATGAATTAACTGTTACTTAGACTGGCCCAAAAGTGCTTTAATTAACTAAAGTGTTGTTAAATATATATATTAAATATATAATTATATACTAAGAATCGGTGCTTATTGACTATTCAAAGACGTCGAAATTCACTGATCTTAAAAGCGTTAAATAATATTTACACACGTAATGCTTTTTTACTTGCGTTATAATAGTATGCATAACAGTTATTGTTACATTATAACAGTTGTTGTTTTTCACATTTAGGTGAAAATGAAATTGGATGTAAATACTTTATCCATACATATAATGATGATAATCCGTGAAAATCCGGAATATCTTTCACTTATTCATTAGCCTATATATCTACATATAATAACTACAGAAAACATATTTCCTGTGGATAGATGTACAATATTTAATGGAATCGTGTTAATGAAAAATATAAAGGTCTTTTGAAATACACAAAATGTTGTATTTTATCATTAAAATGAATTGTGTTTTATAGGTCACTGGCTTCAGATATAAAAAAAAAAGTATTTTTTGCATAAGTGAAAGTGTTACAATTAAATAATTAAGTAAACTCTAAGTTATGGTTGGAGTTTATGTAAAGTGTTGTTTCTCTTAGCAACAAAATATTAATGTTCTTTACTGCAATAAACCTATTTCAAAATCATGTTAACTAAAATTTACCCAAGTAAGAATTAACTATGTAAAATTACCCCGTAAAGTAGACGTTACATTTTTATAATTGCAGTCGTAAAAGAAACTTACCGTACACGCAAGAGCGGCGAGCACAAAAAACAATACGGCCATGTTTAATTGAGGCAAACAAGTAACCCGTACCTTGTTCTGAATAATATATATTGTAGAAAACCTCTGCAGTGTCACGTTTCAGAAAAATTATCGCCGTAATCGTCGAATAAAGATGCTAAATGCATGTTTTATTGTAGCTAAAATGTAACTATCATTGGTTTTGCTCGTTTATTTACTTAATGCGAGTCTGTAAGATTAATATAGTATGTGTACTTGTTTTCCTGTCTAGAATATACTTATTTTTTCGAATAATATCCAATTAATGATTAATTTGCAGATTTCGGCATAAACTCCATTGTCTGTAATAATTTTCATTAAATTAAATTAAAGTCTCTGTTTTGACACTTCCTACATAATTTATGTACTTAAACTAGAGTCTATCCGACGGCTTATTCGATAAAATATAATTAATGTAACATTATTATAGAAATGGCTCCAGCTAAATCACATACGGAACCATGTTCAAACGTTTTCTAATGTACACAAATGGAAACTTATAAACTAGTCCTACATTTTTTGCCTCCGATGAAAGGCATAATTCATTTGAAACCGATGCGATGAAATATTAATTCTTATTAAATCCTTGATGAGGCGTTTGAATAAAATGGAAGGCTCACGCGATGAGTCCCGACCCAGAAACTGGGGCATATCAAGCACAGGCTTAGTGTGATATAAGGTGAAAACATACTGCAGTCAACGCCGTGCGGAGAGCGGATTTATTGTACTAACAGAAGAATGACAAGTAGTTGGAGCGTGTTTATGATCATTTCTGGTGTGTTTTACTCGCCTAGGATCATTTAAAAAGGCTCATTTAAAATGAAATCTGCTAGGTGCTAATGATCGATCTATCTATCATGATACATATTAGGATGACATTGACGGAATTGTAAGACAGCTATATATCGAGTGACTCTTTAACAACGGTAGTAATTATGATTTGAGCCAACGTGCTGAAATATCCTGGCAGAGTTGTAGAATCTATAGGGCTTGTCAATATTGTGTTTGAGAGGTATCATTTATTTCTTCTTAGTCTTGAGAGCGACATAACCATAATACATAATTATTATATAGCTGATGAGTGCTATATTTTTAAATTACATAAGTTAGTTTAACCCGCCCTCGGTCGCGTTAATTTTTGTAACATCGTCGGTCGCATGGGGTCTTTGAAAGCCCTATATATAATAACATTTTTTTCAAAACTTTACTATGTATGTAACTATATTTTACTTATAGACTTTAAAGGTGTTAGAACATAGTATTATTCAAAGTCGTAGCTATTTAATAATCAGTTTTATTTGGTAAAAATTCTAGACTTCTAAAATATATTTGATATTTGGCTTAGCTTTGGCAACTTTTACTAAAAAGTACAAAAAATAACAAAAAACTTAATATTTTCTTCTAAATTATCATAATTATTAAAAATTATTAACGTATTTTGCCATCGCAATGGATAGAAAATAAAAAAGAACGAAAGATTTTTAAAAAAATCACTCTTCATTTTGGTCATTGGAACAAATGACGCAAATGGAAGCTGCATGTCTCGGGCATATGTTTTGCTGACATGAAATGCATGCTGTCGAATATTTCCTGTCGACACTTCGTGGGCAATATGTGCATCGCTTTCTGGTCATTTTAGCTTGATTTTGGGGTTGTATCTGTAGCACATTATTGCCAGTAAAGCGCTTTATATGTTGCCGAAGTGCTCGTGGCAGAGTGTTTATAGTACTCCTGTATTTTAGGTAATCGTCACAGAGGGAAAGCGCTAATTTCTTCAGAAATTCTTTTCTGGTCATAATCCTGTCTGGTTGATTATACCCCAGCAGTATTTGTGCATTTATCCCTGCAATATCCAACAAGCTGAAAAATATTCTCAGAGGCCATCTACGGCATGTTCTTGCAACTGAATAATTCTTTTTCAACCTATCTACAACATCGACCCCTCCCTTGGTGATATTGTAAAATTCTATAATATCTGGTTTCTTCTGAGCTGAGGCTGAATTTACAGCAGCATCATGATGCATGGTAGAGAGCAAGAGAACGACTTTGTTCTTTTTTGGGCAGTAGGACACGAGAGTATTGTGGTCTTTACCGAATGCAAAAAGTGACGAGCACGGCTCCCTATTTTTGATCTTTAGCTCATTGGGGATCTCAGGTTTATTTTGTCGCATAGTTCCAACAATGGTTAGCTTGTGGTCTTTGAGTAATTCTTTAGCCAAAGGGACACTCGTAAACCAATTATCCATAGTAACATTACGGTTACTTCCTGAAATTGGTTCTATTAGTCTTTTTACAAGAGCATTGGTTGATGTGTCTACAGACATAGGCCCGTCAGGTTGGCTTCCAACATAAACCTCCATATTGGAAATATAAAAGTTTCTAGAATCTACCAGCGCAAATATTTTGATGCCATATTTGTCTGGCTTGTTTGGTAAATATTGCCTGAATGAACATCTTCCGCGGAAAGATTCCAACATTTCGTCAATTGTAACGTATTCGCCAACGCTAAAACATTCCTTACATTTTTTTACAAATGTATCAAATATATGTCTGATCGGGGCCAGTTTATCATATTGCAACTTTTCTTGACGCGTTTCCATACTATCAAACCTCAAACAGCGCAGGAGGAATCTAAATCTTTGAAGTGACATCACTGCCCGTACTATATCTATACCAGTCCCATCAGCTGTAAAAACGTCTTCGATTTTGACATGGCTGGACTTCTGTGTGCCAATCAGATACAATAATCCCAATAGAGCTCTTATCTCTGGAATGTTTGTCAACTGTGCATCTCTTGATCTTTCATATTTATTTTGAAGAGTACGGATTTTTTCATTTGTGAATTGAACTATGTTGTCCAGCACACTAACAGGAAAATATAAACTCCAACCCTCTAATGGATCGTTAATATCTCGCCCTATACTGCGTGGTCCTGGCAAATGCGATATAATATTGTGCTGGCGTGTTCTGACTGCCGCAACAGGAGCAGTTTTCTTCCAACTATAAATGGTTTCAAAAGTACCATTACGCAATTTACGACGAACAACGTAATTATTTGCCGTACTTAGCTGTGCGAGCGGAATATCCTCTTCGTTACCATCAGAGTCTGATTCATTTCTTTCGCACTCTTGTTCTGACTCTGTTTCGTGAGCACTTTCTTCCAACACATCAGGCCCATAATCTGAGTCTTCGCTATCATTTGGTTGATCTATATCGTCACTATCATCTTCTTCTAACCATCTAAGCACTTGTTGTTCTTGATTAGAGTTCATTTTTTTTTCAATGTATAAAATATATGTCCTTAAAAAATAGTAACACGATCGGTCGCATGGGGTCTTTGAAAGCCCGAGCGCAAAACAAACGTCTGTTCCACTCAAGCGCTGCGCGCTAACTGACGCGCGGTGGCTACGTTGCGTACGTCAGTATATTTTAGGAAGCTACTAAAAGGTTCAAATTGGTACCTTTACAAATTAAAAAGTTACAGCAATTTTTCTATACCTCAGGCTTTTAAAGACCCCATGCGACCGATCGCGGGTTAAATAAAGATATGGTATTATTTAATGTGGCAAAAATATACTTGCATACAAATGAAACTACAAATATAATAAACGCGAATAAATTTTAAAAGAATACAACACAGTACACCAGCGTCTTGCGCGGCAACGCACCGTCCAGTGTGTATGTCGCAGTCATCTGGTTTAATCTGCGATTCGATTGAATGACTAGCGTGTTCATTGAATGACTCCATTCAATTGAATGACTCGGCCGAACGTCGATTGAACAATCGTCATCCAACGTCCAACTAGTTCGCGGATTGTAACATAGCTCTTTGAAAAGAGCGGACATAAAATCAGTCAGGCTATTAAATAATTTAGTTCATTTTTTCCACTGCGGCGCTAGTAGTCGCCAATACCAATATGGCCTCAAACAACTTGCACAAAGAACACTGTGTTGATATTTTTTCCGATTGAGTTTTCTTAAAGTGCTTTATTGATTATAAAATAGTGTGACAAATGGATTTCACGATTATTACTCCGCCGCTGGCTACTCTTAAAGAAAAATTTGAGGCGAAACTGGCGAACGAACTGAACGAACAACAAAATCAAGGTTAGTAAGTAGGTATATTGTTATTGTTAATTATATTTTGTGATATTTAGGGGTTTGTGTTTTAGTGTTCTTGATTGCGTGAACACAATGATAATAAATTATCATGGTGTTACTGTTTCAGGATCTCAAAGATATACAAATAACAATACCACGTTCTCACAGAAAACCGGCTTGAAACAGCGCTTGCGCTGTGTTTCGCCGAGTGAGTGATTTTACCGGAGGCCTAATCTCCTACCCTATTCCCTTCCCTACCCTCCCTTATTCCCTTCCCTTCCCATCCCTATTACCCTATTCACTCTTAAAAGGCCAGCAACGCACCTGCAGCTCTTCTGATGCTGCGAGTATCCATGGGCGACGGAAGTTGTTTTCCATTAGGTGACCCGTTTGCTCGTTTGCCCGTTTTATTTCATAAAAAAAAGAATCCTCAGGATGAGGCCAAACGAGCGTAATTTATTATTTGATTCTTTGAAATCCTTGAATTAGTTCATACAAATAGGCAGTATTGCAATTTGCACATCTTAAAACTTAAAATACAATAGGTAGGTACCTATAGAATCATAATAATATACTTATTATGGCCGTGTCCTCAATCGTTATTTATTATCACTAATTATTGTTATTCAAAATAAGGTTCTAAACTCTTGGTCACCCTAAACAAGCATTACAAAGTCGGCTATATCGCCTATATACCTACCATTCAACGTCTTCACTATAATGACGTTTAGTCAAGACGTTAAACGTTTCAGTCAACGTCTTGACTAGTTGTCCTTCAGTCATTCAATTGAATGGAGTCATTCAATGAATACGCTAGTCATTCAATCGAATCGCAGATTAAAACTGATGACTGCGACATGTATATCGCCTTAGTTTATATTTTAACGTGTAGTGAAGTACTGCATAAAAATATGAACACGCTTCTGCTTAATACGTTTTAAAAACACAGAAGTGCCTAAAACAATGTACAAAAATTCTAAACTAAAACAATGTAACTTTAGAAACGGGCACGTTTTGGGATAGAAACTTACCATGTACAGATAACAAATTATTAAATACGGGCTTTTGCCCGCGGCTTCGCTCGCGTTAAGAAGTTTTATTATATTCAAAATTTCATCCCCTATTTTAACCCCTTGGGGTTGGAATTTATCAAAATCCTTTCTTAGCGGATGCCTACGTCATAAAATCTACCTGCATGCCAAACTTCAGCCCTATCCGTCCAGTGGTTTGGGCTGTGCGTTGATAGATCACCATGTCAGTCAGTCACCTTTGAGTTTTATATAATATATAGACTAGCTGACCCGACAGACATTGTCCTGTCTTAACGATGATTATTTAATTCGAATTGGTATAATTAGGTAAACAATAGATTAAAATTAGTATCCCCATGCCAAATTTCATCAAAATAGATTAAATAGTGTAAGCGAAAATCATAAAAGTTTATTGTGTGGGAGCCGTACATTTTCCGGGACAAAAAGTACCCCTTGTCCTTTTCCGAGACTCAAAGTATCTCCATACCAAATTTCAATCAAAATAGACTGAATAGTTTAGGCGAAAATCATAAAAGTTTATTGTGCGGGAACCGTACATTTTCCGGGACAAAAAGTATCCCTTGTCCTTTCTCGAGACTCAAAGTATGTCCATACCAAAATTCATTAAAATCGATTGAATAGTTTAGGCGAAAATCATAAAAGTTTATTGTGCGGGAACCGTACATTTTCCGGGATAAAAAGTATCCATTGTCCTTTCCCGAGACTCAAAGTATCTCCATACCAAAATTCATCAAAATCGATTGAATATTTTACGTGCAAATCATAAAAGTATATTGTGCAGTAATCGTATTATATTTTTCCGGGACAACTTTGGTCTTCGGGACTCAAAGTATCTCCATGCCAAATTTTAGCGAAATCGGTCCAGCCGTTCAGGCGTGGCTATATTTTTATATATAGAGATGTAATTATTGGTTTAAGGTTTTTTTATTTTGTTGGATTATTGTCGAGTGTCGACTATTATTTATCCTTTATCTCCTATTATCTCGACATGTTAATGGTAGTTACTACCATAATATAAGTTTTATGCATAGTCGTTTTTACTATAATTTAGTTTTGCTGTGGGCTTACTTAACCCAAATTTTTTAACTTTTGATTACTGTAATTAAGTCAAAAAGTTGACAAAACAAAACGAAGTTTAAAAGCTGCTTACATCGTGCCTGCATTGCTAATTGGCGCACACTTAGTTAATTACTTTATTTTAATTACAGCTGAATAAACATTTGCACTGATAATGACAATTAATTCACTGCATATACTAATTTAATTATTGTTTGCTGATGATCATTTAATGTTTATCCGTATAAGACATAGATTTTCACCTGTTTCGGTCTCTGCAGAATTCCTTAGGCAGTGTCAGGTTAACTTCACGAGAGGACTGCCAAAACCACTTGTCGCAGTTTTTTTATCAGAAGCCCCAACGTTTTTATAGCTATGGGATCACGCCTTACAAGATGGCAAAAGGTTATCCAACAAAATGGCACCTACATACTTACTTTAATAAAATCTAAATAAACTTAAAAAAAAACCTTTTGATCTTTATATAAAATGTGAATAAACTTTTTATTCAACCAAAATACCCATTCGATTGAAAATCTTCGGATGATCAGCATGCATTGTCCTTTAAAATATTATTTGTCCCAAAACGCGCATTTCTAATCAGGAAATAACATTCTATTCTGCCTCAAAGCTGGAATTAAACCTACGACCTCTGAGTCAAAACCCAAGAGCAAAGACCTAAGCCACTGAACCACGAAGGCTTTAATCTTTTAAGGTATTCCTGTACTTAGCTATTATATTGTAACATTCAATTTACTGTGCCAAATCCCTATTTACATAGTGTTTAGACATGTTTTCTCGGTTCTCGCAAGTTTACACAGTAGCTAACATCTTTGCAAATATAAACTTTGTATTGAAAAATCTAATCATGTTTTCTGTCTATCTTTTCTATTGTTTGACGTATGTATTACTTACATACTTGTCTAAGTACCCCCTTATGAATAAAAATGAGAAATATACTTAAGACATGTATTATGGTTATCTGTACAAATATATTTTTACTATTCAAAACTCATTAAAAAAAATCAATATTTTTTTGTATTGCCTGCAATGACGGCGGCTAGATAGAATTGATATGAAATAGAATTGCGGCTAGTTCATTTTTTGCGCGAAAGCCGTAGAAATATTTTTCGGAATAAAACTAAAGTTACGTTCTAACTTGGGTCTCAAAATGTCACATACTTATTCAAGTCCGTACAGACATACACAAATCTGCATTTGTCTATTTATGTAAATGAAAAAGAAATTTAAATTTCAATAGTCTCGCTAAAACTCGAGAGTGGCTGTACCGATTTAGCAAATTTTTGTCTCGAAATCTTCATGGAAGTCTAGGGAATGTTTATAATTTTTATTAGGGGGGAAGAGATACGAAGTTCACCGGGGTCATATTCTAATTAGAGGGAAGAGATACGAAGGTCATCTTGTTAGTATTAAATTATAGAATGGTTCATTATACGCATCAATACTCATAGTATATTAGCATATTATGTCACCGTAATTATGTTAGTGTATGCGTTCCAAGCGACGGATTACCGCATTGTGAACTTGACACACGTCATTAGGGTTAGTGCACACCAGGACGCGAAGTGGTGCTGATTTTTAACCGCCTTCCAAATATGAGGAGATTCTATGTTCGGCTGTGGATCTGGGGGCACAGTAGTGCCCCAGCCAAGCTTTTTAGCAAAGGCACGGCCGTACCATACTTTTCTCGAAGCGGTTCGCAGCTATTTCACACCCCCTTTATCTTCGATGTTAACAAAGCTAGGGATTCAGAATTTCGGTCACTAGGAGCAAGTATTAAAACCAGCTTAACCTCCAAATTATATGAAATTTCGATAAATAGTTTAATAGTTACGGATGGTCAAAGTTACTACATTTTGTCACTCACTGACATATAGATCATCAAAATTCTAAGGTACTTCTAGCAGACTTAGAACCTTGAAATTTGGTATCCGGATAGGTCTTTATTTACAATGAAAGGAAAAATTATGAAACCGGCCAAATGCGACTCGGACTGGCGTACATAGGGTTCCATACCGTAAATTTGTATGGGAGCCCCCCTTAAATAATAAGTATATTTAATTTTTATTATTAATTATTAAAGTTAATAAACAGCTGAGTATTTTTTGAAATTTTCAAAACCTTACTGTTACCATTATGGATATAGAGCAAAATAGGGGAAAAAATCGTGTTTGTTGTATGAGGCCCCCTATTAATAATTTATGTTATTTAAATTGGACTATTAGCTTTTATAACGATACCAGAAATACATAATTTGTGAAAATTGCAACTACCTAGCTATGGCGGTTCTCGAGATCCAGCCTGGTGACATAAAGATGGACGACGGACAGACAGCGAAGACTTATTATTTATTGATAATAGGGTCCCGTTTTCATCCTTTGGGCAGGGAAACCGAAAAACTGAAAAATAATATACATAATAATAATATATAGTAGTTTATTAAATAAAAGAAAATATTTTTATGTTTGTAACTTTGCAAGAACACTATGAGTTTCGACTGCATATTTGTTATAATGAAATGGTATTGATTAAATAAAAAATAGTATTAACAACGTTAACAATGAAACAATAATTAAATTCGATTAAAATATAAATGCAATCAGTACTGCGATATACACTCCTTACTCGCTCGATATATACTCGTAATATGGGAGTTTCAAGTTATCACATGAAATAAGGTGTGCTCCTTTCCTGCGAGGAACGTTGACGCTTACATCAGTGCTGCTATGTATTCAACGCTATGCTAAAAATGACCACCTTCAAGTATTAAAGCTTAAAAGTCAATTAAAATATATGAATAATGATTTCTTAAGTTTTCGCGAGTATTACTCATGATGTTATAGGTAAGTTTAAACACTTATGGCTGGTTTACACGTATGAAGTAGATAAGTAGTAACTAAATTTTAACTTAATTTGAAGTGCTGGCCCGAAATGTGTCAAGTGACAAGCCCCGCCTGCCAACATAATAGAAAATAGTCAAATTTCTAATTTCCTTGTTTAGTACTTAACTAAATTTTAACTTGCTACTTGCTACTAAATTTTGTGTTTACATGCAATAAATAACTGTGTACGGTGGACTGAGGTGACAGGTGTCCAATTTCTTGAAGTTCTTTAACTACCCGAAGACCACCCGTGACCACGGCCGCTGTAAAGCAGCCGAAACGTCGGGATTAATAAAAGTGCTCCGCGACAAAATCCGTAAGTGTTTAAACTTATAATATCAAAATATATGAATATTAATAATCGACTCAGAACTAACGAAGCATCAAAAAATAATATAAAGAAGATTGATAGAATGAGCACCAAGCTAAGTACAGAAAAGTTATTACGTGACCTGAAAAGAAAAGAAACAAAAACCTTAAAAAAAGAAATAAAATCCCACCAAAACATGAAATGTAAAAGGAGCCAAGCAAAATATTGCATAGCTGTAATACTTCTGTCGTAAAAAGTTTTCAGATCACATTCAAGCCAAGCCTTCAACTTATTTTGTAATTTAAATCAACATTTAGTAAATGTATCAATAGATTTATTTATTTTATAATTATTATAGTGGCTTGGCCAAGAGCACAAGAGAAACAAAATTAATATAAAACTGCATATTTGAAGGAGTTCATACTTACACAGACGGCAAGCATAAAGTGTTTTAGTATGTAACGACGCATGTGGCCGATGGTACCCAATATATTATATTATTTCTCTAATGCTCATTGCCAAGCCACTATAATAATTATAAAATAAAGAAATCTATTGATACATTTACTAAATGTTGATTTAAATTACAAAATAAGTTTGTGGGAATAGTGCGTAGAGGCCAAAGGAAGATCTTCCGACCGAGCGAGGTGTTATGCCCGGTCAGGCCGAAGCCCACGTGATACATTTCAGCTGTCGTATATATACCGACGCGCTCAGAAAACTTTGAGAGCGCGATGCAGGAATGTTAGGCGAATTGTGGGTACCGCCACATCACTCCCCCCCGAAGACCGGAGGTCGAATCTTGAAGTCTTGTCACTTAAGTCGCCAGTGCCAGTGAGTTCCAGTGAGTCGGAACTGTTGCAGTGAGTCCCAGTGAGTCGGAACTGTAAGCTGCTGCACGGGATCCAGTGAATCGGATAGCTGCCGTGCGGGGCCGATGCTACGTGCTGACCAGGAGAGATGTGCTCTGCTTGCTGACCGGTCGGTGTGGTGAGAAAGCCCGATGATGCCGATGCGGAGTCGCCCAGGCCGCGGTACATTGCGGCTAGTGGACGATGTACCCGATGAGGCGATGCTGGCTGGTGCGGTGCGGAGGGGCGGGGAGTGATGATGATGAAGGAGGCGTGTTCTGTCGAGGGTCACCAATGTGGGATATACGTGGCGACCCAAAGGAAGATCTTCCGACCGAGCGAGGTGCTATGCCCGGTCAGGCCGAAGCCCACGTGATACATTTCAGCTGTCGTATATATACCGACGCGCTCAGAAAACTTTGAGAGCGCGATGCAGGAATGTTAGGCGAATTGTGGGTACCGCCACAAGTTGAAGGCTTGGCTTGAATTTGATCTGAAAACTTTTTACGACAGAAGTATTACAGCTATGCAATATTTTGCTTGTCTCCTTTTACATTTCATATTTTGGTGGGATATTTTTTTTTGAGATTTATCTTTGTTAGCACTTTGCTACATGTTATAGTATTACATTCTTTGCAAAACGGCTTATGTCATACCGTGAACTTATCAACTCTAAACGATTATTATTATTAAACAACAATATAATATTTATTATTTAAAAACTATTTCCAGAAGCAACCGCATAATGTTCCCGTAATAATGACCTAGGTCGCGAAAACCGTTTATCGCGCCGCAAGTCGCAACTTAAGTTTTTCTGAGATCAAAATAGTATGTTTTTTTCCGGTACTAAGATTATCTTAATAAATAGCAAAATAATCAAAAGCATAATCTTAAGTGATTATGAGTAAAGAGGTAACAAACAGTCATACTTTTCCATTTAAATTTTATTACTTACCTACTAGATACCGCCCGTATCTCCGTTGCGCCAAAAGTCGTTTATCGCGCGGGAACCATACATTATTCTGGCACGAAAATTATTCTATGTCCTTTCTTGGGACTCAAAGTATCTCCATACCAAATTTCTGCAGAATCGGTCCAGTGATTTAGGCGTGAAGGGGTAACAGACAGACAGACACAGTTTCGCATTTATAATATTAGAGTATGGATTGTCTGGTGGAAAATTTTCTAAATATTTCTTGCCATACTTTTTCTCTCAGTAACTATAATAATATTTTTATACTTTTTCTCCGATATATTTCTGAAGTCTCTACAATCTTTATCAGTGCAAAACACGTAATAGGCCGATCTCCTCCGCGATAAGATATGACCTGACACATATTCTCACAACATGAAAATTCGAAAGAACTATATGAATTGGATATCAAAGGCTTACTTTGACACGTCTTTGGAGGCACGCCTACGGGAATTGGCATAAAGTAGACTATATTCTTATACTTCTTATTTACTATATGATATTTTATATCATTATGATGCATATTATATTATTACCATAATAATATGTAGTAATAATCCCAAGTAAAAAAATATTCACGTAAAATTGTGCCAAAGGATAAAAACGATAACGATAAAAAAGAAACTGTCTAGCGCTTTAGTGTTAAGAACATAATTTACAGTAAATGAAACTAGTAACTTGTGGCTGGCTAAACTCTAAAGTAGCTTGGCTAGGCTAGTTAGTCAGTTTGGCCCAATAGAGAATTGATATTGAATGTACTGTCACTTCTTGGTGAAAATTCATGTTCAATTAAATATTTACTTTTTTTTGCACTTATTCCACTTTATTAATATATAAACTAGCGATCCGCCCCGGCGTCGCACGGGATAAAATATATAGCCACTGAAAAAATTATTGAAATCGATAGCCTATGATTCTTCACGCGCCAAATGACATAAAAATTGCTCCAGTAGTTCGCGAGATAAGCCCTTTCAAATAATTTCCCCCGTTTTTTCCACATTCTCCTATTAGTCTTAGCGTGATATAGCTAGATTAGCCTATAGCCTTCCTCAATAAATAGGCTATCTAACACTAAAAGAATTTTTCAAATCGGACCAGTAGTTCCTGAGATTGGCGCGTTCAAGTTAGCCCTTTCAAATAATTTTCCCCGTTTTTTCCACATTTTCCTCTATTTCTTCGCTCCTATTAGTCTTAGCGTAATAAAATATATCCTATAGCCTTCCTCGATAAATGGGCTATCTAACACTGAAAGAATCATCAAAATCCGTTGCGTAGTTTTAAAGATTAAAGGGAACAAAGGGACATGAGGGAAAAAAGCGGCTTTGTTTTATAATATGTATAGATAAAGTGGAATAAGTGCAAGGAAAGTGTATAATTATTTAATTCAATGGAGAATTGTCAATGTCGCCGGCCACAGTCATCATAATCGTTATTTGATCAACGTTCCTTGCGGCTCCGCAAGAAAAACTAGAAATTTCGCGAGAACCGTACATTTTTCCGCAAAAAAGTCCTTTCCCGTAGTCTGCTCTATATGTGTACAAAATGGCATCAAAGTCAGTCCAATAGTTCGTGACATTAGCGCGATCAAAATGACAAACTCTTCAGATTTATAAAATTACTAGATGACGATGACGTACATTTTTCCGGGATAAAAGTATCCTATGTCCTTTCCCGGTACTTAACGTATCTCCGTACCAAATTTCAGCCAAATCAGTTCAGCGGTTTGAGCGTGAAGAGGTAACAGACAGACAGACGGACAGACAGACACACTTTCGCATTTATAATATTAGTATGGATAATACAAAAGACATGAAATGTAGAGTTTTTTGTAGTAGGCTCTAAAAAGTTACCCTAACTTTGATATGGTGGTCTCTATAGGTAGACCAGCCACATACAAGGTGCCATCAAAAATCTAGCTCATTTTCTACCTAAATTCACAACAAACAGAAGACAGGATAAAAAGCTTTTACCAGAGTTAGCCTAAAATGGAAACGTATTCGGAATGTATTAGGACTTCCATTACCTAAATGTTGTATGTTCGGTTACTCAGATATTTTTGCTTTGACATAAAAATCATACGCGAGATCGCAAAGAGAAAATAAATTCTTCATTGCCTGTAATAATATTTTGTTTAATTTATATTTTTGCTTAGCAATATATTTTGATCTTTACGGCCCGTTCGCGAAATTGCCTACAGAATGACTATTAACTACGGTTCACTTATAAAACGTGATAAAGTAATATTTAAATAAGACTCTCTGTTACTAGTTACTTATTCACTGTCTTATTCGTGTATTCTGTCTTGCTGCCGCACTCAGAGAAGGGTATTAATTACTTAAATATAATTAAATAAAGATTTTGACAAAAGCTCCATACATTATATTCAAACTCTTCATTTAATTACAGTTAAGTAATTATTCGTCTCCGAGTACGGCAGTAAGTACGTATTATCTTAAGGCTCCATTCCACCGCTGCGCACGCTGTGCACGGCCACGCACACGCGTGGACGTGCATGGGTTTATTTCTTTGACCGTGGGTTGCAGTGGACACAGTCACATATATTTTCTTACAAAGCGAAGCTTGACGCACGTGCGTAGCCTCTCCGTGCGCCGCGGTGGAATGGAGCCCTTACAGTGATAACAGCTTACAACCAGCTACCTTATCACGTAAAAATAGCGATCAACCACTTGCAATAATCCACTTGCAATAATCGCGCAAGCGATTGCTGGTTGTCATGACAAACAATGGTGTCAAACAATGGTGTCGTGTATAGTGATCGATTGCAATCGTATTGTTTTGGCTAATACGTGATACGAAATTGCGATTTTGGAGCAATAATTGCTATCGCATTGCTCTCGCAAGATACGTGATACGGGGGCGGGTCTTTCAGAAAACCGTCATGAAACCGTTTGTTTCTCAGAGTTTGAAAAACCAGCAGTAAATCCAATAATGAAAATTAATTACTCGATGTTTATGAAATCAGTTTTTATTGTACCCAAATGTTTAAGCTCCCGATTGAAAAGAAATAAATAAGTTCGCTTAAAATCTTAACGCTAAAATCTGCGTCAAAGAATTAAATATTTAGTTTAAACTTCGTAAAAAGAAAAACAAACATGTCGAGACTTTCAAGTATCGTTAAAATACTTTACGAACGAAATGTTTTACAGTTACAATAAAACTCCCGTTGAAGTTGAGAACATACGAAAAAAAACTATACAATTTTTCATTATAAGTTCCATAAAGGTTTCAGTATTGAAACGGAACTAATAAAAACTTATTTCGCAGTACAGATATTGTTCCTTTAGTTTTTCAGAACATCTACAACATCTACAAAGCTTTGTTTTAGTTTCTTGTTTTTACAAGCAACCGCTTATAGTCAGGGAGCCCTAGAACATTTTTTTTTATTACTAACAAGCTAATTTTTTGTGAGTAGCTTCATTTTGATAAGACAAACAACTTTTTTATCTGCGAAAAATCTTGAAAGTGGTAGCTAACAGAGATAGAAAGGATTTCATACTTTGATTTGGTGGTCCTAAAATATGGATTGTTCTATTTGTAAGACAATGTTACTCTTAAATTATATAACTATTAACCTACCAATATGTACAATGTAAACAAAATCTGCTGGTTAGGGTTCCGTTTTAGGGTTCTGTAATCAACAAAACTTGGTTGACTACGGTACGGTGTTAGTAATCAAAAAAACTTGTTCTAGGGCTCCTGTACCATAAGCTTTCTTTTCTCCGTAAAAATTCTGTACTCCTGTTCTGACGTTTGTAGTAATATTTATCAATGTACTATTAGAGAAATTTATTTATAGGCAGATTACGGACGTAAGTTATTTGGTCGCATTATGTCAAACCCCGCCGAGTTGAGTAACATGGAATTGACATAGTCCGACCAAATGACACAGCGGGGCTAAAATGGTCACATTTAGCAATTGCTCTCAATCAATTCACGAAATGAATTGTCAAAACTGTCAAACTCACGAATGTCGAATTAGTACGAATCTAGACATCTAAATTGCCAGCAGAGTGTCAATTTTGTGATTTTTAATAAATGAATCATATTATGATTCATAATAATATCATCTATACTTATAAAATTACATGTCCTGACTGACTGACTGACAGACTGACTGATTCATCATCGCTAAGCAAAAACGGTTAAAGTTACAGCCACGAAATTTGGTGAGTAGGGTTGTTTTAATAAGTAGACATCCACTAAGGAAGGAAATTTGAAAATTTTACCCTGAAGGGGGTGAAATAGGGGTTGAAAGTTTGAATGAAAGTCCGTCATTTCTTAAGTTAGAAACATGAAACATTATTTTTGGGTTACTTATTAAAAAATGAATGCATACGTATTTAAGCGTTTTTGGAAATTCTACCCCCAAGGGGGTGAAATTGGGGTTGAAAGTTTGAAAGTTTAAAAGAAAGTCCGTCATTTCTTAAGTTAGAAACATGAAACTTTATTTTTGGGTTACTGATTAAAAATGAATGGATACGTATTTAAGCGTTTTTGGAAATTCTACCCCCAAGGGGGTGAAATTGGGGTTGAAATTTTCAATTAAAGTCAGTTATTTCTTGAGTTAGAAACATAAAATTTTATTTTTGGGCTACTATACTTATTAATGATTGCCTTTTTAGCATTTTTGGAAATTCTACCGCCAAGAGGGTGAAATAGGGGTTTAAAATTTAAATAAAAACCCGCCATTTCTTAAGTTAGAAACATGAAACTTTATTTTTGGGCTGCTGATTAAAAACAAAAAGATACATATTTAAGCATTTCTGAAAAACCTACCCCTAAAGGGGTGGAATAGGAGTTGAAAGTTAGTATGATCTATCCTATCTTATCTATACAGATTTCGGGTGTCGTTTGATTAATATGCGGGGAGCTTTGGCACCGGTCATTTCTTGGGGGGGCTGCGCCCCCCAAATCAAATGACAAGCTAAGTCATCTATATATAATATAATAATATCGTAGGAAAGTCAATTCTGTACATTGAATATTTTTGAAAAATAATACCTGGGACGTGATCTACTACCGGTCAAAAGTTTTTGCCCACATTATAATTCATTTATTTTATTTAAAAAATATACGAGTTAGCAAATTGTCCTTTTGTATCATCAAACGAATATTAAAACGATGTTTTAAAAACCAATAATAATTGTGTCCATTATTTGTATACTTTTATACGAGCGCATGTTTACATTTTGTAGGTGAGTGCGAGAAATTAAAATTTGCAAGTATGGCTGATTTGTTTGATATTCTTTAACTGTGAATTGTTCCTTCCATGTTTATGATTTTAGTTTAGTTCCATTAAGCTCTGTAAGTCGCAGGGATCAAGCTTTTATTTATACTTTGTACACCAAGACACTCTTTTCTGAAGTTATAATAATAATTGTTTTCGTTTTCGAAAATTCAGACACATAAGCTTTAAAACAGGTACAACCAAGGAACTATCGGTTTAAACTCGTGCATTTATCGTTAGTCTACATAACTCAAGCAGAAGGAACCCTAACATTGCCGTCAATTAAAAATACGTCGAAAAATCGTGGATTACATCGAGAAAAAATATGCATCCACCAGGAGTTTTAGGGATACCAAAGTTTCAGAACGGCCTCGCAAAGTCACAACAGTTGAAGGTAAGCATAGTGTATTGACCAGTAAACGTAATCGACGACTCACGGGTCTAGAAATTGCAGCTCAGATCAAAAAAACTAGAGATTTTCCTTTAAGTACTTTTACAACGAAAAACAGTGAAAAGGAGATTGAGAGAAGCTGGCCTTTTTGGAAGAGTAGGAGTGAATAAACCTCTTTAAGGCGTCAAAACAACGTGAAGAGGTTGCAGTGGGCTAAAGGACGTAAAAATTGGACGCATGGATCAGTGGGAGAGAGTTTTATGGTGATGAGTCAAAGTTTGAGGTTTTTGGGTTTAGGAGAAAAATTTTGTGCGCAGGTCAAAGGGAGAACGAATGTTAAATTAATGTGTAATCCCGGATGTAAAACACGGTGGAGGCTCGATGATGATTTGGGGATTTTTTGAAGGCCAGGTGACTGGAGACCTGGCGAAAATTGAAGGGATTTTAAAGAAAGAAGAAAGAATTAAAAATATTAAATAAAAATGTAGTACGGTCTGGTCAAAGCGTGATCAGTAGAAATTTTATTTTCCAGCATTACAACGATCCCAAGTATTCCTTGAAGCTGTACAAACAACATTTAGAAGAATTGGAAAGGAAGAATGTACTGAACGTAATAATTTGGTCACTACGGTCGCCCAACCTCAACTCCATTGAATTGTTGTGGGATAAATCGGACAGGGATGTCAGAAAGAAGAAAACAGGACACTCCTATTATGACAACACACCTTTAAAATATCCTGAAAAATTTAATGGGACCAAATAGAAATCAATTATTTGTCGAAATGTTACTAAGAATGCCAAGATTGTGCAAAGAACTAATAAAAGCAAAAGAAGGTAATATTATTAAATTAAAACTTTTAATATGGAACCATTGCAGACTAATTTACTTGTTACTATATTTTAATCCTAATAATATGTTCTTTAAAATATAATTATCAAAATCGATCATATTGCTTTTATTTTTATGTATCGCGCAAAATATAGGGTGGGCAAAAACTTTTGAACGGTACAATACTATGCTAACGCGGACGAAGTCGCGGGCAACTAGTGTTATATATGATTCTCCAAAGCATTTTAGCCCCGCAGGTCTGTGAACTGCCTATGAATCAATTTCTTCTTTCTTCAGGATAGTATTAGAAAAATTTAGTCATACTCAGACTGCGGGGCCTACGTTTTTTGGTCGGGATATGTTGTCGTGGTCAGTCCGCTGAGCTTGACAATATAACCTGCCCAAATTACGTAGGTATGCAACACCAGTTGAAACAAGATCATTACTGGGTGTTGGGTGTTAATAATGTCACATACTTTAAGACATACTTTGGGTACTTTAATATTTGTTCGCGCGTACGTGACATCAACTTTTAACTCGAGGGCTCATCCTGAATTCGTAAGCGAATTTGACCCTTAATTTTTTATTTCCTGATGGTTCTAGTACAAATAGTTGTTCGCAACATCTTTGCACCGAAATTGATGACATTCAAAATCGGTTCAGCGTGAAAACATAACAGATTGACAGACAGACATCCTATAACTTATGGTTCATATAGGACTTTAAGATTTTTTAACATCACAATTCCTTAAAACAGCATTTAAATTACCAAAATATATCAGTAATTCTATGTATGTAATGCATCAGCAAATAATTTATGCAACTAATTATGAAATGAAATGTTGATCGATCAAGGAATTAATTTTCACTCATTTGCACAAATAAGCAGAATATGTGTACAAATCCATAATTCCATACTCCATACTAATATTATTAATGCGAAAGTGTGTCTGTTTGTCTGTCTGTTACCTTTTCACGCCCAAACCGCTGAACCGATTTCGCTGAAATTTAGCATGGAAATACTTTGAGTTGAGTCCCGAGAAAGGACATAAAGTAGTTTTTATCCCGAAAAAATGTACGGTTTCCACGCGATAATCGAATTTTGGCGCAACGGAGTTGCGGGTGTCATCTAGTAAAACTATATCTTTTCGGAAATGTTTAACATTTCGATACGTCAACCGATCACCGCACCGCAGCTGCTCAGAAGCTGTTTAATTAATAATTTCCGGTTCAACTGCCGACCGTCAATTAATGAAATGGATAAGTTGATTGGATATTAACATACTCTTCATGGAAATGGTAACCACAGTTTCATAATATTATGATGATAAAATAAGGTTTTTAGTACTTTTTTCTCAATCTGCGACTACTACAATGATTAATCTAAGTACACTGGCTCATATGCTAATCTTAGAGAATCTTTTCGGCTTTTATTTCTACTTCCGGAAACAATAATTATGTTATCCATAACATACGTTTTTTTGTACCTATTTTGTAAGATATAACTGAGGATTGATTTTATGATACCTAATTCACGTAGGTACGTAGTACCTACTCTACGTAAATGCGATTTTTGGTATTAGTATTCTTTCACTTTATCTTTTTTTTTTTATGAAATAAGGGGGCAAACGAGCAAACGGGTCACCTGATGGAAAGCAACTTCCGTCGCCCATGGACACTCGCAGCATCAGAAGAGCTGCAGGTGCGTTGCCGGCCTTTTAAGAAGGAATAGGGTAATAGGGATGGGTAGGAATGGGAAGGGAAGGGAATAGGGTAGGGGATTGGGCCTCCGGTAAACTCACTCACTCGGCGAAACACAGCGCAAGCGCTGTTTCACGCCGGTTTTCTGTGAGAACGTGGTATTTCGTCGGTCGAGCCGGCCCATTCGTGCCGAAGCATGGCTCTCCCACGTACATAATTTGTTTTTTTTTTGCGGAAAAACTATAATATAACGGAGTTTGATGACAATTTGTTTGCTGATAGTTTTATGTCTCTTTTACATAGTCTACGTAGGTTACTTTTATCTCAAAATAGTTTAGTGTTACCGTAGAATATTAACGCTCTTATAGTCGGGGCCAAAACCTACAAGGCGATGATATACACGCTTCACGCATACATTTCTCTCAATAAAAGCGAATTTACCGTGTCGACTGTGCATTTGTCTTCCACAGGTGCGATGCGGTAACACGTACTGTGATAAGACAATCGCCATTCCAATGTATTGTTCCGTTCTGAATTGTAAAATTGCACAAACAAAGCAGTTTATTAACGTTAAAGCTGTCAATTATTTGTAATATCAGAGAAGTCGATTCGTAGGTTCATGGACATGTGTATTTTTTTATAAAATAAGGAGGCAAACCAGCAAACGGGTCAGCTGATGGAAAGCAACTACCGTCGCCCACTTGCAACAATAGAAGAGCTACAGGTGCGTTGCCGGCCTTTTAAGAGGGAATACGCTCTCTTCTAGAAGGCTTGCAGGTTGTATATGTCGCAGTCATCTGGTTTAATCTGCGATTCGATTGAATGACTAGCGTATTCATTGAATGACTCCATTCAATTGAATGACTGAAGGACAACTAGTCAAGACGTTGACTGAAACGTTTAACGTCTTGACTAAACGTCATTATAGTGAAGACGTTGAATGGTAGGTATATAGGCGATATAGCCGACTTTGTAATGCTTGTTTAGGGTGACCAAGAGTTTGCAACCTTATTTTGAATAACAATAATTAGTGATAATAAATAACGATTGAGGACACGGCCATAATATATTATGATTCTATAGGTACTTACCTACCTATTGTATTTTAAGTTTGTGTTTACGCAATCAAGAACACTAAAACACAAACCCCTAAATAGCACAAAATATAAACAATAACAATAAACTAACCTTGATTTTGTTGTTCGTATTCGGCCAGTTTCGCCTCAAATTTTTCTTTAAGAGTAGCCAGCGGCGGAGTAATAATCGTGAAATCCATTTGTCACACTATTAATTTATAATCAATAAAGCACTTTAAGAAAACTCAATCGGAAAAAATATCAACAGTGTTCTTTGCGCAAGTTGTTTGAGGTCATATTGGTATTGGCCACTACTAGCGCCGCAGTGGAAAAAAATGAACTAAAATTATATAATAGCCTGACTGATTTTATGTCTGCTCTTTTCAAAGGGCTATGTTACAATCCGCTAACTAGTTGGACGTTGGATGACGATTGTTCAATCGACGTTCGGCCGAGTCATTCAATTGAATGGAGTCATTCAATGAATACGCTAGTCATTCAATCGAATCGCAGATTAAACCAGATGACTGCGACATATATACCACTGGCGATGGAATGTTGGCTTATATGTCAGTTTCTCTGGTATAACCTGCATTGAAATACGCTGCTCCTTGGGTTTTTTAGCATGATAGATTTCGGCAAGTTTATTCGCACATAAAAATCTGTGCATGTGCAGTGTGACTGGTTCACACTGCACATACATAAGAACAATTTTTACAATGCCATTTTGCCGCAGTAAAAATTTATAATTTTTTTCGTTGATTTTCGTGTAGAAATTTGTGTAGACACGAATATCCAAATCAACTCATCACTTTGATCCTAAAGTAACAGACAGGCTCACTTTCAGACTTATAATATTAGTACCTATACAGGCTCAATATTGATCACGAAAAGCAATTACTTTAGACCTGTAACCGCCAAGGCACTGGTAACAAAATGATTGATCATTTGCGTTGCTCAAAAACAGCGATGTAATTTTTTACAACTGAAGCGATACTTAATATTATAAAAAACGAAAGTGTGTCTGTCTTTCTATTACCTCTTCACATTAAACCGTTAAATCGATTATGTTGTTTGATATGGAAATACTTTGAGTCCCCCGAAAGGACATAGGATACATTTTTATCCCTGAAAAATGTACGGTTCCCACGCGATAAACGAATATTAGCGCAACAGAGTTGCGGAAGTCATCTAGTACAAAAATATCAATCTATCCGCAGACTAAATCCAAATCGTACAGATAGCTTTAGAACAATATATGCGTACAAAATAGTTTTCCAATATCACAGTTTTGATCGGTGTGGGGGAGTTTTCATTAGTTTTTCAATAAAGCCAGCCCGCCGGGATCTGAAATAGAATTAATGTGGCTTCAATAGTCAGAAAAACTTTGTTTCAAAACTCGTCAGGGCGATTCAGATGTTAAGTAAGTCTTGATTTATTCCCGACATGAATTGACCCATTTTTTGAGTCCTGATTAGTGATTCAAAGATTAAATTGCAACGAATACTATTTAGGGAAGAAAGTATCTGTATTTCTATCTACTGACATAATATGTTCTAATTATGTAATGAGAAAACCTTATGCGTTAGGTCTTAAAGTTGGCTTGATGGACCCATACGAGCGATTTTACGAATGTGCAGAGCGTCGTTAATTTTCGCCCATGAGTTATGACTGACCGCGTCGATTTTGCATGCCATAGAGAGCTTCACATCATGGTGACTGTTTGTCTGTCTGTCTGCAGACACTAGATGTTTTAACCACTGAATCAATTTGTAATGAAAAAGAATCGAAAAAATCTGAGGATAGTTTTGTCACGGCGAAATTGACGATTTATGTGCGATACGCCATTTTGTGGATGAAAAAATTAGAAAACCACCTTTAAGCCACAGGCTATAGAGAAGTAAAGTCATACAAACCAGTGCAACTCATTTTACTTAGAAAATGCTTAAAATACTTCTTGAAAAGATAGTACAATTATTATGACCTATAATTAGCTAGGTACCATGCTATACGTATAGGATACATAATTAATATAGTGTAATATTTGTTTGCAAAAACACGCATCGATGTGCTCGGCTCGTAACAATGTTTTACTCAAATTGAAAATATTATAACACGTTCAAGTGGAAAATGTTGTAAGATGTTTGATAAAACGGAAGGGTGCTGTAATCGGATATGTGTGTTAACATGACAATGTAAGGCCATATGCAGCTATTTAAAGAGTCATTGTTTTTAAAACTCATAGCATCTCATACTAATATTATAAATTAATGCGAAAGAGTATCTGTCTGTTACCTGTTCACGCCCAAACCGCTGGATCGATTTTGCTGAAATTTGCTATGGAAGTAGTCGCGAGTCCCTGGAAAGAACATAGGACACTTTTTGACACAAAAATGTAATATGCGGTTAACGCGCAATAAACTAATTTTGGCACAACTGATTTGCGAGCATCGTCTAGTATAATGCAACATTTGTTTTGGGATAGGTAAAATATTTTTAACTCGTAGCAGAACCCATAATCAAGAAGTTATACCCCCACTCTTTCGCGCGGTGAAAAAATATGCCTGCTTCAGCTGTTTCGTTCTAAGTTTAACCGGTATTCCCGGATCGCCTGTTTAATTTAAGCCTAAGCCGTGGCCTAAGCCATCAATAGACTAGTTTTAAACAAAGAAATGTGATCACCGTCTATTATTAAAAACGAAATGGACATAAAAAAAATCAATTCTAACATGAGGTTTCATATTGGTGTAGGTGTAGTGGTGAAAGAAGGCACAATATTCGTAAAGATATTTAGAATTTGAACAATGTGTGTTAGGTTTTTATGATGAGACTCTGCAAAATCTGTGTTAAGTATTGACATATCTAAAACTAGATCAGGTGCGCAACTCGGTTGCGCCAAAATTTTATCGAGGGGGATACATTTTATTCCGGAATAAAAAGTATCATTTGTCCTTACCCGGGACTCAAAGCATCTCCATACCAAATTTCAGCAAAATCGGTTCAGCGGTTTGGGCGTGAAGAGGTAACAGACAGACAAACAGACACACTTTCGTATTTATAATATTAGTATTGATACGTCGTTAATGGTTATTGCTATTTTAAGCTACCGGTATAGTAGCCTGTAGGTAGTAAGTAAATAACAATATCTCCAAACATTATAATCTACTATTCGTAACTCCATAAAAACAAAATCAACAAAATCCAATAAAACGGCAGCTCAATATCTGCGGGATCAAACTGTAATAATTTCGGATAGAACCAGCGAAATCACTTGTGAAACCGAAGTTCCGAAGTACGAAGTTGGACGGAACTGTTATTTACCTATTTATGGAACTTCTGTCCAATCAAGGGGAGAATAAACTTTTATTTTGCGGAAGTTTCCACAGATTTTCCTTCTATACATTCATTACTGGTTATTATTTTGCAGATTTTCGGGTGAAAGTTAATAAACGTATTGTTATTTGTAATTGTTATATTAAACTCTCAATAATTTATTTTAAATGTTTTTTATGATTGTGCTTTTGATAAAATAAGTTTCAATATTAACTGAGTAGTCCATTCGTCAGTCTAAAGACTCCTTTTTATGATTGCCATCATGGTTGAGTACTTGATTTGAAAGATATGCATCGACGGTTGTATTGGGCAATCGTAGACGAATACTCTACACGTTCGTTATCATGTTGTCCATCATTTGCCAATGTGGAGAGGCCCCATAACCTTTTTTGATATCGCGGAAAGCTTTCATCCCTGGCAGATTGTGGAAATCCGAAGTATGTGGGACTCTCCAGGCGCAAAGCCTACTTACTAAAACCCCATGGCACTACACTCCCCGCTTATGCCAAAGTTACGGGAACGATGAGACCCACCGCAGTTCTGCCGAAAAAATATTGTCAAGAAATACTTTGACTGCAGCATATTCGGTTGATGATGATAAATGATGATAATAAAAAAAAAAATGTGTATCATTGATACACTTTTTGAACGATACCACAATGATACCAGCATGGGGCCACGCAAGGTGTGCAGACTAAGATGATGATGAATTGTTCCAGGTCTATTCGAGACGGAGGGTGTTCATATACCCGGCACCACCTGCGACTACCAGTTCGGGAGGTCAGGAAACAGACCGACACACGGCCGCCTCTACAGCCCCCGGTATCCCTCCGCGTATCCTAGCAACGTGAGGTGTTCATATCACTTCCATGCCAGGTGAGGTTATTCAATCAATCAATTATTTTGATATAGTGATAAAAGTTTTGATGATAAACAAGCAGGTAAATTACCTGATGGTAGCTTTTTCTCTTAGTTTTCTGAAGGTGCAACAACAATAATCTCTACTATGTTGAAGCAAGATTAAATTAGATTCGCCTTTTTAGATCTAATTTTCTAATGCCATTTAATTTACCTAGATAGTAAAAAATATGTTTCTATCAAACATAGTTTTTATTATTCGTAGATCAGTTAAAATTTCAATTCTGATCAAACAGAATAAATGTGACGACAAAAACGAATTTTAAATAAATGCTCCAAAGCACTCTTCTGATTAAATTTCGATCTAAATTTTTAATAATTTTTATAGAAATGAAACGTATACTATGATTTTCTTATATTTCAGACCGAAGGATCGAATCAAAGTGGTTTTTGAAGAAATCTCATTACAGAAAGGGGATATAAGGTAATTGTTTTAAATATTTTATTTTTCTCTTTTTATTTTACTTAGATTAATCCACCACGGCTTTATATTTTTATCTCTCCTTTGTAGTCAGGGAGTGAAGGGTACCGTTTTAGGGTACCGTAGTCAACCAAGTTTTGTTGATTACAGAACTCTAAAACGGAACCCTAACCAGCTGATTTTTTGTATATTGGTAGATTAATACTTACTTATTTAATTTAAGAGTAACATTGTCCTACAAATAGAATGATCCATATTTTAGGACGACGAACGTTCCATATTAAAGTATGAAATCCTTTCTAACTCTGTTAGCTACCACTTTCAAGATTTTTCGCAGATAAAAATGTTGTTTGTGTTATCAAAATGAAGCTACTCACAAAAAATTTGCTTGATAGTAATAAAAAAAATGTTCTAGGGCTCCCTGACTATAATTAAAGGCGAATCCAAACGAGCGTAATTTGTAAGTTGTGAGTCGCAGAATTTCGATTCGGCAGAATTCTGCTGCATTCAGTTTCATACAAAAGTCCTGTTTGATTCACATGAGCGTAATTTTGTGAGTCATGATTTGTATGAAAAGATATTTACGCAGCAGAAATTCTGCGACTCACAACTCACAAATTACGCTCGTTTGGCTTCACCCGGCGGTTTTGGCCCATGGCTAAAATTGGAACATACTGTAAAATGTCACTAGAATGACAACTGCTTTACACTTCCGTATCATCCAAGTGATGTTTGCAGGCGTAATCAAGCCGAACTTCGGCCGCGTATTTAAGGCCTAATATGTTTAGACACTAAACACTTGCGTAATTTTGAGTAACATGAGCAATTTTTCCTCTATTATCCTTTCACATCTACGCTTCTATGATAGGGTGATCAACGCGCTAAAACGTCTTTAAATCAATTTAATTTCAACTCCGAAGTAATTTTCCTTGCAACAAACAAGAACACTAAAAATTAAAGCCTAATTGCAAAAACCCAATCTAAATTGGACATAATCACGGAATAGCGTAAACTTTGTTAGCGAAAACCAGGAAAATATTTAATGGCTGAAAATCAACGGTTGTTTACATTGTTAACTATAAACCGCAATAAGGTTTGTAAAAATAAACTGGACTGGAAAATTTCGCGCCACATTGTCAGCGCCGACACAAATTGGATTACAGGTTTTGATACTTTGTACATGCTTTAGGGTTCCGTATGGAAAAAAAAGTATTTAAGGGGCTTCCCTACGGAGATTCCGTAATTTACCGTATTTAGAGCCTTATAAACTCATAATTAGAAAGCTACAAAATTATAATAAAAAATACAGCAATAATCTTCAGTATCTCAACATTCCTTTCCACGTCTTAAATTTTCTTTTTTCGTTTACTATACTCATGGTATCAGCTTCCAAAGTAAAACAAATTTATTAAAATTCAAGCATACATTCAGCATCTCCTTAGTATTTAGAAATTACTTTTATTTGAAACACACGCCAATAGATCGACAATATCATAAACTACATATTCCACGTTTTAATTTTTTTTAGGTCAATTTTGAACTAAGATAAGTAAAAAAATAGGGTTTTGGTGCAATCTCGCCAACGCGGCAAATGTATGGTCAAGGTCGTTTGCTCGGGCGACGGCCTTAATAGCAGCCCTGCTACAGCCGATAGTAGGATACATTATTGCAATGTTTAGAGCAGCACTAGAGCAGCTAGAGTAAACAAAAAGTTTTGTTAAACGTTTGATAACGTGTCTGTCGCTATTCTGATATTCCGTGTGCAACATGTCTGATTTTGGTCATAAATTTATTATTATTTTTTACTACTATGTAGCAGATACAGTAGTATCTGCTATTGGCGCCCTCTGCTCTGACCTTTGCGTGTGCATTAATGGTAGAGATAAACTACGATAACATGGCGCGCCCCTCCAAATAACTGTTTCAATGTGTGTAGTCACATCCTTATGAAAGAGTTTGTATGTAGTTGTAAGTATTCAACCAATCAACCAGTACTCGTAATATTTCACTGTTTCTTATGTCATTGTCAACCAACCATAACTAGCCGACCGCGCAAGACAACGCACTTCAAAGTTCAAACATTTTGACAACGCACTTCAAACGTCTTGAATTTTGGAGGGGCGCGCCATGTTGTCGTAGTTTATCTCTACCTTCCATCGAATTCGAATGTAATAATATTATGATTACTCATCATCACCCACTCATCTTTACCCACACAGAATTATGTTGAACAGTGTCGTCATTATAAACTAATGCGCCTAGATGATCGTCGTCACTTATATGACATGTGTCTTCTATATGATATATTAAATGGTAATTTAGATAGTCCTTATCTGTTAAATTTAGTCTCGTTTAACGTACCCCGTCGCAGAACACGTCAAACTCCTTTATTCTATGTTCCATTTCAATACACTAATTACGCTAAAAACTGTGTTCTCTCTAGTATTTTACATACATACAACAAAAACTTTTCTCATATTGATCCCTTTATAGAAACAAAACCATCATTAAAATCAAAAATTAAATTATCCCTGCTAGAAAAATAATAAGCCTGTGTGATAATTGGTGTTGTTAGTTAGTTTTAAAATTTAAAATTATTGAAATTGTACTGAATTTACTATCTTATTTTTAATATCCTCATTTATAATTAATTAATTATTTTTACTATATATACTTATATAATATATAATATACATCATATTTATTTTTATCATTTATTCACCAAATTATATTATACACATATATATTTTATATATTATGTATATATTTTTATTTTATACTATAACTTATAATAGATAAAATATATGGCTTGAGATTATTATAAGAATTAGCATTAAGTGTCAAAAATGTTTTGATTTCTGTTTCTACGCTGTTTACTTCTGGTAAAATTGCAATAAGTTATGTAATAAGTTGTAGATAGCTGTTATTGGCCTTATGTACTTGTTCGAGACTGTATTCGCCCAAAGGTTTTCGCCGCTGGCTCAGATCGGACTCGAAGACCGAGGCTACACCGGTAATCTTGCAGAGCGGGGACGTAAATAAAACACACGAGAGTCGAGGAGAACATTGCTCCCGAAACGCACCTCCCTTACCTGGCTCGGGCGAATGCCATATAGTAAGCCGCTCCGATTCGCATGTCTCACTTTTGCTATCGGAGACGGCTATTTTTCCCCTATTTTCCCCATTTTCCGTGAGCCAGGTAATTAAAACGCGTTTCGGGAGATTATTTATTCATCGTTCCACAATATGTACCTTAATCTAAGTATCACCACTTATATTTTAACGTAATTATAGCTAAGTAAACATAAAAGTTAATAGAATTTGCAAATTTTTACACACAATTTTCCCAATATTTTCCAAACTACATATGTTACACAACTAGTTTTTCCTGTATTTATTAGACAACTTATCAACTTATTAAATTAACTATATTTTATCTCTTAGGGAGCCACAGATTTAACGTAATTCACTTTTTAAAGTCTATTTGTAAAAACACTGATTTGCACTGAGTCTATTTCTCACATTTCACTTTAATTAGTTTATATGCACTCACTATACGTTTTTCGGGAGCGAGGCCGCTGTCCTCAACAGTTCTCATTGTATTCTTCTATAATACTGTTAAAATTGACGGCTGTTGTTATCCTAAATAAATAAATAAATAAATAAAATGTCAAATTACTACCGTATGCACAATTGCACATCAGCTGACTAGCATTTTTTTTTTTTATATGAAATGTTTATATACAATACATAGTCATTGTTTAAATAAGTTACAAACATTAACAGACAAAGCAGGCCATTGTAATACTATGACGTATACACTATACAGTGCGGATCTCTTTTATTAACCGACTTCCAAAAAGGAGGAGGTTAGGTTAGGTTAAAAAAGTCATAGCCGAACATATTATGACTTTTTTTTGCCTGTTGCCCACCAGCATCTTCAACTTTTACTTTCAACATTTTAAAGCAATTTCAAACTTTGAATAAAATAACAAAAAAAAAACATGCAATAACTTTTAGTAACACGGAACCCTACACATTTGTCAGTTTTTCGGTTCGCTGTCCGTACTTTGTGTTCTCTGAAATATTTTCGGAAGAATGGGATGTGAAGGCTAGATTTTTTCACAGTATTTTTTCTCATTGAACTGTTTGTACTTTGGTTTTCTTTGTGTTTTTGGGGTTTGTAAACATTCGGGTTACATGGAATCGAATTCACTGTTACCATTGACGTACAAAGTTACAAAGTTACTATAATACATATACAGAACTGTACGTCTATGGTCGACTATTGTACAGGGTTGCCAAGAATTTGTACGTGCGTGTACACAGAGAGAGAGAGAGTAAGACACAGGTAAGACGGGATCACAGTTAGACACTTTCATATAAAAAAATGTTCGCCATTTATGCAATTTTTTATAGAAGAAAAATCTTGATTTTTTTTCAAAGTTTTAGCATGTCCACACACTCTTCGGCATAATTTAGATTTATTTTATGATGATTGATCCCTAATCCCAAAAAAATAACACCAAATAATATATTAATGGGTTATGGGTTGGTGTGAACAGATAGAGTCACTTTTATATTAATTATACATGTAGGATGTGGCAATATTAATTCTTTATTAAAATTCAAAGTTTTGCACTACATACAAATAGTAGCAAATAATGATAAAAGTTGTAACCTTAATACACTAGAATCTAGAGTTTAGAGACTAGCACTTAGCGCTATAAAACTCAGTCTCAGCTCAATTTCAATTTAAACTTGGTTAGTTCGCAAATGAAGATTGACGAATTTCTGCTCGGAAGTATTTCCGGCTGGAAGTTGGTTACAATTACAAAGCGCCCAGCTTCTTTATGCATTTTTTGGTAAAATGGATTTTGGTTTTCTAATCAACTTAATATGACGTTTTATATCCCGCAACATTAACAGACACCATTATTCACAAAATCTCTTGCAATTGGTTCTTCTTTTCCATAACATTGCATGATATTGTATTAATTATTGACTTAGGTATAATATTGTACGAAAATCTTTATAATATCACTAGCTGTTGCCCGCGACTTCGTCCGCGTGGACTTCAGTTTATAGCGCGCGCCGCGCGGTGTCAACAAAATAGGTGTCAAATTTAAAATCTTTTTAAAACCCTGGTACCCCTTAAATCAAAAAACCCAAAAACGGCTGTGCAGTGTGCACAATATAATATTTCATTTTTTAAATTAAGTAAACCTTATTTATACCAAATTTAAAGCTTATTTAGCCCCCATTAGACAACTTTAGCTTTACCCATAAACTATATATCATTATTCATTGGTAGGTTTAAGGTTACGTCACAGCATATATAAAGTACTGAGTAGTGAGTTATTTAATAACGTGTATAAGAATCGAAAGGCTGTAAGCAATATGGTGCCACGTCTTATAGAAAGACTTATGAGCAAGCGATAGCGAGATGTAGGCGACTCTTAGCGCCATCTGTTATAAATTTTTGGAACTTACTTAATTTGAACAAATTTACACATTTTGCACCCCCTTACAACCCCTTTTTCCAGTTAAAAAGTAGCCTATGTCCTTTCTCAGGCTTTAGACTATCTGTGTACAAAATTTCATTACAATCGGTTCAGTAGTTTTGGCGTGAAAGCGAGACAGACAGACAGAGATACTTTCGCATTTATAATATTAGTATAGATATAGATTTTATACGAGGTAGATAAATACTAAACATAAACAAGGGCAGAAATATAATTGGCGTTATACAGTTAAATTTTTTACAGAAGTTCACGTTGATTGGTTAATGTTTTGACGGAATCCAATAAAAAGAGCGTGTACACAAAGTATACGTATCAGAAGTGAAATGTTATTATTTCGATTCCCTTTTTCAAGACGCGACTTTGAAATTTCACTTTTTGGCTCAATATTTTATACCGGCGCGGAATGGAATGGAAGCGACTTTTTGCAACGAAACTGTACATAATACACAAAAAACAGTATAACACACAAATCTGTACGAGCCAAAAAAATTCGAAGCGCGCCTTCAGCGGAATTGTCGAGAATTCTCCGGTTTTTCTCCAATGAGGCAAAATTGAAGGTTCCATTCCATTCCGCGGCGCGGGCGGTGTAAATTGAGCCTTAACGTGCCTAAAAATGTTTTACTATAAGACTTATGCCAAAACAACTCAGAAACCTTTAATGCAGTTAATTTCGAGCAAAATGATTGTAAACTATTCCGCGCCGTAACGGCGGAACGAGCTCGTCAGATCGATAGTATCTGGTAATTAAATGATGAGCAGCGTTGTTTGATTAATGAGCTGGACTAACGCCTGATTAACTCGCGCATTCGCCGCTGTATTTTAGAAATCAGTATCATTTCCCTAAATATAGCATCGAATTCAGCGCTTACATGTAATGTTAGTTTCATAATAGGTGTTGCCGCCCAGGTTTTGCTGAAATTATTTTCGCGCGACAAAAAAACTTATATTTGATCTTTTCTTCCCAGGACTCAAAATTTCCTTATCAAACATCTAAATCATTTCAACGGCTTGAAGTGATAATAGATAAACGGACTGATAGACTTTATAATAGTACGGTCCCCAAGACCAAAAAAGTAAACTCCCGTTCAACTCATCTCCGCCATACGAATTATTGGTATGTACAGTCAACGTTCAAAAGTCCAGTAGCATCGTAACGACCATATTCGTTTGCCGGTACAGTGCATATTTATGTGTGCGCCATGTTACCGTGTACACACTTAAATGTCGTACAGTATCAATACAAGAAAGTTGCGTGTAGTGGATGAAAGACAAAGATAACATATATGTTTGTCTTCTTCATTCATTCTTCTTCATTTACTGCACTGCACTGTGTCAATAAATGCAAAAATTTCATTAGACACGTAAGATAGTTCGTAGCTCCATCGGTAAATAGTTGGCCTCGCATCATAGCTAGGACGAATAATGGTCACGATTCATATCTCAGTTAATCATATTATTTTAAAGTTTTCATATTGTTTTTATTATCTCAGCATTTTTGAAAACTTAATGAAATGACTATTTTGAAAGTTTTATTTAATAAGAATAATATTAAATTATAACATAGTGATAATATATTATAAATGTAAAAGTATTTTAGTTAGATAATTATATTTTATAATAAAACAACACTTTCAAAAAAATATATTTTTATTTCAATGACATAACAATTATTATTGAACAATTGAATTGATTGACGGATGACGGTAAAATCTTTGATTCACAGATCTATTAATATAATAATACCTATATTTATTGTGTTATCAATATTTCATATTGTTGAGGTTATAGTTTAATTATTCGTTTTCCGAGGAAGAGAGGATTAAAACTTAACCTCAACCTTAAAATCTTAAACCTACCAATTACTGGCCAGCACGTTCCTTTGTAGAATGCCCAATTGAAACTTACGTAATTTATAAATATTATAACAATTACTTTACACTTATTATTGCGACATAGAAATACATTTTTAATTTAATATAAATAATGATTCTTAATATTTTGTGTACCCTCCATTATTTTCGATACAACTAAGAAGACGTCTGCGCATGGAAGCCACAATATTCTTACAGATATCTGTTCCACGTAAATCCTCCCACAACTGCATGCAATGAGATTTGAGCAGCTCCGGATATCTATCATCGCGTGCTCGCCATCTTTGCACCATTAAACCCCATATATTTTCAATCGGGTTTAAGTCTGGGGATCGTGCTGGCCACGGAATAACTTTAATATTAGAATGTTCACTGAACCAATTGCGAACTATGGAGGCTCGGTGAATTGGACAATTATCATGCACAAAACTTATTTCGCTATCACCATACACATTTCGCACAGTAGGTAACATAATGTCCTCTAACACTTCTACATAATTTGCACTGTTGGCTCGCGTAGGTATAAATTCAAGTTCACCCGGCCCTTGAGCACTAATCCATCCCCACATGTTCACACTTATTCTGCCAGATTCAGTGTTTGACACCACGTTATTTTCACACTAACGGGTGTTATCTTTACGCCATAAATGTAGTCTTCCTTTTTGACAGGATTTAAAAGTCTTCTCATCGGAAAAAATTGTTGTTTCCCAATCAAAATCTAAATACTCTCGTGCAAAGCGTAGCCGTTCGTCTTTATGCCTTTGAGTCAAAAACGGTTTTTTCGCCGGCTTTCGGTGGTGTAATCCCTCGTCATGAAGTGCACGACGAACGGTGACCAATGACGTGTTAAATTCATCGGCAAAACGACTTGTCGGTATGAAACCACATGTTTCATACTCCGCTGCCATATAACGCCGCTGAGTCTGGTTAATAAGAAGTGGCCTTCCACTTCGTTTACAATAATAATATAATTAATTACTACTTACTGAGAAGCCAGTTTCGTTAGAAATTTGAGAAATATTCAGGCCATTTGAATATAGGGCCACAATTTTAGCTCTTGCTTCAATAGTAATATTTGCTTGCATATTGGATAAATTGTATCGCAACAGTAAGAACACAAACACTCGTAGCTAAGTTCACCAACCAACAACATTTTAATATTTTGTTATCTTCAAGCAATCGTTCCATTTTATTTTAAATCTACCCTCACATTCTTTGCTGTGACTAGAATGTTACGTTTCTAAATAAACGTTACTGTGCTTTTAGTTAGAAACGTAATTTTTTATTCTACATAGTTGTATCAACATTCATAATCATAATAATTTTATAATTAATATTTCTCAAAAATTGTTTTACGTAAAAACGACGCAGACTCAATACGACTCAAAACGGAAATATTTCGGAAAAACATAATTTCAAAAATATGTTTTTTCCTTCTTATGTATATCACTCGGTAGTCGTTAGGATAATGGAGATATAGGTTATTATAAAATATTTGGCTACTTTAATCAGCTTCATAACGAACTTTAAATCATTACAATGAAGCTATAAACAACAGAACTGCAGCCGTTTGAATGAGCTTCGGTAGCGCTAAACCCATAACGGTAGCTAAGCTACTAGGCTTGTTTTCTATATAATTATAATAGAATTTTGAATAAAAAGCATGAACGTTAGTAATAAAAATATATAAAAGTATGCTGGTAGTTATTCATAGGTTGTATTTACAGTTTTTTTTTAATGTGACCAGCATAATAATAGGTTATAGGTAGGTATGTGTTATACTAAAGTTACTGATAAAATTATTGAAAAATATTCAAAAAAATTGTATCTAATTAATGTCCTAAATCTGATCTTCTGAATAATTATACCAATTATAACATTAGTAACCGACAGGCGACATGACACATCCACAACGGTGAACGGGATGAACGGGGACCAGCTTTACATTAAGATATACAAGATAATATTATAAGTTTGAGATCTTTCAATGAATTAAATAATTAATTATCACTTTCCTTGCTTACGACTTATTCCACTTTTTATTTTATTAAACGACGACCTCCGTGGCTCAATTGGTTGAGTGTGTGGCAGCTCAAGCCGGGGGTCGCGGGTTCGAATCCCGCCGACGGAACAAAAAGTTTTTCAATGTTCCTGGGTCATGGATGTGTATTAAATATGTGTATCATATAATAAAAAATCTTAAATATATGTATAGTATAAAAGTATTAAATATATTTCCGTTGTCTGGTACCTGTAACACAAGTCCTTCAGGTACTTAGCACGGGGCCAGACTGACGTGGTGTGGAGCGTCCATAGATATTATTATTATTATTATTATTAAATAAAGTGGAGTAAGTGCAAGGAAAGTGTATTATTATTTAATTGAACATGAATTTCCACCAAGAAGTGACAGTACATTCAATAACATATCTTGCAATGAGATTGAATTTACGAATGAAGTAACTGGCAATAAGAGATTGATATCCCCGTTCTTTCAGCCACATTTGGGTTCAGGAAGCTTGGGCTTTGCTACTTGGGCGTTCTGCCAACATAACGTCAGGTAGTTCGATCTTAGCGCATGCTGTCGAAAGGCTTGTCGTGTCAGCGGTAACTTATCAAGTTCTTTGATGTTCTGGAACATTGCTGTTCTTAAGTTGTCTAGGTTATCCAGTTCTTTGAGTCCGCGGTCTTGTTTGTATACGTAAGAGTGACAAATCTTTCAGCGTTACAAAATCGTTCTTCTGTAAGCTGAGCTAACACCAAAATTTGAAAGGAGTTGATAATGTTGTTGGAAAATCGGCAAGCTTGATTTTTTTGTGTGACCTAACAACGTACTGGAAAACCCAGTAAGAGTATGATAAGCCAGCAATGACTTCCTCTTATCGGTTGTTTGTTTTTTGGTAGTGCCAGATTTCATCCACACAACACTTGGTAGTTTCTCAGAGAAGTGCATAACGAGTGCACTACAGTGTCGCGACAATTTACTATTAACCGTAAAAAGCCCGAATAAATATTTACAATCAATCACATGTAGTATGAAACGGACCGTATCAGCTTCTTCTTGAGTACTTCTCAAATGATCCAAGTTTCTTTGTATATTAGAACTATCATGTTCTTCGTCTGAATATCCACCTGAAGTTGAAAGTTCCTGTGTTTTGTGAAGTTTTGATGTTTAAATGTAATGTATGCTGTTATTTCTTTTGAGCAACTAATGACATCCAGAAACACTTTTGGACCAAGAGCCTGCGACGGCCAGACTTTCCTCCTTTTAGAAAAGCTGAAAGTTTATCTGTTTGTGACCTTTAAAGAGGTAAAAACGACCAGCAGCTATGAAGTTTCGGTCGCGGTTCTTTAATGAGGTTTCCAGTTCTGAAGGGCTACCTGACCTTCGAGAAAGAGTAAAGCTCAAATTTTTTAGTTTATATTCTTCGCGGTAAGTGGAGGAATCTCGTCTTCCAGTGCCGGACATTTTTGACAGGTGCTCCCACTTCCAGACACTCTTAACGTCTAATACTTTAAGAAAGTTTCTCCGATTTCCTATCAAAATAAATTGTTTTTCAAGCTTTAAAACTTGACACAACTTTATAAGTTACCGCCGGCACGACAAGCCTTTCGACAGCATGCGCTAAGATCGAACTAAACGCACAAGTAGCAAGGCCCACGCTTCCTGAACCCATAGGCTGTGGCTAAAAGATCGAGGACACCAATCTTTTATTGATTGTCAGATATTTCATCCGTAAAATCAATCTCATTGAAAGATCTCGAACTTATAATATCATGTCAATGTAAAGCTTGTTGCCGTTCATCCCGTTGTGGATATTTGGATATTATATTGTCATGTCGGTTACAAATGTAATGGCCCTTCTAAAGACTTTTGTTACCAGTGTAATTATTCAGAAGATACAGATCAGGTTAAGGACATTAATAAAATAAAAAAAATGTTTAAATATTTTTAATAATTTTATCAGTAAGTTTAGTGCAACACATACCTACCTATAACCTGTTATTATGTTGATCACATTAAAAAAAACTGTAAATACAACCTATGAATAAGTACCAGCTTACTTTTATATATTTTTATTACTATCGTTCATGCGTTTTACTCAAAATTCTAATATCATTCTATAGAAAACCAGCCTAGTAGCTTAGCTACCGCTATGGGTTCAGCGCTACCGAGGCTAATTCAAACGGCTGCAGTTCCGTCGTTTATAGCTTTATTGTAATGATTTAAAGTTCGTTAGAAAGCTGATAAAAGTAGCCAAATATTTTATAATCACCTATACTTCCATTACCCTAAAGGTTACCAAGTTATGTACACTCGAGGAAGTTGATTCCTATGCATGTCGCGGGTCAACTTAAACTGGTCAGTGGTCAGTGTTGGTCGGGAAAAAGAACAGGACAGAATCGTATTTCTATATTTCCATCTTGGTCATTTTGTGTTTACCAAAATATCAACATTGCGATCTCCTTGGCAACGATAGGTTTATTGGTCGCTATCTGTCGGCTATGCTCGTTCACGATAGAATCGTATTTTATTGGTCGCATTGCTTTTGACAAAATATAATCTACTTAGCGACCGCCTTAGCAACGAAAGTATTTACATTTTGAAGTTTTTGACACGGTCATCTTCAAAAATGTTTTGCAAATATTGGGAATTGATTTAAATAAGTAATATACTATTTTATTTCTCTCATCCAATGATATTGTATGTTACTAACGTAATTTAGAAACTCATTGCTCTCATCCGAACAATCTTTGAAAAAATTATTAAGTACTATATATACTTAATATTATATAAAATGTGTTTATTGAAACATTATAACCCATCCAATATGTACAACAAAACAATGGACTTATTAACAGCAAATCGTTGAGCAGACCAAACTGGCCAACCTAATTCTACTCCCAATATCTTCGTCAATAAATATTATCATGAGTTGGTTAGTTGGAAAAGGCTACCCCGAAGGATTAAGTAAAACTTATGTTATGTTTTTGAATTATATTCTCATTGCTGATTATTATAACAACCCAGAGTTCATAATAATACCTCAAGAAGAATACCTAAGAATTCATAATGATTTTATAAGTTTTACGTTTTTCGATATTGATTAATATTATCACGATATTATACAAGTGTTTTCTGATTTTTATGGTTTCTTGTAGATTAGAAAGATGTTGATCTATAATTCTAGAGCGTTTTTATTACATTACGCAAAACATAAAAATGAATAGTAAGTAGTAGGTTCAGATTCCCTAGGGCCTAGGATATTGATTGCTATCAAGAAAATTTTTCGTGAGTAGCATAGTGATTAGTGAGTAGCTTCTTTTTTTTTGATTAGACGAACAACAATTTCCTGTGCAAAAATTCTCGAAAGTTAATAAGTATTTCGATTTGATGGTCCTAAAATATGATTGTTCTATTTGTAGGAAAATGTTATTGTTAAATTATATAACTATAGTAGCTAGTTTTTTGTATACCTCTCAGTATACAAAAAAATCTGCTGGTTAGATGTTTTAGGGTACCATAGTCAACGAGGACGTCTTGTTAATTACAGAACCCTAAAAGGGGTGTAAAAGGGGTGACAGACGTGCGTAGAAGTACGCGGACTTATGGCTCGACGATCTTTTTCGCCTGTATGTCACCTAAGTACGCCTCGGAGTATCTGTGAAAATGATCTTTAAGATGTGGTCAATAAGGTCAACCTTTATTACCACGTATTAAAGTTAATTTCATGAGTAATCGAGGTAACTTCTCAAAAATTTATGAAAGCACAAGAGGGCGATTTTGGCTTTATGAGAAGTATCCCAAGCATATATTATATGCTACCAAAAAGTAAAATTTTGCACCAAGGTATGCTAGATGGTTCCGAAAATACTAAGAGAACTCCGGATTCAATTTTTTTTATGAAATAAAACGGGAGCAAACGAGCAAACGGATCACCTGATGGAAAGCAACTACCGTCGCCCATGGACACTCGCAACATCAAAAGAGCTGCAGGTGCGTTGCCGGCCTTTTAACAGGGAAATGGGAATACGCTCTTTTCTTAAAGGTTTGTAGGTCATGTAGGTCCGGAAATACTGCTGGTGACAGTTTGTACCAGAGTTTTACAGTGCGCGGCAGAAAGTTACGCGAGAAACGCACGGTGGAAGACTGCCACTCATCAAGGTGATGAGGATGGTATATTTTTCGCGTGGGACGATGGCGAAAAGTTGCAGGTGGTATAATTCCGAACAATTCCTCAGAGCACTCCCCGTGATACAGCCGATAGAGGATGCAGAGTGAAGCTACATCTCGGCGTAATTCCAGGGAGTTCAAGCTGTTTGAAACACTATGGCAGTCAACAATTCGAGCGGCTCTTCGTTGGATACGATCCAGAGGGAGCAGTTGGTATTTTGGCGCCCCTGCCCAGAGATGAGAACAATATTCCATATGAGGCCGAACCTGCGCCATGTAGAGTTATAGGCGTTGGTCCGGACTGAAGTACTGTCTCGCTCTGTTAAGAACACCAAGCTTCTTCGAGGCTATTTTGGCCTTACCCTAGAGATGGTATCAAAACTGGACTTCGCCCCAAGTATTTCAATGCTAGGGGAGATGATTAAAGATGTGCCCTCTAAACGAGGATATACGACCATTGGTGACTTTTTAGTGGTGAACGCGCAGACTTGTGTCTTGGGGGGTTGAATTGGACCAAGTTACGTCCACCCCATTCGTAGACCTTCTCCAGTGAATTCTCCACCTTAGACACAAGTTCGTTTATATAATTAAAGATACAAGTATGGGGGTTGGGGCGCTGTTTTAATAACTGAAATAATTTATACTAGGTACTCACATACTATGCAAATTACATCCATCATCATCATCACTACGCAGAACACGGTCTTTATACAGAAAGCCTTATAAAATATAAGGCTTTAAAAAGAGTGAAAGTCGGTACCAGTCCCAAAAATTAAATATATTTTGTCATAGAATTCACGATTCTGAGCTGGTACCGACCGACTTCAAAATAATGAAGTACTGTCTTATATTTCTCTATGTAATGAAGAGTGTATATTATAGAAATAGTTGAGACTAAAGAGTACGAATTATTAGTTAAGAGTATTAAAAGTACGAAATATTAGAGTACTAAAGTGTAAGAATTATTTAATATACTATTTATTTGAATAAGTAATGTTATTGTTTTCACTTGGAAGTCGGTTTTAATTAGAATTCGAAGTTTAGGATTTTCTTAATTTGCCCTCCTATAATTGTAAAATCCTGGCTACGCCCATGCGAATCTATAAATATATTACATTACACGCAAACGCTCCCGGTGAGGGAGCACCTTTACACATTGAATCGAGACTATCCGTACTTGCAATAAATTATTATTGTTTCAAAAAATTCGCGAGCAGCGCGCTGTTGCCTCTCCGCACGGTACATGTGACGTTCCTCTGTAAATCTGGCAACCTCGCGATGCAGAACAGGCTTATTGATACATTTTGATGCAGAGTAGACAGAATTATAATATTATGTCTATTTTGTCAACTTACATGGTATAGGTATTATTGAAGTAAGGAAAGGTCTTATCTACTTATTTTAAATATTTTGACGTGATTGCCCCGATGGAACGACTCTATCAGCAGTCTAATGCTGACTTCTCTTGGTACATAATATCACGCGCCGCGCCGCGCCAGCTCTAGCCACTCGCCGTGTGTAGGGGGTGGCTCAAGGTGGCGCGGGCTGGCTCGAGTCGATTACTTCAAAGACGTGGCTCGGCGCGGCTCGTGATATTACGCGCCGTGAGAACGGGTAGCGCGAACTCACCTATTGGCTCGTGCTCGCTCGTTCAAATTTCGCGCCGTGAGAAGCCAGCATAAGGTTCACGAGATCTGAAAAATACGTTTATGGCACCTAATAAGCTACACTGCGCCCAGTAGTGACAAGACTTTCGGCCGATTCAGAAACTACGCATTTTTATAATTATTAAGTATCAGAATACTTCACTTAGAGCTTCGAAACTTTTAGTTAGCTTAGAATTTAGATGTTTTCCGGACACTAGAGAGGCCGTTAAAACTTAAGTGAAGCTCTTTAAGTAGTCGGCCTAAAATAATATTAGCTTTTAGAATAGACACTCGTTTGTAAATATTTCGAGGGACTCCGGCTTCGTCCTTACATTCGAAATCATTGTTTCTTGTTTGATATTTTTCATTTTAAAATTTGAAATAATTGACACTAAATTAGTAATATCGTGTCCTTGACTCAGTTCGTTGTTCTATCAAATAATGATCCGTAACACGTGGTCATTAGGGTCATACCTTATTCACCTCGTCTTAAAGATCATTTTCATAGAAACTCTAAGGCAAAAACACAAAACGAAGTGATGCGATTTGAACTGCTCCTGACTTGCTTTAATGGCATTTATGGACCAAAACAATGGAAAAGACAATTTATACCTAATGTTACTTAAATTGTGACAATCCAAAATAGGACAAAATGAAATCGGTGTTTTAGGCTAAAATTTAATTTAAATTGTCGCAATTTAAGTAATTTAGGTATTTCTATAAATAAGAGACTGTAAAATGTATTCCCTCAAAGCCTATCGGAATCCGTATAGTTATGATATGAAACTAAAACCCACAGGCCAAAACTCCCACCCACAGGCCACAATGATTAATCTAAGAATGCTATTATTCCAAAGCAACTTACTACCTACCCATTTTTATCTACTGCTTAACGTAAAAACGCTCTAAAGATCAGCATCTTTCTAATCTACAAGAACATATTTTAACAAAAATCACAACACAAGTAAAAAGTGACAATATTTTATTTCACAGTAAAACAGTACTTAATAATTTACAATTCTGGTAATTTAAAAATCTTTGGGATCTTAAAACGATCAGCAACACGAAACGAATTTGAAGACAAAACGTTACGTTAGTGTTCCGACTCTTACCATGACCATCAACGAAGATTGTAGAATGAGGGTGTGCTGTTGATATGGACTGAGTTGATCTGCTTAATTATAACCTGTGTATGACTTCATTGTTCTTATAGCACATTTTGAACAGTTAGGCTAGTTGATGATTTGAAGCACATACATGCTTAGATAAGCCACGTTTGAAGTGCATAATATTAAGTTCAGATAGGGGAAATAAATGTTCACACCAATAATTCAGAACATGTTGAGAACCTAAAAAATTCAGAACCATATTTGCAAAACTTAAATTAATAATCCTGTCTAAACCTTCAAAACGTAAAAACTTTCGTTGCTAAGGCGGTTGCTAAGTAGCCGGCGTATGTTTATATTTCTCGGTATATTGTAAAAGTAAAGTGACCAATAAAATAAGATTATGTTGTGTCATACGAGTATAACCGATTAACCGACAGATAGCGACCAATAAACCTATCGTCGCTAAGGAGATCGCTGTGTTGATATTTTGGCAAACACAAAACGACTAGGACGGAAATACTTCCGTCCTTTTCTTTTTCCCGACCAACATAATCGCGAAATTGGGCTGACCCGCTACCTGCATAGGAATCAACTTCCTCGAGTGTACATAAGAAAGAAAAAATATTTTTTTAAAATTATGTTTTACGAAATATTTCCCTTGGTACTTAATTCATATTGATAGTTCTAAGAAATTAAATGATGCTTATTTAATAACCTTTTGTTTAACACCCTATTTAAGTAAATCGGTTCAGTGGATATTAAATAATCTGCAGAATAGAATAGACCCGGCGGCCATCTTTGTGACGTCATAGCTTCCCCCTCCACACACTTAGGAAGTGACTACCGCACTTTTGGTGTTCAGGAAAATATGCCTAATAAGTACATACCAATAATTCGCATGGCGGAGATGAGTTGAATGGGAATCGTTATTTGAAGACTTTTGCAAATTGGTCTCGTACTATAATGGCTACCATAGAAAATGGTTCTAGTTCTTCCGATAGAACAGACAAAGTTACAAATTGACATTATTTACACTGTGCTAAGTGAAGCCCATAGGAAACGGTTATCGCGCGGAAATGGTACATTTTTCCGGGATAAAAGTATCTTATGTCCTCTCTCGGGACCCAAGTATCTCCATACCAACTTTTATCAAAATCGGTTTAGTAGTTTAAGCGTGAAGACTGAAGAAGTAACAGACAGACGAACAGACAATTTTGCATTTTATTAGTAAGGATAGATAAAACAACACGTATACTTTACTGTACTTGGCGAAACATGGCGGTAGCGGTCATAGACTCCCTGTCAAAAACTTGTCACTTTCTATATAAGCCGCGATTGACAGTTAAGTGTCTATCGCGGTTTATAATAAAGATTGCATAGAAAATGACAAGTATTTGACAGGGAGTCAATGACCGCTACCGCCATGTTTCGCCGAGTACAGTAAAGATACTTTTTATAAGCCAATTTGGCGGTGATATCACAAAACACGGTCAAAACACGACACTCGCTAATAAAACTGCCAATTTTGGCTGTATATTCCCAAATTATCCAAACTTGTATAGAGAACTAAGAACTTTGTAATTACTGAAGCGAACTTTATAATAAGTTAGGTCTAATTCGCGCGAAGTTTTGTCTAACGAAACATCGCTAGGAACTGTCCAGAGTTAACATTTCCGTTAAAATTGTTAATTGAGACAAACGTACTGTAAAGTCATGTTTGATAACTTTATAGTACGTTTGTCTCGAGAGACTCTAATAAAGTAATGAAAAAAAATAAATAAATAACTATACAGGGTGTAACAAATCTAAGTGATAATACTTCAGGGTGTGTATCCCTGTAGAGAGTTCACTGTGAAAGTTGCAGCGCTGAAAGAGCAATTTTTTTCAGTTTTGTATGGGCAAGCGCCCCAGCGTCACGAGTTTTCCCATACAAAAGTGAAAAAAAAATTTGGTCTTTCAGCGCTGCTACTTTTACAGTGAACTCTCTACAAGGAACACGTGCACACCCTAAAGTATTATCACTTAGTTTTGTTACATTCTGTAGAAGTTTTTTTTTTTTTAACCTATAGTGTCCCACTGCTGGGCAAAGGCCTCCCACAGGTTTGTGGAAGTTTAATAACAAATAATATGAACCAGAAAAATAAATTATTGAAAGTAAAACGAAGAAATTGGTATCTATAACTAGAGGTATTTTTCCTTTTTCATTAGCTTGTTTCTCTCTCAAGCACATTTTCAATGTATATGGCAAAACAACGTTCCCAGGTTAGCTAGAAATGATTATAGTATAATTATTTCTAGATAAAATGTAATTATTGAGAAGTTAACGTAATTACATAGCATTGAAGTTACAATTATAAAGCCTAGAATTAATTATATGAAATTAGTATAGTAGCGAATACTGAATACCCTGTAGTAACCTAATATAATATACGAATGTATCGTAATAAATTGAATTTATGTTATTATATTTCCAACCCTTAATACCGCAAAATTGTTTTAGAGTATAATTTAATTATAATTATGACCGGAACAATAGTTTATCAAATGGAATGGCCCAGCGACCGAACGAAATATGTTAGTTAAATATCCTAATTGATAAAATGTGTAAGGGAAAACACGCGCGCGGCACGCGCTGAATAGCTTTGTCCACATTGTGCCTTTTTCTGTTCATCAAGGGCATGCGTTATAGCGCAGTCAACAGCGAAGGTGTGGCATGCCCGTGACGCGCGTGAGGCTACGTTCAGACGTGCGCGTGTTCTGCGCGTGTTTTACTATAGCGTATGGGAAAACACGCGCGCGGCACGCGCTGAATTCGCGCCGACCCCGCGCGCAGCCCGCACGCATGTTTTCCCATACGCTATAGTAGAACGCGCGCAGAGCACGGGCAAAACACGCGCACGTCTGAACGTAGCCTCAAAATCCACCCGCGTTGAAAGAAAAGTGTCATAGCGCGCGCTACGATTTCAACGCGCGTTACGGGCATGCCTCATGTTTGACGTTGACAGCGCTATAAGGCATGCCCTTGATGAACACAAAAAGGCACAATGTGGACAAAGCTAATCCGCGCCGACCCCGCGCGCGTGTCCCATACGCTATAGTAGAACACGCGCAGAGAACGCGCAGAACACGCGCACGTCTGAACGTAGCCTAATTATTATTGTCTAGCTTGGTAATTAATATTGTTGTTTATTTGTAACTTGGTATTAATATAGTTGTTTATTAGGCTACGTTCAGACGTGCGCGTGTTCTGCGCGTTCTCTGCGCGTGTTCTACTATAGCGTATGGGACACGCGCGCGGGGTCGGCGCGGATTAGCTTTGTCCACATTGTGCCTTTTTGTGTTCATCGAGGGCATGCCTTATAGCACTGTCAACGTCAAACGTGAGGCATGCCCGTAACGTTGAGCTTTAATATATTAATTACCAAGTATTGTCTAGCTTGGTAATCAATATATTAAAGCTCGACTTAACATAAAAAAAACTACCTCATTTTTGGAAGCCTGTTTAAAATAGTTGTCCTTCGAATTGGATTCGCAAACTAAGCGTAATTTGAGATAGTTAAAATAGGAGAATATTGCACTTTAACATGACTGATTATTGAATATTATCTTATCTCTACATAGTGTAAACAAAACTAAGTCATAATACTTAAGGGTGCATACTGTATATGGGGCCCTATTAGAGTTCTCTTTAAAAATAGCAGCGCGGAAAGAGTAACTTTTTTTCAACTTTTGTTTGGGAAAATTCATGACGCTCGGGCGCTTGGCCATACAAATCACGAAAAAAAATTGCCTTTTCAGTGCTACTACTTTCACATTGAACTCTATACAATATGTAACTATAAATATATAATGTATACGACAATACTTTATGATGTGTATGTGTCCGTTATATAATATGTAGAGTTCACTATGAAAATAGAATTGCAGAAAGCGCATTTTGTGAATTGTATTGACAAGCGCATGAGCGTCGTGAATTTCCTCATACAAAAGAAAAAAAATAATTCAGCGCTGGTACTTTCACAATGTACTCTATATACCTAAGGGACAGATACACACCCTAAAGTAATATCACTTAGTTTTGTTACACCTTGGTCCTTGTATCAATGTACAGTGCGACAAGGCTTTAAATGAACGTGGGCGGTGGCGCTGCTCGTAAAGGAGAACTGTCAAAAATGACGTTTTTGTACGATGGCAGCGTTAGTTCCTTTTCTCGCCACGTTCATTTAAAGCCTTTTCGAGCTATACAGCTAGCTTGATTTCATCCTACAAGCTACTGAAGCTGAATTACTCATGATTCCATCGGTTAAGCTTCTAAAGGCTTACTCTACGGTATATTTATACTGTGATAAAAGCTCCTTTTGTGTTTTACGCCTTTAACTAAACCTTCTATTCCAGTTGCCTGCGTCGCGCGGACATTATCAAAGTGTTCGACGGGAGGGACGCGACGGCGCCGGCCATCGCGATGCTCTGTAATGAGCTTACCGGTGAGCTTTGTGAGCTTTTGTAGCTTTAGCACTTAGCTTACCTTTTTGTACGTATGAAGTGTCATTCTATTTATTCTATACGTACATACATGTATTTAATGTGGTTATTATATTTAACCTTGCAATACAGTAAGCATTGCATTTCAACCAACTCCTAAAAAAGGAAGAAATGAAATATTTTACTGTACACGTCTTTAAAAGATTAAGTTTTATACATATTATTTAGTCTTCTAAACAGCGCATTTAGCCTTAAAAATAGCACGACTTGTTTAAACGTATAAAATGATGACTTCGGCCTGCGCCCAGCATAGCACCTCTCTCGAACGGAAGATCTTCCTTTAAAGCGTTTACTAATATTCCAACAAGTCTTACTTCAGCACTCAGAGACGAATGTTAATTACTCAATCACCGTATTTGAATGAAAATATTGTCGTAAGCTAGTCATAAGCTATACATGAAAATATATTTAATAGCGGGCCCCTAGGGCCTAGAGTCTAGACGATAAATTATTTTATGCGCAATATAATAATTGATCGTCTAGTGCAGAGTTCACCAAATGGCGGACCGCGGTCCGCATCCAGACCGCCGATCCATTGGGTGCGGACCAAGCATTTTCGAAGATGAACTTTGTTTAAAAATAAATTTCGGTCTCGACTTACTGATGAACATCTCCAGGATTTGATATCACTAGCTTGCACCAATTTCACTCCAAACTTCAAACAGATAATTAGCAACTAAAATTTTCACTTTTCTTATTGGTATATAAATAAATACCTTTGTAGTTTCCGTAATTACCTCTTTAATATTTTTTTTTTATAAAATGTGTGGACCGTGGAGGTCATTTCATTTCTTAATACGGGCCCCAAGCGAAACTAATTGGTGACCCCTGGTCTAGTGTATTGAACAATCTTTTATTGAACAATTTTAGTGACCGTCAAGTCGAGGGTTTATATATTTTAAGTTTTAACGCGACCGCCTTTCAATCTTATTGTCAAATAAATTGTTCAATAAAAGATTGTTCAATTTGATTGTAGTGTTTGCCTGAGTTCGTTAGTTTGAAATTCCGTACTATCGACAGAGACCAGACATACTATATTTTCCTTAGTCTATGGTAGTATTCAAAGACATGGAATATTTCATTTAACATTTTCTTCTTTCAGGCTACGAGGTCCTGTCCACCGGTCCCTCGCTGCTGCTGCAGTTCACCGCCAACTCCGCGACACCTGGCCAGGGGTTCGCCGCCACCTACCACTTCCAACCACCGCCGGATTCCACAGCTGCAGGTATTGAGTTGCGAGGTTTATGCAAGGTGTTGAGTTGCGGGGTTATGCATGGCGTTGAGTTGCGGAGTTTATGCAAGGTGTTGAGTTGCGGTGTTTTGCATGGCGTCGAGTTCATTTGGGGGATAGAACGAGGTATTGAGTTGCTGGTGGGGGTTTCATAAGGTTTCATTTTGGGGGTTTTGCAAGTCAATGAGGTGGTTGTAAGAGTTTTCTGAGGTTCTAAATTGGTTGGGGTGAATTTACATACTAAAAAAAAGACGGGTTGCACTCCGGGAGTGCCGGCAGAAGTGAAAACTTGATTATTAACGTTGTGCATTAATTTTTTTTACCCATTTTTTATGAAAATCGATTTATTAAAAAAAAAGATCGTTTTAATTAATTAATTGAAACCCTTACAATCGATTAAAAAATATCGACAATCGAAAAAAAACAATCGATTGTTCGATTAATCGATTTCGATGTTACAACACTACTCTCCAACCGTCCTACGTTTTTTCCTTGGTTTTTCGATCAGCATGAGAATCTGACGTGAGTTTCACAGTTTTTACCCATCCCACAAAAGTGCTCAACGCCGCTAAAGAAGTTTTCACTTCAAAAAAAGATGGTTGCGGGGTTTTTATAAGTTTTTGAAGGGTTGCGGAAACTGTATGCAAGGTATTAATTGTAAAATTAACGGATTAAGCAAACGACACTCTAGCAATGTCTACCCCGCCAGCATTAGGCAACATTTACTACAGTGTTTGCCGCTGTTTCGATCTCATTTCTGCTGGCTCTCCTAGAATTACAACCCATTGCTTTTTGCCATTTGTTTTGCATTAAGAATAAGAATAAGTTTATTTTGACAATCACACAACACAATATTAAATTATTACAAAAATACACAAAAAAAAAAGTAAGTAAAGAACACAAAATTACAATAATATTAAATTGTGTGACGTCAAAACTGGACCCAGCTCAGCATTGGTTTTCATTGCATTAGCAAGCCTCGCTCTCCCATGTACAAATATTTAACTAGGCACCTATTAAACCAACATACTGCATAATGTACTCGGTAAACATATGTTCCGGGCGACAATAATATTTGCTGCGCCGAATACATTATGAATAGGAATGCTGGCAGGCCTCCAGGCTTGGAGTTAGTCATTCTAATAGCTTATAACTCGCTGTGAGCTATGACGACTTCATACACAGCGGCTTAGTAAGAAGTTTAATAAATAAACTGCTAGTTGCGGTTCTGACGGGAGAAAATGCGGTAGACGTGTTTTGTTTGGTCAGGATATTTCTACGAGCACAAATAAAAATAGCTCAGAAGCTATTGTAATTTGTAACACTTTAGTCATAGTATTAGTGAGGGTGTTTGAAATTCTATTTGCCATCAGGTGCCGCTATGTAGAGATAAACTACGATAACATGACGCGCCCCTCCTAAATTCAAAACGTTTGAAGTGCGTTGTCTTGCGCGGTCGGCTAGTTATGATTAGTTGACCAATAAATCTAGGTAATAAGTTAAGGCTACATAGCGGCACCTGGTGGCAAATAGAATTTCAAACACCCTCATTGTATTCCTTCGTTATATTATAAATGGACTAGCGCCGCACGCAGCCCAAGAAACGATTGCAGCCAGGGCCCCCGCTACCATAATATGTGCAATGTGTGTAATGCACACGGGCGCCACCCTCTAGGGGCGCCAAATAGCCATCTTTAGGGGCGCCAAAACCAAGGACCCAAAAAAATTGCCTAAAGGGGCGCCAAAATCCTTTTTTTGCACACAGGCGCCAGTAGCCCCGGGTGCCATGATTGCAGCTTACATTCGGGAATAGAAATAATCAGTCCGCGAAGTCGTAAACCCAAGAAATTACTCTTAATAATCATTTAAAGTAATTGTTATTATTCTAAACATTGTTGTGCTGCGGCAGTACAAAGAAAACCAATAATTCTGAAGCTTATTACTACTTTTTAGGTTTTTTATATTTCAAAGCGCCATCTATGAAAGTGCTCAGGAACGAAAAAGTGTAGCGCCATTTGAATTCGTTTTAGTCCACACCACAAGATGTCGCTTTACATATTTTTAATTACACGATCTAAAATACTACATTGAAGTGGTAGACCATAGTAAAGTGAAATTATTTAACTTCTGTATTATTATTGTTTAGTAAAGATTCTGTAAGCCTGTTGGGGTTTTTTTCTTGAAACAATTTTATTTTTAAAAAGCAATATAGTGACATCTATATTTTTTCTTCCACACCAAATGGAACTGCTTCAACCTGACAACGAAGTAGTTCTTACCTCACCGCTAGATGGCGCTAACTCGTTATTTATTTTTCAGACTCGGATCGCCTGCTGAAGTTGAGCTTCGGGAAAGCCTTCGAATCCCTCGGCCCTGAAGTCAGCGCAACAAGTAAGTGGTCTTACAGTTCTACTTTACGGATATCGGAAATCCAGACTTTTTAAAAACTTTCATGATTTATAGCGGAAGAATGCGACAGGTTTTGTTTAAAGTTGAAAACTATAGCTTTCGGATATATATACGAGTATCTTGGATTTGAAGAAAAAAATCGAATTTCATTCTCATCTTGGACTTACATGCTTATAATATTGCTGCTGAAAATTAACAAGAAGTTTAAGCTAAAAAGTTGTTTTTCCTGTTTTGTTAAGAGCACTTGCTTGGATCTAGGTTTTTTTTAAAATTACCTAACCCTGTGTTAAATATTATGGGAGACGCAGATACGCAAGTGAGCCTTATGTATGTAAGTGCTAAGTAGTCATAATGCGACCTACAACGATTAATAAGGAATAAGCTATTGGTTAAGCTACGAGAGGTTAATTTAATAACCAGATAAATTACTTAAATGCAACTTGTAAATTAAATACAAGTTATAGGTACTATAAACCTTGTCAGCTTACCTTTTAATAAAACCCATAAATATATAAAATAGAATGTCATATTAAGTTGTCGTAGCTGTCGCGGTAAGCCTTGAACCAATTTTAATGTCCGACTGATATTTATTGAGTTTTTCAATAAAATGTTTGCGACGTTCAACGGGGAAGTGTACCTTGATTCTTATTGTGTGCAGTTCGCTCGATCCAGTCAGTTTCCATATCAAATACGAAATAGTAACTTTATGAAAAATACTGCAAACAAGACATAATATTGTGACTAGCTGACCCGGCAAACGTGGTTTTGCCATATTATACATTATTTCTAGTTTCAATATAAAAAGTAGATGATAAGTAATTAACCTATTCCCAGCCCTAACAAATGTACATATATATTATATTATACAAAAGCTCGCGCAAAAACACTGTGACACGAGAATTTTAATTATATTAGATTTACGGTACCCTAAGTACAAAGCTTGTGAGAATGTCTATTAGAGTATAAGTATAATATAGATAGCTAACGCGAACTGTATCGAACAAGAAACGAAGCTGCATTTACGTGGAAGAATCAAGGTACTAGACTAGGTAAAGCGTATAGTCTAAATACTTTTTCCCTTGCAATATCTTATTTTGTTTCCCTCGGTCGTTTAAATATATCGTACTACTTACTTAAAAGTGAAAAATAAATAAAGAGTAGGCATGCACCTACCGGATAAACAATAAGGTGTCTATTAGGGTCTATTCAGACCGCAACGCGACGCGTAGATGCATTTCTAAGCGCGTGTTCAAATCATACTAACTATACGCCGCCGAATGTGAGCAGGCTCACTGTGAGCCCCAGTGAGAACGTGAAAATATATGGTATCGAATGTCCTCGCCTACGCCTAGCGTGATGGCGCATTGTCGGTTAGGTGTGAACGAAAATGTGAATGTGTATGGAAATACAATAAACTGCGTAACGTTCACTCACATTCGGCGGCTCACAGTCGGTTTGGTGTGAACACGGCCTTAATTTGTATGGGTTTGTCAGATTTGCAACACGTCTCACGCAAATCGCAATTGAAATATGTCAGTTCAGTACAAAGGAAATGCATCTAGTAGGTTGCGGTCTGAATTGACCCTAAGGCATATTCTAAATAATCTATACTAATATTATAAAGAGGTAAACTTTGTTTGTTTGTTTAATTGTAATGAATAGGCTCAAAAACTACTGGACCGATTTTAAAAATTCTTTCACCATTCGAAAGCTACATTATTTACGAGTAACATAGACTACTTTTTATTTTGGAAAATATAAGGTTCCGTAAGATATTTGGGTTTTTCTGACACAAGGTGACAAAAATCAACCAGAAAAGTTACTTATTTTGAGTACGCTGCCTAAACTATAAAAGATAGAACCATACAATTTTCGAAGTAAATGTATATCTTATAAATATCTACAAAAATGTCCGCGACACACTATATCTATTATCTATGTCAAGTGAGGCACAACAACAATTTTTTTATTTAAAAATCTAGTTTTTTTTTTATTACATCTAAACGCAATTATTTTACTCATGCTGATAACCCTTATCAAAATAAATTATTTTATCACTAAGTACAGTTTGTGTAGATAATATTTGGTCTTTGAATGATTAAAATTGGACGTTTGGTTTAGAAGTTATGGCGAAATTAAAAATTGCGATTTACGCCCGTTTCGAAGTGGGCGCTAGTACGAGTACCAAGGCGGAGGTGCGCAGTAGCGAAGATTATGACCGGCCCTACAGCTGGTGAAACTATGCTAATATTATAAATGCGAAAGTATCTATGTCTGTCTGTCTGTCTCGCTTTCACGCCAAAACTACTGAACCGATTGTAATGAAATTTTGTACACAGATAGTCTAAAGGACGTATGCTACTTTTTAACTGGAAAAAGGGATTGTAAGGGGGTGAAAATGCGTAAATTTGCTCAAATTAAGTTAGTTCCAAAAATTCATAATAGATGGCGCCATGCGTCTCCTACATCGCACAAGCGGTAACACAAACGTGTTTCTATAAAACGTGGTAAGGATGAAGTATGCGTTTTACGTGTTTTGAAGTATTAACAACCAGTTTTTAACCCCCTACGCAAAAATAGGGGCGTTTTAAGTGTGACGTGTCGGTCTGTCTGTAAAGTGTAAACATTGAAGTTTGAAGTAAGCGTTCCGCGGAAGCATCTCTGTCGTGCAAATTTTGCAATTTGCATTTTGCAGTAATGTAGCCTACATGGATCAACGGGAACTACTGGACGCTATAAGCTGAAGTCCACGCGGACGGAGTCGCGGGCAACAGCTAGTTCTAATAGTATATTGAGTACCTCTAGCACAAATACTAAACGTAATGTACAAGAGTGAGACTATGCGGAATGATGACCGTCTATTTTCTCGGTGAGTAAAAATTGTCACAAACAAAGATATTTGTTACAAAAATCCTTGTTAAATAATGATGAATGTCTCTATTGTGGCGTAGATTCAATTCCACAACAGCTGTTCGAGGTTAAACGACAATTGACACACACTGATAAGGCACATTAATTAAAATGTATACAAAGGTATTAAAAGTACCATAGATGTACAAACTTCAAGAAGTGTCGGAGATAGTTATTTTATAAGTATGGACGCGTAGCTAGTAGCAATAAACACACACACAAAATGATTATCCATACAAATATTACTAGCTAAAGGGCTCGCGTCCTCATAACTTGACTGACTGATGATAACACAATATCTACATAATATGACTAAAAATAAATGTTAAAGCACAAATCAACAGGCGTGATAGTTTTTCCGTAAAGTGTACCTCAAAACATAATATGTTTTGAGTTAACCTATATTATTATAGGTTATAGGATATACAAGGACTCGCTTCGCTCGCCCTGATAAATGTAAAAGCGTGTTTATCTGTCTGTTTTTTTTAATATTTTACAAAAATTTTGAATGGAAATAATACTTTCGGTCCCGAAAGTAATAATCGTTCCTGAGCAGGCGTCGGATTATTTCGATACCACGTATGATTTTTTTGTTATTATATTACAATTTGGTATTCAGTAACAACATCTACTTGCACACTAGTCACTATGTAGTTTACAGTCAGATGTCAGTGAGAAGTCTTTTCAAAGTACAAATCTACGTTAAACTGGCAATTTAGCAAAGTCCGGAATACGTTCAAGTGAAATCACAGAGTCGAAAACTGTGTCGCAGTAACATGTCAGCGGCAAAGGGTCGACAATACAGCTTCCTTTCGGGCTTCCTTTGTAAACCCTAGTTATTGTAAACCCTACTAGTTATTGCAACTTCAAAAGCAAATGCTGTAGCGGCTATTTTATATTTTGTGCAAGATAAGGTACAAAAGTATTAGGTATGCCATTTACAATTAAACTAAATTATGTTCTCTACATTTTTTAATTGAAGTATTCAAAAAAATTAAATTATTGTAAAATATTAAATAAGCAAATGGAGCCTTTAGGGCTGGTAAAATGGTTTAAATTAAAAAAAAAAACTGTGGCGTTTACGAGCCAGATGACGAAATAGTTAAGATTTGTTCAAATTATAAGGGAAAAAATGAGAAATTGTCCGTATGTTATAAAATGTTAGTTGTTTGGTTCTTCCACTCATCTTCAATTCAGGGCTACAAATTACAATCAATATTTTATAACCTCACTCGCTGTATTAAAATCTAACATTTACAATTTTCCAGACATCTACACGTTCGTAAGTCTACAAATGATCGCAGTCGATATCCGGGCCTTCATTAAATCCTGCGGCGAACATATTTTACGTCCAACTGACATTTCATTTTAGTCCAGTTTTAAACTATAAATGACTTTTTGTTGTTATGGCAAAGTTGATTATAAATTCTATTGTAATTAGAATTCTGATTGCATACTGAAGTGATTTCGGTCGGAGACCGAATGTCCTAATTTAAATTTTATATAATATTAAATTCCCGTGTTGGTTCCCAAGCTCCTCTAAAACGGCTAGACCGATTGTGCCGTAATTTTGTTTTATTTTTCATTCCCGAAATACCTAACGTTGTAGCATACCAAACAGCGCACAGTCCTTTTTTATGCATAGGGGAAACCCTTTATGGGTGCCCCGGGTTGGGGATGTGTTCAGTTAAGCTGAAGCACCCCGGGGGTATGTGGGACTCCCGGCGAGAAGAGCCGGGCTTACCCACTAAAACCACCTACGGTTTGCCTTCAGCCGTATATGGAGGGATATTCTGGATCTGCCTAACACAGGGCTCCCTCCACGACCGGCCGGTTTACCTCAAAAGGGACCGGACTTCCACCAAAGTTAGGGAACGCTGAGACAAACTAAAGCGTTCCCCTCGGAGCAAACAGCGCACAGTCCTGAATGGTGCTATCGCAGTTTTTCCTGAGGTCGGCGTCTTTATGACAACGTCTGAAATAACTACAATATTCTCAATAATATTTCAAACATCATATTATACAGCATTACAACTTTTGTCGGATTGTCTAGTTACTTCTCAGACTAAAGGTCTGAGAAGTAACGGTAAAGTTTGACAACGGGCGACATGAAGCAACCGCAGACGACATGTCGTCGCGACACTTTTGGTTTCTAAGTATTTCTATGAATAAGTGTCGCTAGCTTCGTGTCGCCAGCTGCAGAGGGTATTTCATAGAAATGCATAGAAACTATTAGTGTCGCGACGACACTTCGTCTGTGGTTGCTTCACGTCGCCCGCTGCCAACCGGCACCTTAATTCACTTTTTATTTTTCATGTAAGATTAAATCAAGAGTCACAATAAATATCACTTTTCGTCTATCGAACCATAAAAGGGAAATATAAAACGAATTCTGCGCAACAAAATCCTATGAAAAGCTTTAAAATCGACGTAACATAAAACGAACTCTCATAAAAGCATATTTTAAAGCGGAGTGATCCGAAAAATATCGCGAAAACGTATAAATATTAACAGGCTTAGAGCGAGAAGGCAGATCGTGCTGTCCCGCTCGCTCGCAGAGGTCACAGAGAATACTTGATCAGCTGTTATTAACTCTGCCTACTCAACTATTAAATTTTAATTTTATTTCCCCGTTGTGACAAAACCCTTATGACGGACACTTGTATGTGGAAGGGTTTTAGGATAATCCTCATCCCCATAGAGCAGGGGTTTCCAAGCTTTGGGGTACGGTCCGCTTCATGAAGTGTTGAGGGACGCCTCGTCTGTGTTATTTAAGCTAGACTTTTTCATGCAAATATATAAGTAACTATTTTTAAATGTATAATATGTTTCTAGCTGTTCTTAAAGTCAGAAGTGTGTCGGCAGAAAAGATTGACTACCTCTGGGTTCTATGACTTCAATATATTTTGATGGAATAATAACTATTGTAACGTTATAGACTATACTACTAATATACTGATTTTATTTTGCAAATCGACTCGTATTTTGAAATTAAAAAACTTATTTTGTGGTAGAAAATTTGTTGTTGACAAGTGACGCTCGTATTCCTAAAATCTATTTCCATTTAGTTCGCAAGAGCAATCCATGTAATCTACTTTGATTAGTCGTTCATGCACCTTAGATGTTTGCTTTAATGATACATTTCTATCTTAAAGCAATTTACGTTTTCTTAACTTGCTTTCAAACCAATACACTTCTCTACACTATCAGCTGCCATCAGGTAATCCACCTGCTCATTTGCCAGTCTTATCTCCATGCTGACATAAATGGGTCATTTTGATTAGGGTGTGGACAGAGAATTGTTTAGTGACAGCCTTATCTCATTGTGGCCTCTGCGTATCTTATGCGTCCCTAGTACATTTTACCTGTGATTATAATAAGTTCTATGATAGTTTGTCTGTGATATTGTTGAGTTCTGTAAGGGTGAGAAACCCAAAAATATGGTCTGTGTGTTAAAATTATTGTCTTGAGTAAAAAAGTAAATGAATGTAAAAATGTAGGGTTATAGGCAGAAGGGTCTATGATATTTGGTCACGCTATGTCTTGGTGTAGTCTGTCGACTTACCATTAGCCGACCAAAGTATGTAAGTCAGCCAGAATGCTAAGACTAGAAGCGTAGGTTGCTTTTGCGGGGCCCCGTATAAACATTTGTTTGAGGGCCCCATTTGAGACGGGGGAAAGTTTTTATTATTTTTGCTGTCGGACTTTGGGGCCCCTATAATTGATATGGCAGACACGGCGGTAGCTATGCCCCTGGCTATAAGACATTCACTGCAGGCCTTTACTACTATTAAAATATTTATTATTTCGTTTAAAAACGTTTGTACAAACTTAAAACCTCAATTCAATTTTATAACAGGCATAAAATTTACTTATTCAATGACGTTCGTAAACTCAAGGTCGCAAACACGTTCACAGAATAAACTAATGTAAAATGAACACGAAAATAAAATAAACCAGTGGAATGGTGTTGCTCGCCCGTAAATAACTAATGGAGGCTGCAGCTGCATTATACAGACGCGATTTTTGGCAGAAAACTATATTTTTATGAAGCTTTACATTTTTAGAAGTGGGGACAAGTGAATTTTAGGTAGGCATGTTATTGAAACGAATGTTTTATTATTGGCTAATAGGTATTAAGTGATATTAAAGGTATCTTTGTTATTTTTGCTTTTCAGAATTAACATATTAATATCAATAATGTATATCCGCGGAAATTGATTCCTAGGCAGTTGACAGACTAATGTCATTTGGTCGGATCATGTCAATTCAATTGTGATCTGTCGGTTGGGTTTTACGTAACGCGGCCAAACTACGTAGGTCCCCCATCTGCCTAATAATCAACTTCTATGATAGTACAATTGTAGCTTAACGCTACGAAACTTACTGCGAACTTCGTAGCACACTGCTACGCGGCTGCTACGGTCCTTGCTAAGGGGGGTATTAGATTATCATTTATATTGGATCCTAGATCATTGAGTCATTTATATTGGACTAGCTGTCCCGGCAAACGTAGTTTTGCCATTTAAAGTATTTCTACTTCATTAGCCGATACAAAATCTTAACCCCCAAAAGAAATTTTTACAGGAAATTGGAGCCTTCTGAAGAGTATAGGCAAATCAGTAGGGATCATTGGTATTCTTGGTATATGAATTATGAGCTAATTCACCAGCTGCAGTGCCGGTCATAATCTTCGCTACTGCGCACCCTGCCTTGGCAGCGCCTAACGCCCACTTCGGAACGGGCGTAAATCGCAATTTTTAATTTCGCCATAACTCCTGAACCAAATGTCCAATTTTAATCATTCAAAGACCAAATATTATCTTAACAAACTGCACTTAGTGGTGAAATAATTTAGTTTGATAAGGATTATCAGCACGATTAAAATAAATATGCGTTTAATTCATGAAGCCCCAAGCGGTCACATCCGGCCGCGATAACAATGAAAAAGCTATTGTGTCTCGTTTTGCCACGACTGATGGGTTAAATGTAGTCCAAAAAAAAATCAAGAGATTTAAATAAAAAAATGGTTGCTGTGCCGCACTTGACATAGCTAGGTATAGTGTGTCGCGGACATTTTTGTAGATATTTATAAGATCTACATTTACTTGGAACATTGTATGGTTCTATCTTTTATTGTTTAGGCAGCGTACGCAAAATAAGTAACTTTTCTGGTTGATTTTTTTCACCTTGTGTCAGAAAAACCCAAATATCTTACGGAACCCTACATTTTCCAAAATAAAAAGTAGCCTATGTTACTCGTAAATAACGTAGCTTTCGAATGGTGAAAGAATTTTTAAAATCAGTCCAGTAGTTTTTAAGCCTATTCATTAGAATTAAACAAACAAACAAACAAAGTTTACCTCTTTATAATATTAGTATAGAAGTATATAATGTAATATAGATAAATGATTCATTTCTTCCTTGGTCATAGATTTTTGACATTTGCTGAGAGATTGGATCCAATACGGTCATAAAAATTGGTGCTGCCAGTTACTTAATATAAAAAAAGAGTTTTAAATTTCTTGTTCGTTAATATGTTTCAAATAATGTAATGTAATTCTTTTTCTAATTAAATACTTGAATAATCTTGCTGAAATAACAAAAACAAGCCAAATTAAACATGACGATGTCTTTTGACAAATCGAATTCTCTGAGATCTAGTAACACTGATGTCAATACCTGTCTGCGTTAGCGCTCCCCATTGGCTATTGAAACCACATATGACGTAAAATAGGATCAATGATATATGATAATGTAATATGCAGATATGATCAAATGATTATTTTTATTGGATCCTATATATGATACTATAAATGATCCAATATAAATGATAATGTAATACCCCCCTAAGACTTCACAATAATTTTTGTACTAGCTAAAAGCCGAGCTTTGTGAGGACTCGCGTCGTCACACCTTGCCGATGTATAAAAATAATTATTATTTTTAACAAAAAATTAAAACCGACTACCAGGGTAAAAACAATAATAATTTATAATGAACAAAAAAGTATTAAATAATAATTTTTATTCTTTAAAGTGCCTTATGCATAATTTTCCTAAACCTCAACTATTTCTGTACACAATATATATATATATATATATATATATATATATATATATATATATATATATATATATATATATATATATATATATATATATATATATATATATATATATATATATATATATATATATATATATATATATATATATATATATATATATATATATATATATAATATATATGCACTTTCAGTTGCCCCAACCTTTTTCTGAGGAGTTACAGGTCGAGTAGTTACTGTAAGAGTAACTTTAAAATTTTAACCACCGCATTACTTTTGTTACAACTTTTTATTATTTTCTTTCCACAAAATATGATTAAAAAGTATTAAGTTATTAAGCCTTCTTATCTGAACCAAGCCTTGAACAAAATTCAGTGAACAAGCGAAAGAAAATAACGAAAAGTACAGAATTCCTCAATAGCCTTTTCAAGATTATTTGTGACATGTCGAAAGTACCGGGAATTTCTCGTAAGCATTTTGTATCGATAAATCACATTCACATTTAAAGTATTACGTTCCGAGTTTGTTAGGTTCGAATAAAGTACTCCGATTCGAACGTTCGAACTCGAAATATTTGGTTGGTTTGTCAGTTGAAATTATACGACTCTATACATGGACGTATAAAAAAAGGCGGACGGAGTCCCACCATATACAAAACTGTGTCGTTCAGAGTCGGCCAGCTGGCTGTATGTACACGGTCCGCACGCACACATTCTTGCGCTAATCCATACCATTTGACAGGCGTCAGAATGTGTGCGTGGCCGACTCTGAAGAAAAGTGAAGACACAGTTTTGTATATGACAAGACTCCGTCCGCCTTTTTTTCTACGTTCATGACTCTATATTATTATTTTTGAAAGACTATATAAATTGAAAGTTTCGGTTTATTTATATATATATTATATATATATATATAATATATATATAATTTCGGTATAAAATTCGGTCGTAATAAAAAAGTTTCGGTTTATTTATATATATATTATATATATATAAATAAATAAACCGAAACTTTCAATTATATATATATATATATATATATATATATATATATATATATATATATATTATATATATATATTATATATATTATATATTATATATATATATATATATATATATATATATATATATATATATATATATATATATATATATATATATATATATATATATATATATATATATATATATATATATATATATATATATATATATATATATATATATATATATATATATATATATATATATATATATATATATATATATATATATATATATATATATATATATATATATATATATATATATATATATATATATATATATATATATATATATATATATATATATATATATATATAAATAAACCGAAACTTTCAATTTATATAGTCTTTCAAAAATAATAATATAGAGTCATGAACGTTGAAAAAAAGGCGGACTTGCCATTACTGATATAGAGCGAAAAAGGCCGAAAAAAAAATCACGTTTGTTGTATGGCCCCCCTTAAATATTAATTTTATTTTGTTTTCAGTATTTGTTGTTATAGCGGCAACAGATATACCTACACAATCTGTGAAAATTTCAGAAGTCTAGCTATAGCGGTTCTTGAGATACAACCTGGAGACAGACAGACGGACAGACAACGAAGTCTTAGTAATGGGTTCCCGTTTTTACCCTTTGGGTACGGAACCCTAAAAAATGGTAGTCAAGTAGATAGTATTTTTGTCTCTTGTCACCAGTATACACGAAGCCTAAGCTTAACGCCTCTATGGTACGATCCATCAATGTGAACGAACAAAAAAATGTTTTGCTAAAACTTCCTTTGTTGATTACTTCAATACCTACCTATATTGTTTGTATCCGCAGTAAACTTTATAGTAGGGGAGGGGAAGGTGCTAATTTTGTAGTCACTCGAGCGTCATGGAGACCTATTGGGTATTTTACATTAGGTAAAACTGATACAAAAATAATAAGAGCGTTTCTTATTTTAGCGGTGGGTTCAGAAACTGCGGCCATTTTAAAGTTTTGAAAAAGAAAATATATTCAGAAAATTGCTTATTTCGGTCAGTTATTAGTATATTTTAGACAACAAAATCATTTAGTTTAGTGCAAAATAAAATATCTGCGAAGTTTAGTTAGGAAAATATGAAGGTTTATTTTTTTATATTTTAAAATGTTCCTACAGGCTTACTTTATCTTTGAATCGTCAGTACTTTTTTTTGGAAGCTTCTTTGGGGTACACCAAACATCCCCTATCTTATTCTGACAGATCGGATGACATTTCAATATTAAAAAAAAATTAACCCACCACGTGGGAAATCTGATTTCTATACCATGATAACTAGACACATGTCGGAAGCCTATACAAGCTTAATTTGACACGCTCGAGCTACTCCCAAAATCCCCTCTTCCCCTCCTCTACTATTATATTTTTCTCTTCTTTTACAACCAAATTTATTTTTTGGTTGTAATTACTAACTTTTAAGTTAGTAAAGTCCAATAAAAATTATTTAAAAAAAGGATTATAGGAGCTTCAGAATAAGACTGCTAAAATGCTACGAAAAATACATTACACGTAATTAACTTAAAACTACCCGACCTTTAAAAATATTAATTTGAAAAAAATATTACAAAGACTGAAAACAAAGAATTAAATCAGTAGCGATAACTTTTAACGACTTCGCAGGAATACAAAATTAACGGTAGATATTATTTACAAAGCCTTCTCGACTCCCGAGTGTCCTGTTATAAAGATGTTCTATTTGATATTCCTAGTATTGCAAACGAAATAGCTTCTTCATTTTATTATTTAACTATGTAAAACGAATATCAATTTCGCATTATGAAGGTTAAACATTAATAAAATAAATCAACTATTTGTACCATCGAAAAAATTGATTCACAGGCAGATATTACCTACGTCATTTGGTCGAGCTATGTCAATTCAATTTGTCGTGATCTGTCGGCTGGGTTTGACATAATGCGATAAATTACCTAAAGGTGAACGCAGATTTGGCCGCACCGCACGCACCGCAGTCGCCGCATTCGCAATTCTTCATATTACTATGAAGTTGCGAAGACTGCGGCGCGGGTAGGTAGGTATGCGAGCTTGCCTATAACTTCATATAAAGAATTGCGAATGCGGCGAAGTCCACGATTTGCCCATGAATCAACTTCTCTGATATAATATAATACATACAACCGCTTTTTTTTGTCTCGAGGAGTGACCTTATTCAAACATTTTTAATTGCACTTTAATCGTAACTAAATAACGTTAGAAATTGGGTATCCAGCACGTTAATTTCCGTGTCAATAAAGTTTGAGGGATTGGATATTAATCTGCGGACCGCTGTCACTGCCGGCCTCATTAGTAAGAGGTTTCGCCGATACCATCTATTAATTTAACTCGCTAACTTCTGTGTCTTGATTCTGCTAGGTTAAGAGGGCGACTAACCCAAAAAATCAAATATTGTCATTCTCTCTTCACACTCACGCCCGTCTTTCATATGCCAGGTGAAAAAGGACGACGCGGATTCATCGCCAAATTAGTTTTTTTTCAATAACTCGATAAATATATAACATTCTAAAAATCCGCTAGGTCGGATTCTCAATGATAAAATTTTATACAATGTGTTAAAATATTAACTTAGTTCAATGCACGGTTATGGCAATACACGAAAAATTCGTGAAAATTAGATGCATCTTCGTGATTTTTTTCTATCGAGAAAAGTTTTAGATATCGTGTTTTTGCTCAGATTGAATTCTTGGAAATATAATGTAGTATCTAATTTTAGAAAATGAAATAATTCAGGGCGTTATTTAAAGTATAAAAATGAATTATAAAATTGAAAATTTAGGGTTAGTCGCCCACTTAATACAGCATGAATACTGCTTCGGTGTAGAAGCTAGATAAGAGAAATCATGATAAAGACAAGTCTTGTCGCGCGCGGTGACTTTCGGAAATATTATAATGTCGACTTGTAAAGTGTCATCTTATAGACAGCGGTTGCATATTATAGTCCGCGCGGAACTAGTTGGCCGCGCCTGAGGCACCTGAGGTATGTGAGCGGTGGGACGGAGCGGCAGGGGCGCTTCGCACAAGAGATTGTAATAGCAAGATGAGTCCGCCGATAAAAAGACAATCTAAGGAAATAATATTTAAAGTGCATACGTTTTTTAAAAAACGGAAAGCCGATGTCAATAGTTTAGACTTTAGAATATAAAACTGATCAATTGTCTAATGTCTTTAATTTATTCTTTCCAATAATTAAATAATATTATTGTTCACGATATCGCGAGATTTATCGTCACTGTCTAATCTCATGTGCATTGCGAGCAGCAAGTAACCCTCACCCCCGTCCCTACCTAAGGCGCGGCCAACTAGTTCCGCGCGGACTATAAGTTGTGACACAAGCCAGTATTGCCAGTACTTGTAATAATATGACATTTTGTTTTATTCTAATGTATGTCGAACGTTAAACAACTGATTTCCGGAGCTTCAAAACAGCAGATTCAGAGTACTTGTGCATAATTATAACAGTTCGTATTTTAACAAAAAGAAAATGAAGCTCTCGGATAACAATAATTGCTGTAGGTTGCAACTTAAAAAAATTTAAGATCAGCGACTTAAATAAAAATAATAATATCTATGGACGATATGGATGATATACGAAATTTATATAAGTAGCTTATTACTGCCCCACTCAGAGACGTTTAATGATTTGTAACTTTAAGGAAGAGTTTGACATAATATAATTATTAAATTAAAGTTAAGTAATCATTAAAATATTATATCTCTGTGTCTGTCCGGTCATATTATGGGTAACGTAAAACAGTTGTAACATATATATTGTATAGGTCTACCAGGATCTGATGGCAAATTTTGATGGCAGATCTCTAAAAAATATCGTTGATCATTGGATAATTTTTTATATTTGCATGTTTAACACACAGAATTAGCCGCTTTAAGGAAAAAAGGATCAAATGTTTTATTCCAATTACCCCGGTATTGCTAGAATCAATTTCTTTTCTTACTTTTTGGCATCAGATTCTGGTAGACCTGTAACTACGAAATAAATCTTTCGTAGCACAGTGCTACGAAATTTGCCACAGCTATATTAATTTAATGCCGCGTTTCTACTAATAGTCCCGCCTATTTAACTTTTAAGGCTTTTATAATATTCACCAAATTTTTATAGAGATAAAGCTCTTGACAAAAAGATTAATAAAATAATTATTGTATACTATGTAGTTGGTTTCAAATTGTAGCAAAAACTACTCAATAGTTTTGTTTCGTCATTATTTTCTTTAACAAGCAGCCATCTTATTAGTGTAAAGTTTCAAGAAATACGCCTTCCATTTCATGCGCGGACTCATACAATATACTACATAATAACATTTCCAGCGAAATGTTCGACATTTTGTTCAATTCTGTTACATTTAATTCTAAGCAACATAAATTTTCTTTAAACATTTTTGTAAAAAAGAAACCTACATTTCTGTTTATGAAGGACGTTTAAGAAGTAAATAATTAATTTATGAAGGACGTTTAAGAAGTAAATAATTAATTAATTATTCAAAAAGTTGAAGACTCTTAAAAGTATTAAGTAAATACTATCAGAGAAATCAATTCATGGGACCGTAATTTGGTCAGCTTTTGTCAAGCCCAGTCAAAAGGATATATTATAACTATACAGAGTGTAACAGAACTAATTGATAATACTTTAGGGTGAGTACAAGTTCCTTGTAGAAAGTTCACTGTGAAAGTAGCAGCGCTGAAAGACCAAATTTGTTTTTCACTTTTGTATGGGGAAACTCGTTACGCTGGGGCGCTTGCCCATACAAAAGAGAAAAAAAATTGGCCTTTCAGCGCTGCTACTTTCACAGTGAACTCTCTACAAGGAACTCGTACTCACCCTTAAGTATTATCACTTAGTTTTGTTACACTCTGTATATTGACTTGACATAACGCAACCCAATTATGTAGTTCCGCCATTCTATGAATAATTATTTTCATTTATCTCTAATGGTTGGTATAAAGGAATTTCAAAATTAAATTATGCTGTCATTAAAACCATCTCATTTCATCCAATTAGGTTTAGCAAACCAAGCATTCAGAGATAACAGACAGACAGACTAGTATTAGTATGGAATGGTTCTAAGAAAACATTGAAATCTGCAAATTACTCCTTACTTCTCTGTCTCAAGAAAGTCAACATTATTAAGATCTCTACTGTTTTGTTAATAAGATACATAAAGTGTCGAATTTCAAAAGCTCTGAGCTTCTGTACGAAAGCTCATCCACAGTGAATAGCACTCGACGTTCTTTGATTGCTGTTTACAAAATATATTTTGTCTCAAATGAAAGTTCTAGTTACTCCGTTCAGATTAAGTTTCATTTGGATGATAACAAGAGTGTTACGCATATTTGTTACTGTGTAATTTTGACTGTGCAATAAAGATATGTCAGCATAAAAATATCTATATAGTTTATCGATATACTGCAGTTGTCTATATTATATTATACAGGGTGCAATAGGGAACATGCAAATACAATATTTATGAAAATTTTGCTATTAAAATGTTAAAAAAATATAAAAGAAATGCCACTGTAAGGTTATTATTTTATAAAATATTGTTTTTTTACAAAAAAAATATGAATTAAAAGTAGCTTGAAACGGAACGTATTTCAAAACACCAATCAGCGTTCAGTGACGTCACACGTGCTTTTGACAACCATAGAGAAATATAATACATACTACTCGACCAAGCAACTAGACGAATGTCAAAGCTTGCTCTCTCGCACTTACCCACTTCGCTAACAATGCTTAAGAGCGAGAGAGCATGATTTGACAGTCGACTAGTTGGCTTGGTCGAGTAGTACAGTATTGTTTGACAACTTTTTGAGAGGTTAAGGTTCACGAAAGTTTAATTGCATTTTTCCAATAAAAATGGAAGCTGGGTTTATCAAAGCAGACTCTACAAATCCAAAGAGAATGTAATCACTACGTTTTATAGATATCTTCCAAAGTCACTGTTGACATTGTAGTACTTAACATTTTTTGTCGAAAGTGCAGAGAGTATTCCAGTGTAGAAATGAGAGGGACTAAAATATGTAATATCATTTACAGACTTACATTTATTTACCTTCATTCAGCGCGGCGGCTTCTATAAACATATAGCAGTTATTTTATATTTTCAGCTCAACAAGAGAATCTTATAGCACAATGCCATCTAAATGTTCAACTCAAAAGAGAAGAAACATGTACTTACAATTTACATACAATAAAAAGTCGAGTTACCATTCGAGTTACTCCAGAACACAAAGTACGTAAAGGAGGTTACGGTATCGTGTTATAGCTATTATAAATGAAACGCAAGGCTAGGTTCAGGCCTGCAAATGCGAGGTCCTGCAAAAGGAGCCTCCGATTACGTCCGTCACATGTTATTGGAAGAAGTCTAAATTATGATATTACCTCTTTACAGTGCCAGTGAACACGCCTAGCGTGCTACGTAATTTCATCCTGCAGTGTCGAGAGCACACCTAGCATGTTTGCGTTTTTTATAGGGCGGCATCGCTGGGAACTATTAGAAAATAATGGTGGTAATGAATGTGTAAATAGACGATGTGGTAGCAACCCATCACCATTCTGGTTTCATTTTCCAATTATATATACACCACAAAATGCTAAATGTGGCCTTTGGGTCTTATAAACTTAGGTACTGTCTAACCCGTAAGAGATATAGATGTTTATTGAAGTGATATGATAGTTTATGTACATTATTTTCTAAAATGTTTGAGTTAATAAAACTATATCGTTTTGTAAATACAGTTTTTTATTTCATTTTAATTAAAGGTGATTGTAAATTGACAAGTGCACAGCAAATGATTCAGAAAAGCAAATTCGTGTAGTTTTGTGATCACTCTTTCAATGTGAATTTGAAGACTTGCAATCTTCTTTGACTTGAGTACATCATCTCTTGAACTTTTCTTAGCCGAAAAATTATGCAAAATTAGGAAAGCCTTTGGGAAAGCCACTGAGGACAAGTACGATCAGGCCGCACAGCATGTAGTGATTATATTCTCTTTGGTGCACAGATTAAGGTATAATCACAATATAATAAATTGATCAGGTGGGGCCATTGTCAATAATTGTCAAACAGTAGTGACGTCATATAGT